>OY744522.1:130698822-131053822 GCA_963556195.1 Sepiola atlantica
CTTTTTATTTTTGGAAACTTAAATATTTGGAAGAGTGTTTTTATTTTTCGTGTCTTATTCATTTTTTGTGACTTTTTAATTTTTGTGGATTTTTAATTTTTAGGGATTCAATTTTGGGGACTAAATTTTGTGTGATTTTTTCTTTTTGGATACTTTAATTTTCAGTTACATTTTCTTTTTGGATACTTTAATTTTTG
This sequence comes from Sepiola atlantica, assembly GCA_963556195.1. Classification (NCBI taxonomy): domain Eukaryota; kingdom Metazoa; phylum Mollusca; class Cephalopoda; order Sepiida; family Sepiolidae; genus Sepiola; species Sepiola atlantica. The sequence continues at coordinate 130,699,020 of OY744522.1, forward strand.
GAGATTAATAATTTTTGTAGACTTTTTAATTTTTGGTGACGTTTTAATTTATAATGACGTTTTAATTTTTAGAGACTTTTAAATTTTTGCTGACTTTTGTATATTTTTTATTTTAAGCATTTTAAATTGCAATTTTGTTCATTTATTTTGTGAGATTTTAATTTTATTTTGCGATTAATTTTTTAAATGTTTTTTAAAATTAAGATTGTTTTCTTGAAATATTAAAACTTTTTAGTAATTAAAATAAAAATGTTACGTTTTAATTTTGTTTTGCGAATTCTGATTACATTTTTTATTTATGACTTTTTGATTGTTCTGTGGTTTCGAGAGTTTTATGTGACTTGTTGACTTTTGAGTTTTTAAACCTTTTTGGATGACTTTGCATGAAGTGTACGGGATTATTTTGAGGGATTAACCCTTTGGTGGCGATGGGGGTGGGCGATATTCTGTAGCTTGTTATCGTCGAGTAGTTTGAAATGTCTTTATTTTATTATTTATTTTTAAGGTGACCACAGACTGGCTTTGCAAATTTACGACAGAATTGGAGTCGAATCAAGATAAGGATTTGTAAAAAAATAAGAAGGAAAAAAGGGAGGGGTGCGCTTCTCTGTCTGAACCCGCAAGGTTTAGAAGGGGGTCGGGTAAAAAGAGTCTGCTGAACTCACCGGTGGTGTGGAGTTAAGAGTTATACACATATTTCGAATAGTTTGTGTGTGATAGTTTCAGAAGGGTTGTGGCCGGTCGTAGGCCGTTGTACCGGGTGAATTGGGTAGGGGCAGCGGGTCCCTTGCCTCCCTTACCACACCACCCCCATCACACACAACCAGGAAAAGACAGTACTGTAAGACCAACAGAAAAACGGTCGGTAGTTGTTTTGTTTCTTGTGTGTAGGGTGTTGGGGGAGAGGGTCGACTATGTGGGTGTGGAATGAGGTCATCCGAGAGGCACAGAGAGGTCAGGACTGTGTCAATTTATAGGTCAGGAAGAAGGTGGGAATGAGGTTAACCCTCACCGAGCGCTATGTTAGTGGAGGTGGTGGTGGGATAACAAAAAAGTATAGGGACTTGAGTGGTTTGGGAGCACCTAAATAAGATTAATTAACAGACTATTATATATATATATATATATATATATATATATATATATATATATATATATATATATATATATAAAGATATCCACAGCCACGTGTTTCTTCGTCTCTACGACTCATCAGTGTGGCTAGTACCAGCGAGGTGGGAAATCCAAACTTCAGAAACTGTATTCGGCGCTCTACCACCTTCTTGTAGGAGTGAACGAAATTGTATCGTATTATCAATGATGTTTATATATATATATATATATATATATATATATATATATATATATATATATATGAACATCGTTCCAGACAAAGCATGAAACCACTTGATGTAAAGAGCTAAAAAATATACTACTTCAAGGTCAAAAACTAGTCAACAATAAGTCTTAGATGGCAAGATCTCGGCCCCCAAAAACAGCAATTCTTTCCCCTTTGTCAGAAATATCAACATGTAATGTAAGAATTAGGGGACAAGGTTTCGACTCTTCTTAAATTGCAAATGTGTAATCCTTTTTACGAAAAAGCATTGCTTACATGCTAAGTTGAAATCATTATTTCCTTCGCTAGAGTGCTCCATCTATAAGGGAGCCTATATATATATATATATATATATATATATATATATATATATACACACACACATATATATATATATATATATATATATATATATATATATATATATATATATATATATATGTGTGTGTGTGTGTGTATGTGTGTAAACGATAGTTATCCACAGACACGTGTTTTTCGTCTCTACGCCTCATCAATGTGGCTAGAGATACGAAAACCCCGACCCCAATAATTGACATCCAATGCCCTACTAAGTAAGCTACAAACTTCCTAGTAGGAAACATTGTATCGCATTATGAATTATGTGATTCATTTATTTTTTATATCATTTATTTATTTTACGATATTCATAACTGAAAATATTCAATTATTTTTACGGGAGGGAATTATTTCAATGCTAAGTGGAAATGATCATTTCCTTCACCAGGGTGCTCCACCTATTAGAGAGTATATATATATATATATATATATATATATATATATATTTATTATTCGGTACATAAAATAAGTACAACAAATATAATCACTCACGTCGCTAGAGCTTATTTAAAGAACGATGGAGTCTCGCCCGGACAAATGGAAACAGTTGTCAATTATGACCGAAAAACAAAAATCAGCAAAGGGGTCTCATATTTTTAATTGAAAATTAAAAAAAGAGTTGCATCCCTTGCAACTAAAATTTTTTTTTTCTGTATAAGTTTTAAAAAGTATAAACGAATAAATAGTGGAAACTAAATAGACGTCACTTTATCCCGGGCAACGATGTGTTGGTACAGCTAGTTTTTTATGACTGTTGTTTTTTACTACTTCGTTAATGACAAAATTGTGTATTTTTCCATGACTACGGAACGTGGAACAATAACAAAAACTCAATCAAAACAGTAAAACAAAGCCGATGAGTAAATGGTTTATTTTATTTACTGTTGTTGAGGTTGATTCTCTTGTAACATGTTCTGACCTGTCATCTGTTCAGTGACTGAGCATTTTCATATAATATTCTGGTAATCATTAAATCACCTCATGATAACCCTAGTAATCACCTGGCAGGACCGTGTCTCGATCAGACGTACATTGTGAGGCTCATCCAACGTCGACTCCAGTGGTTTGGACATGCCAGGCGAATGGACGATACGAGAATCTTAAAGGACTTTCTATTCACCAAGCTCGTCACCAGCCGCAGACCAACAGGAAGACCTGTTTTACGCTACAAGCATATCTGCAAGCAAGACATAAGGGCAGATGGCATCTACTCAGCACGCTGGGAGTGTGTGACTGAAAACCGTAGCCGCTGGAGAAGTGCTGTGAAACAATACTCCTAGATGAGTGAGAGGAGAAACAAACAGTGGGGAGGAGAGAGAGAGAGAGAGAGAGAGCGCACCGACGGCAGAGGTCTATATCAGAACTCTCGGGACAAGACACCACCTAGATCTGTGGCAACTACAGTAGAACCTGTCGATCCAGGATAGGCCTGCACAATTACGGCAGACACTGCAATTCAGCAACGGACTTATCTGAGACGTAGACCTCCATTGTCTCCTGAGGCAGACGTTCTTTCTTCTTGTTAGGGTGGAATATAGCTATCCTTCCATCACTTGCATACACCCAAACACTCCTAAAAATGTTTTTTTCAATTTTATGAGATTATAATCGATTTAAGTACCATGTTTTCGAGACTATCATTTTTAAATCATTCGGTTTTATGTTAGTCTAGCGTAAAATGATATATTTTTTATTTTTTCTGGACAGCAAGGAAAAACGGTTGTCTATAAAACACCGGCTCCCATTCCTCGATTGTGGATGGATGGGGGGATTATATATGTATACGGTATACTAGTAAAGAAAGATAAATCCCCCGAAAGAAATGCTAAACTCCAACACTTCTATGTTGTCATTATTCACAACCACTGCTATTAATCAACACACATCAAGGCAAAACAACGATGAAAAAGAAGAGGAAAGAGAACGTAATAATTAATTTAGTTCACGGGGCCGGTAATAAACAAAGCATACTACAACGTGAAAAGTGAGACATTTACCGAATACGAGCCTGTGCACCAGAAGAAATAGATGAATTTCAATGGTAAATATATGAGTTCACTGTATTCGCTTGCTTTTGACGGCGATTAGATTATGGTTCCTCGCTAGTAAAACGTAAACACATATTTATCTTAAAGCTTGGGAATAGGTTATTTTACAATTTCAGCTTCACTGACTGTTCGGCGAGTTAGGTGTTCTCTCTTATGTGACACATGTTCGAATCTCGTATGCGTCTCATTTTTCACCTTGTGGTATTCTTTGTGTATTCACAGAGCCCTGGACTAAATTAATCGTTAATTTAATTATATTACCCGCGCAATCATAGGAATCAACAATAAAGCAACCTGATATAAAATCTAGTTTTATTTCTCGACACTTGCCACTATATTTGAGTCATTTTCTGTTGGTGAGCATTGGTCAATGTTGATAAAACTAATAAAATGCTATTCGCCTTAATTTCTTTGTAAATATACTTTGTTCTGCTCGAGATATATTTTAGAAAGAAACCGTCTTTGTTGTCAGCAGCAAAAAGTAAAGTAAAATGGCCGCCATATTTGCTCTCAGCAGCAAATAAACCTACCAATAGTAAATACCACTAATAATACATTACTGCATTTATTATAATTTAATAATAATTTAATGATGTAATATTATTGCTATTGAAACAGATAAGCTAAAACTCAGTAACTCTCTAGAAGTTTTTCAAATTCACTGCTGCACCAGGAGACGTCGCGCGTTGTCAAAAATATTACGCGTCCAGCATTAGTACAGAAAATTACAAATGTCGTCCAACACATTTCATTTTATTTAAGAACAAGTTTCCTGTTTTTATTATTATTCAGACTTACTTAAATAAAGAATGAATTACTTTATAACGCTTCAAAATTAGAATGGAAGTTTTAAACTTTCCGGTCGTTTCTTCGTGAACGTGCGAAATTCGAAAATGATTTTAAACGTTTAAACTTTCGAGTCGATAGTCATTCAGGGCTTGTAAAGCATTCAGTGTATTGTTTACGATTACAATTCTAGTTGGCCAATTCGGTGAGGGGGTTATGGTTTCATAGGTTTCCCAAAAATATTAGTGAGTAATTGTACATAATAGATTCAATAGATTGAACTCGGCCTATCTGTAATACTTTCTCTCTCTCTCTTTCTCCCTCTCGCTATATATATATATATATATATATATATATATATATATATATATATATATATATATATATACGGACATATATGGTTCTTAAGTTTAGTGTTTTAACAGTATCATTATTATTATTATTATTACTGTTGTTATAATTAATATTATTATTTGATATGAAAATTACCATATCACCTTGTAGTCTTACGGGTAATGTTTTTATTATTATTATTATTATTATTATTATTATTATTATTATTATTATTATTATTATTATTATTTATTTATTTATTTATTTACTTATATATATATATTAGTAAAATAAAAACTGAATTGTTACTACATTTGGTTATTTAGATAGTGGTTACTTGATCAGTACCACTGGAGAGCCATGCATTGTATAACTGTTCTGTTTTTAAATCTCCAAAACAGTTACATGGTAAACAGCTGATGATCCCTGTGAGTAAATTTTTGAAAATCCATGGATTAAAGGCTATTCTCATATTTTATTGTATTTATTGTTTAAACACCTGCTGATTATAATAAACTTGTAAAGTATGTAACTTTACTTTTGTTTCATTATTTCAATATCTTTTATAACAATGCTCTATCCTCAATATCGAGTATATCCTTATCACGATAGCATCTAATATGAAATAATAATCTTTATATTTAGATATATATATGTATATATTTGTCTGTGTCTATATATAAATATATCTTTGTTTCTACCTCTATCTGTCGATGTCTATCTATCGTTATCATCTCTCTTTTTCTCCTTTTCTCGCACTTTCCCTCTACACTGGCCTGTATCTATGTATATCTCTAAGTCTCTATCTCCGATTGTAAACCTGTCTGTTTCTCTTTCTTTCTCTCTCTCACGCTCACTCTCTCTATTTCTCTATCTCTCTCAATATATATATATATGTATATATATATATATATATATATATATATATATATATATATATATATATATATATATATACATATATATATATATATATATACTATTTTGTACGCCACGTAATAGAAGAGATGCATTCCCAAGATTCCATAGGGCGTGTCTAGTTTGTTGTTTTCATTCACGTAAATAAAAAAAGTTTAAAAGAAATACATCATATATATATATATATATATATATATATATATGCATACATATGATGTATTTCTTTTAAACCTTTTTTATATATATATATATATATATATATATATATATATATAGTATTAAGTATGTGTATGTGTGTGCGTGTCTGAACAGAGAAATATTAGCCACGACAGAACTGGGCTAAAAAGAAAATTCCGAATTGCTTGAGGTCTTTTTTTTATAATTATATATAAAGAATTTATTATTTCATGTATATACCTATATAATATTATGAGGTTATATAATATATTTTATATATATTCTCAGTATTTGCTTCAAAAATGCTCAATACGTGAGTAGAGCTGAGTAGTAGTAATAGTATGATAATGTCTTTGTGGCATATAAATGTATACAAATGTCTGTTGTTTCTATGTATAACCTCCACTCTCTTTCTCTATATTTCCTTTTTTCATTAACTGTTTGTCAATTTGTTATATGTGTTTGTATCGCAAGGTGGGAATTGTTATAAGTGACTTTTTAAAAGTCATTTTATTTAATTAAAACGTGGTGTTAAGGTTAAGCAATCAAATAAAAAAGAAAATAATACACATAAGTAATTGTAAAACTCGCAGAAATAATTTCGACTTTCCTGTCCTATCAATAATCGTGAACGTAGAGTTATCCCCCTTAGTGATTTCGTAATCAATCGGCCATCTTTGCTTTCATCGCACGAATTGCCATAAGTTACTGTTTTAAATAAAAAAAATTTAATATGGAACATATATCTTCTCATGCGTTCATGTTTATAATTTTCAAGTTATAAATCAAACAAAGTAAAATGTCGTATAACCGTCCAATTTTTCGATATTACTATAAACCCTTTTATCAGAATAACATATACGTGATTAGTAATAATGAATAGGGAAATAGCAATGAAAATCGACATTTTAATAGTAAAAGAAAGTAAAATTAATGTGGTCTATCATAGTCGAGGGGTACACGAATGCTCGCTTCTTTTGGCTACTACACCAACATGTAGGGGAGAATGCCACTTATTTTGATCCATGTAATACCTAGTGTTTTGCAAGAAGGTCATCAAATTCCATTTTTAGTAGGATTAAACCCCACCCGTTCGACCCATTAGTTAATAGTCTAACCATCATGCCAAATGGGTCGGTTATTAGTAAGTCGACATTAGTAAAAGTAAATTGCAAACGAAAATGTAACATAATAGTGAATTTATTTTAAGGAAACCTATTCTTCTTGTTATCTATATATATTCTGCTTGTTATCTATATATAAAATTTGAGAATTTGAGAATTTGAGAATTTGAGAATTCAGATCTGTTGTACCGCCATGTATATGCCACTTAAGATTCCTTTTTTTTACCCTGGAGTAAAAAGTACTTTATAATCATTAATAAATATTAAGTTCTCTATGTTAAACTACATATTTAAGAATATGTTGTGATTTTGTTATGATATATTAAATTGCAATGTAAATTTAAAAGTACAAATCGAATAATCGTATAGAATGACCTCTATTTTAAGTAAGAATTTAAGGCGATGGAAAACCGTCGCACCAAAGTTGCACGCGGTGACTCCGCTACAATTCGCGCAAGTCAAACCCACCTCCAACAGATGCGTCCAATTCCATCGGGCCATTATCTAACAGAAAGACTGGGACGATAGAGATAAATATCGGAACAGTACAAACAAAGCATAACATTTGAAAACAATGAAAGGCAGTTTTATCAAAATGTAATCGGAGGAATAACAAACCCGACGGGGGAAAACACTTCTGGAGCCAGATATGAGGGCAGCTTCAAGACCAGAACAGAAATGCCAAATGAAAGAAACATGAAAGAAACATTTCAGGAAATTGAAGAAGGAACAGGTACACAGAAATTAATGACGAAACGCACAAAACAAGGCAAATGGCAAACTGGAAAGCGTCAGGCCACGATGGTATAAATGTATATTGGTTTTTAAAATGCATGACCTTACATTAAAGATTAACGTAGGAACTGAGAGGATGTATACGCAAAACAGCTGTACCAAAATGGATGACCAAAGGAAGAATTACGTTAATATAGGAAGACGCCGAAAGAGGAAATACCCAAAAAAAACCTACAGACCAATAACATATGTAGAAAATTCTAATGTCACAACTGAGAGAACAGATCTACCACTCCCTTAACAATTATGGACTACTGCCCGAAGAACAAAACGTTTACCAGAATAGAAAATAGATGGGCACACGACCTGTTATGCATTGATTAAAAGATCCTGAAGGAGATTAAAAGCAGGGAAAGCACATAGACATAGCAAGAATGTCAACAACAGTATCCCTCAAGTATGAATAATCGAATGTTTAAGAATGTACAAGATATCCGACAAGATTAGTAATATTATTAAGAAAGCAATAGAAACATTAAGACTAAAACTGACAGCTGGAAGACAACACCCGATTGAGATAAGAATACAGAGAACCATCGTCCAAAGAGACTCTCTATCTGTTTATCATAGCCATGATGCCATTCAACTACATACTTAGGAAGTATGATACCAGATACAAGTTTGCAGACACAGAACAAAGAATAAACCACCTCATGTATATGGACGACCTAAGGCTGTTTGCAACGACCAACTGGAAAAGCTGATGAACACAACCTCAATCTTCAGCCAGGACATTCAAACTGAATTCGGAATGGAAAAGTGTTCACTGCTAGAGATGAAAAAGAGAAAACTGGAGACAGCAGAGGGCATGGAACTGCCCAAACAAACAGAGATGAGGGGATTGGCGAAAACGATAGCTATTAATATCCGAGAAGCATACGGAAACTCTTAGAAACGATATTACATAGTAGCATTCTAGTTCAAAGAATCAACACCTTGGAAGTATCACTAATAAGGTAATATGAACGATTCATAGACTGAACTAAAGAAGTGATTAGGCCTCTTGACCAGAAGACGAGGAAATGCACCAAGTATTACACCTGGAACATGATACTGACCGATTGTAAGTGAAAAGTAACGAAGACAAAACGGCAAACCACATGATAAGTAAATGCGGCGAACAAGCACTAAAAGAATACAAGAACAGACACGACTGCGCGGGGAAAGCATTATATGCAAACGACTACAGTTGGAAAATGCAGACAAATAGTACAGACACAACCAGGAGGCAGTACTAAAAAACGAAAATCACAAAATCCTCTGGGGCATGGAGGTACAAGCAGATAAACTGATCTAAGCAAAGAGACCGGACGTCGTTATAGTTTACAAGGAGAAAACTGTCAAATTGTAGATTTTGCCGTTCTACCAGACAATAGAGTAAATATTAAAGAGATGGAAGAACGAAGCAAATCCACGGAACTTCCCAGAGAACTGAATATGAAACATGAAGAAAGTCAATATAATACCGATAATCGTAGAACCGCTAGGAAGAGTTCCGATAAAACTAGAAAAAGACTACGAGAAATCAGAATCAAAGGGAAAACTGAGACGATACAGCGAACAGCAATTGTTAAAACTACGTACACTAACCAGACACATTGAAATTGCAACAGAAGTAAAAGAACACCACATGAAAGAACACCACATGATCCCAAAAGAACTGAAACTGCTATAAATGTAATAAAATGTGCGCCCTCTCCAATAAAAGAAGTCATCAGCCTCGGCTAATACGACAAAAAGTAATTGTTAATCACCATAGAGGTTGGAAAGTCCAGGGAGAGCACTAACCAGACCTCCACTGGAAGAGTGCAGAGAATACTAAGACCATGGGGAGGATTTTTGCCGCCCAAATCCAAGAGAAGACCAATAGTCGTTGCCAACGAGAAATCAATGGTAAGCAGCTGTTGCGATAACGCAAAGTCATTTGCAATAGTTATCGAGAGAGGTGGAGAGTACTGGAAAACTGGGAAGACTTGTTGTCACTCAGACTCTTGGGAACACCACAGGTTGTTATCAGTGGTTAATCACTGATGATGACCTGTGTGAGAACTTCTAGTGAATAATAATAATAATAATAATAATAATAATAATTATTATTATTATTATTATTATCATTAGTATTATTATTATTACTACTACTACTACTACTACTACTATCAGCATCATCATCATCATCATCATTATTATTATTATTATTATTATTATTATTATTATATGAGGAAATATTAGAGTCAGAAAAGAACATTTTTAACTACATGAAAAATACAAAGTAAATAATAATCGGATAAGAAGAAGAATAGGTAATTTCCAAATGTTCAGTCCCTTATTAATTTGTTTCGAACGCAGCGAACAGATTTTGGACACCGATTTTAACTGCCACACTTGTAACAAACGCAGCATTGAATATAAATGATTGGCCAATAAAAATTATGCTGTATATAGGGAAAACTCTTGAATTAAAAGAATTATCGTGGTCCGGGTAGAATTTACACACACACACACACACACACACACACACACACACACACACACACACACACATATATATATATAGTGTTTGTAGGTTGTTAGTTTATGTGTGTTAATCCCATGAAACTACGTTATTTTATAAGATAGTGGTCAATATCAAGTAGTGCTGTATTTTATTATCAAAAATGCTCAATACGTGAGTAGAGCTGAGTAGTAGTAATAGTATGATAATGTCTTTGTGGCATATAAATGTATACAAATGTCTGTTGTTTCTATGTATAACCTCCACTCTCTTTCTCTATATTTCCTTTTTTCATTAACTGTTTGTCAATTTGTTATATGTGTTTGTATCGCAAGGTGGGAATTGTTATAAGTGACTTTTTAAAAGTCATTTTATTTAATTAAAACGTGGTGTTAAGGTTAAGCAATCAAATAAAAAAGAAAATAATACACATAAGTAATTGTAAAACTCGCAGAAATAATTTCGACTTTCCTGTCCTATCAATAATCGTGAACGTAGAGTTATCCCCCTTAGTGATTTCGTAATCAATCGGCCATCTTTGCTTTCATCGCACGAATTGCCATAAGTTACTGTTTTAAATAAAAAAAATTTAATATGGAACATATATCTTCTCATGCGTTCATGTTTATAATTTTCAAGTTATAAATCAAACAAAGTAAAATGTCGTATAACCGTCCAATTTTTCGATATTACTATAAACCCTTTTATCAGAATAACATATACGTGATTAGTAATAATGAATAGGGAAATAGCAATGAAAATCGACATTTTAATAGTAAAAGAAAGTAAAATTAATGTGGTCTATCATAGTCGAGGGGTACACGAATGCTCGCTTCTTTTGGCTACTACACCAACATGTAGGGGAGAATGCCACTTATTTTGATCCATGTAATACCTAGTGTTTTGCAAGAAGGTCATCAAATTCCATTTTTAGTAGGATTAAACCCCACCCGTTCGACCCATTAGTTAATAGTCTAACCATCATGCCAAATGGGTCGGTTATTAGTAAGTCGACATTAGTAAAAGTAAATTGCAAACGAAAATGTAACATAATAGTGAATTTATTTTAAGGAAACCTATTCTTCTTGTTATCTATATATATTCTGCTTGTTATCTATATATAAAATTTGAGAATTTGAGAATTTGAGAATTTGAGAATTCAGATCTGTTGTACCGCCATGTATATGCCACTTAAGATTCCTTTTTTTTACCCTGGAGTAAAAAGTACTTTATAATCATTAATAAATATTAAGTTCTCTATGTTAAACTACATATTTAAGAATATGTTGTGATTTTGTTATGATATATTAAATTGCAATGTAAATTTAAAAGTACAAATCGAATAATCGTATAGAATGACCTCTATTTTAAGTAAGAATTTAAGGCGATGGAAAACCGTCGCACCAAAGTTGCACGCGGTGACTCCGCTACAATTCGCGCAAGTCAAACCCACCTCCAACAGATGCGTCCAATTCCATCGGGCCATTATCTAACAGAAAGACTGGGACGATAGAGATAAATATCGGAACAGTACAAACAAAGCATAACATTTGAAAACAATGAAAGGCAGTTTTATCAAAATGTAATCGGAGGAATAACAAACCCGACGGGGGAAAACACTTCTGGAGCCAGATATGAGGGCAGCTTCAAGACCAGAACAGAAATGCCAAATGAAAGAAACATGAAAGAAACATTTCAGGAAATTGAAGAAGGAACAGGTACACAGAAATTAATGACGAAACGCACAAAACAAGGCAAATGGCAAACTGGAAAATAAAGTAAATAATAATCGGATAAGAAGAAGAATAGGTAATTTCCAAATGTTCAGTCCCTTATTAATTTGTTTCGAACGCAGCGAACAGATTTTGGACACCGATTTTAACTGCCACACTTGTAACAAACGCAGCATTGAATATAAATGATTGGCCAATAAAAATTATGCTGTATATAGGGAAAACTCTTGAATTAAAAGAATTATCGTGGTCCGGGTAGAATTTACACACACACACACACACACACACACACACACACACACACACACACACACACACACACATATATATATATAGTGTTTGTAGGTTGTTAGTTTATGTGTGTTAATCCCATGAAACTACGTTATTTTATAAGATAGTGGTCAATATCAAGTAGTGCTGTATTTTATTATACATTTTTATTAATACAAACAAACATTGGCTACATATGTGCATACATGTTTCAGCTACGACTTTATTCAAAGTCTAGCTTCCTTAGGCAACAGCGATAATACTGAAAAGATAAATGAATTCTTATGCGAGTGGAAGGTGTTGGTAGAAAGGGGGAGAGAGAGGACATAATTCGTAAAAGGAGGAAGCATGCTAGAAGGGATTCAATTTCAGCCTATACATATACAAACGTATATCGAATATACACTCGTACACACTTACATAAACACAAAATAACCCCAAAAGCAAAAGGTATGTAGATAAACAAGTAAATAAGATAAAACCAGAGAACAGAGAAGACAACGGAAATAAATAAATTTTAAAATATATGAAAGAATACATGGAAAAATATATAAAAAAAATAATAAACGAATAAACGAAATAAATCGAGACTACTCTCCTGCTCACATACCGGCGCAGAATTATACCTATGTCAACAAGTCATTACAAGACATAAATATAGATATTTAAGCACATACCTACGCACACACAACTAGAACAAATTAACACACACAGAAATATCCCCATATATCACATATTTATATACATATATACACGCACACAAATATGCATACATATATACATATATATACATATACATATAAACACATACACACACACACACACACACACACACACACACATATATATATATATATATATATATATATATATATTTCTGCATATATATTTACGTACAACAAACCCCATCCATGTATACACTCATATAATTGAATGCATTGCTTTTCTAGATCGTTAACATAGAAACAACCTTTATGTTTCTAAAAAGGGTTTGGTTCCGTATGGTCAAAGAAAGTCTTATACAAAATCTGTCTGGAGTACTTTTAAATAAATATGCGTCATCGATCACGGAGGCAGTTATGAACATACGCGACTATATATACGTATATACGTACATGTATCTATATGAAAACACGCACATGTACATGCATATACCTGCACATACACACAAACACACACACACACTCTCTGACTAAGCTTGCTGTACTTTTCCGCTGATTTGACATTTATAGATTTTAATTTTTTTTCTTTCCGTTTTGATTGATGTTGGACTAGTTGTAGAATATCAGGCTCCGAAGTCGCAGGTGACTGTGACTGGGTTCGAATCCCCCGACCGGCAGTAATTAACATTTCTTACACTGATGATTGCATAAAGCACGAAACACTAGTGTCTGTAGGTAATAATAATAAGTATTTATAAAGAATATTATATAAACAAGACGAAATACCCTAAACATATTGGTGGCAACGAGAGTAAACATAATATTAATGATATATAAGAAGTCTCGACATGCATAGAAAAATGTAGTTTTAAGATTGGAAGACAATAGTCGAAAGATTTTTTAATTCAAATGATTCCATAAATATAAATAGATCCATAAAAAATGTAAAAGTATAAGAGTAAAAACAAAATGAAATACAATAAAATAAAATAAAACAAAGTTAAATAAAGTAGTGTAAAATGAAATAAAATACAGCAAACTAAACTAAAATAAAGTACGGTTAGAGAGTGTAGAATTAGACAGTGTGGAGGAGGAGAGTAGGGGTACCTTTATAGTGGTAAACTGACAATGGTTGTTTACAGATTCGTTAATGTATACTCCTCTCTTCACCTTACCGCTTTTAATGTGTCTGCAGTTAACTGTTGTTTCATTTCTCTAATAAGGAATTTATTCTTATGTTTAAATCTAATAATATCAAGCTTTTCATTAAGACATAAAAACAAGGTGAGTTAAATTATTTACATGTCTTGGTCTTTCTAATTATTTCCCATTTAACTATTGGTGTTTTGTTATTCTCAGTTAATTTCCAGAGGTGTTGGGATAGTGAAATGTGGTTTCTATATCTTGCATTGTTAAGTGAGGATCTATGGCCGGAATGTATCTTTAAAAGTCCCTTTTCGTGCTACCTGTGTAGAACTTTTAAACTTCTGGTTTTCTACGATATATATATATATATATTTGCCATGTATATTAATGTGGCAGTTAAACAATTTTTATTTATTAGGTCTTAGGTAGTTGCAATTAGTTATAGTTCTATTGTTAACTATATTAGCGTTTCTATCATTGTGTATTAGTATTTTGTTGTTATGTTTTTTATAATTCTTTCAAAGTTCTCACTACAGTGATATAGCTTAGTTTTAATGTGTTTTTATAAAGTATTTTGTGTAGCGTGCTATCTGGTTGGAAGTGTTTTTTTATAAGATTTAGAAATTTATTTTTTGTTTTTAAGGTTGAAAAGTTGTCTGCTTCAGTAGTAAACATTGCAAAACATATACCGTAGAAACCCCAGACTAGCACACACACACACATACACACAGACATACACTTAGACACAGACACAGACACAGACACATACAGCTACGTCGACACCGCAACATGACAACTTCAGAATATGCAAACACCCCACAAATTGGAACTCACACAGTAATGAACATCGAAACAAAATGATAAATATTTGCAACTAATATTTTATTTGGATTATTTGGACTATTGTTCTCATCTTGAATGTTATTCTTACAACGTTTCGATCGATATAAACTCTGACCTTCTTCGAGTGCGTCTTGTTCAACTCGGGAATCTTTGTGTCTACATGGACCCATGTTGCAACAGATTAACTGCTAAGTAATAATCAGTTCTAAGTGAGTGTATTCTGAGGCTTGCATGTTCAATCCCCACTACAGGCGATATTAAGATACAAATAATAATTACTAAAGATTTCTATCTGATCATGGTTGACGTAACGATAGCAATCTACTCCTGTTCATTAAATGAAGGGTTCCGTTCGAAATTTCGTACGGATTCCCGAGTTCGACGTAAAGATTCCTAAGTTCGACAAGACGCGTGTGACGAAGGTCGGGGGTTACATCGGCTGCAAATTCGTGCGAATAACATCCAAGATGAGAATCGTAGTTCGAATAATCCAAATAATACCAATTCTCAATCTTCATCTAAACAATTCCGGAACCGGCAAGTATATGAAGTTCAATTCTATTGCTTTGTTCTTTTTGCACTCCATAATTCCTCACATACAACATTCCTTAAAAATGAACAATGTATTTTTTGAATTGATTAGGAAATTTTGTTTATACGACAGATTTAATGATACAATGTAAAATACGCTGTAAGCTTCAATGAACAGTGAGATATTTACCTTAAAATTAGAGATGAACAAAAACAAGCACCTGTTCTAATCGTGTAAACATGCAATTTAAAAAAAAATAACATAAAATAGCCTAATTATTGTATTTCGATAAAATATTCGGTATTGAAAGCGCAAAGAGATAATCTTTCTCTGGAAAAAATTGCTGACGCGAAATTTTGGAGGCAAATGTTTTTTTTTAGGAGGGTGTTATATTTTTCATGACAACTACTTCTAACTGTGCATTTGTAAATTAATAACTTTCTTTGTATCTTAATATTTTTTTTTGCGGATGAAAAAAAAAACACCAACGTCTAGTCCGATGGACTCCTTACTTTTTGAAATTTAAAAATGCTTATATAGAATAAATATTGCTTGTCGAGCAAATTTTGGGATGTCAAATATTTGCTAAATGTATTACGGATGCGGTAGTAATAATGTTTAAACATTTATTATTATTATTCTAAAAATATTTTAAAAAATTGACGACTAAAAATGTATTATTTTCAGGAAGTGGGCATAGCAGTGTGTCGAGCACTGAACCCATGTACTAAAAAAGTATCTAAAAAAAAACAATCGACGCTTTTCTCCTCCCACGAACCGAAACACATTTTTTAATCTTTGAAAGTTGGTGTGTTCTTTGTGTACGATAACAACAGGGCTATGGAGTCCCATACGCAGAATAAAAAACAAGGGAGATAAGTTTATATATAATATATATATATATATATATATATATATATATATATATATATATATATATATATATATATATATATATATAGTAAGTTATGAAAATATATTTATGCCAATTAAGCTACACAGAGGTCCCCCCGCGTTTAAACCTGAAGATTCCTCCCGGGGGTGAAACGCGGGGGCCTCTGTGTAGCTTAATTGCCATAAATATATTTTCATAACTTACTACCTAACTCTACTTACATATCGGACACTGTTGAAGTAAATACTGAAAATTGATACATTCAAAATTATATCTCCTTATAAAATTTTATGTTGATACATTAAATAGTAACATATATATATATATATATATATATATATTATTCCGGAAATACTCGAAGCAGTCATGGATCTGAAACTGTATAGGTACCTTTAATATTAAAAAAATATTAATGTTGAAAAAGTAAATTGAAATTCAAGAACTATAATTATTAGTCTGGATTATTACACATTTGTGCTTCCGTATTTTGTTTAAGGATGGGCCGTTGCTCTATAACACTCGCAAAATTTAATAGATTACTGAGCAGACACATTTTTGTTGATCCCTACTTAAAATGAATCCTAAAGAATGGGTTTCGGGTTTCTTTAACAATTTCAAACAGAACGAAAAATGAAAAAAACAATAACAAAAAAACATAAATAGGCAAAAAATAAATGTTACTCTTTTACCTACATAGATATGTTTTTTATGTGTTTTAAACTATTATTAAGCGTCGTTTAGTTCAATAAAAAAGTACGGTCACGTCTGTTAAGTTATAACGAAAATAAACGGCTGCCAACGCCGCTATGTGTAGCTTCGAGATTCGCTCAAATATAAAAAATCAAACAAATTTAGAGCAAATAACTGTAAAAAATCTGGCGAATATTAATGTTTAACCGGATAGTATATTTTTATTACCCGAATTTTTGTTTCATTTTCGATTTTAGAGCGATTATCGAGTCTCTACATGGCAGTTTCATGAAAGCTATTTTCCTCGTTCTAACTTAAAAGGCTTGACCGTACTTTTTTATTGAACTAAAAAACGCTTTAAAATAATTTAGAATACAAAAAACTTATCCGTGTAAGAAAGAAAAGTAATTTTTCCTTTTTTACCGCTTTTTTGTTCTTTGGAAATTGTTACAGAAACCCTGGGTTTCTCCTATAGCCAATTCGCTACTTTTAACCATTCTAAACTGATAATTCTAAGCGTGAGTGTAAAATGGCGCCAACTTCAAAACTCATTCCGTTTAGGAAAACAACCTTTATGAAAAAGTACTTTAAGACACCAAGAAAGTATGGCTTTGTTCGGTCTTAAGAGGCCATCATTCCAAAGAATTACCCCCTCCTTCTGGAGGCGGATTAGTTTAACACCAATTGTCTGAGGCGTCTCTACCGGAGAATGCCGTCGAATCTGATTACGGCAAAAGAAATGGCACAGTGGCTAAGTAGTTAACCGAGGACCTGTGTGTGCCGAGTTCGAGTCCAGTTGTTCCACAGAAACACTTTCATCAAACCCCACACCTGACCCTGTGTCTAACCTCCTGGAGAGGAAGTAAATAAAATACCTATCTACTGTGCTCGCTTGGGGGAGAACTTAATTGCTAACGTCATGCCTAACTTTGCTGCAACGGATATAAATATACATATAGTACTTCCCTCCCTTACTCTCGAGTGGCATATGAGCCTTGATAAGCGGTGACTTGTAAGTACATAAAAAAGGGCCACATTGTGCGGTTCGCACACACAACACACCTACTCTGCGCCACTGAACCCAGGTTCTATCCATTGACAAAGAAAGACAGAAAGATGGCTGATAAGTCCATTGTTATTGTTTTACACATGATATACATTCATTCGACGCAATTGTGTATGTGTGCACGAGCGAACGAGAGTCAGCAAGCAAGCGAGAGAGAAGGAGAAAGAGGGAGAGGCAGAGAATGGGGAACTAAGAGAGATATAAACAGCAGGCAGGCGAGATGAATACACTAAAAATTGTATTACTGAATCAAACCTCAAACTCAGTGTCGTTTTCACTGTAAACACATATGTAAATGTAGCTGGGGAATTAGCTCAGATGGTAGAGCGCTCGCTTAGCATGTGAGAGGTACGGGGATCGATGCCCCGATTCTCCAATGAAAATTTTTTTTCATAAAATATGAATATTGATCGATACTAATGTTTGACTCATTTAGTATGCTTAATAATTTAAGTTATAAGAAACATTATTAACTTACATACGCGTTTTTTAGATTCTTTTAATTCGGTTAGTTCGAAGACATCAAGGGGCTTCCTCCTAGGGTTAACACTTGATTTCGTTATGATTTAAATTTATATCTGAGGGCTCTTTTTTAGGATAGACGTTGGTCTTCCAGGTATGATACAGTTGCTTAATCGACATCCAAGAAAATATCAGTACTTACACCATCAATGACGAGTTTCACCGAACACTTCTGAGACTGGCGAATGCTCACGAACTTTGCCGAACGAATTGAATGTACCATCAGTTGTTATTGGTTTTTTATTCTTTTTTCTGCAAGAAGAAATGTAATGAAAGAAACTTGTGTTTAGCGTGTATGTATAATTGTTTTCAGCAATTGTTTTTTTGTCTTTTTCTTTGTTTATAAGTAATAAAAAAAATAATATAATTTCAGTTATTCGGACTACTGTTCTCATCTTGAGTGTTATCATAAGTGATGATGACACTCAAGATGAGTAGTCCGAATAATCGAGATTATACAAAGCATCATTCCTCATCTAACAAATTCAGAAACATAAAAAAAGTTAGTTTGTGTATATTTTTCTAATTTATGTAACGCAAACTATTCTGGAAACGTTTGTTTTTTGGGCGTGTCGTGTCTGTTGTTTTTTCGCAAACTGCCATGTCAATTGTGCTCTCATTTTGATCATGACCGTATTTTAGTCTGTATTTTTTTAACCGTAGTTTAATCTGTATTATTTCTTGAATGCACAGATGAGGCTAAAATTGTATTTTTCCTTACCCTAACCCCTAACCCTAACCCTAACCCTAACCCTAAACCGACCCCCTAACTCTAAACCATCCTAACTAACCCTCACTCGAAAGTTTACGAAAAAAAGATAATAAATCAGCCGGTCAGAAAAAAAGAAACACACAAAATAAACGTTTCTAACACAGTTAAGTGCAAAGAAATTGGATTTAAAAAAATCGATTTTTCTAATTGAATAAAAATGTTATCTGGTATGCACAAATTCAAAATGAAAACTTTTAGGAGAATTGCAGTTAGAAAATGATCATTTGATTTAAAAAAAGTCGTCTAGTAAGAAGAAAAAGCGCCTTCTATATTTGTATATTGTATTCGGCTTTCTTTTTATATTTTTATACTGCATTCGGCTTTCTCCGTATGTTGTCGGTCCTGCTTACGTCATGACTACGTCACGCATGAAAATCTCCAGATGTCTATGAGGACCTTTATATCTTTCAGCGATCATGTTGTTTTTAAATCATTATTGAGGTCCTGATATTTCACTATTTTTTCGTAAAGTTCTATTGAGGCGGTCCATCATACAGGCCTATAATTTTCCAAGCAGTTATCATATGTTTTACATTTTCCCCTTTTTTACATATATATATATTATTGGTTTTATGTTCTTATTAATGTAAATTGATTTTATTATTAAAACTGTGTATCATGAAGAAATAAGCATTTTGTTCATCTTCTGTAAAAACAAATTGTATGTGTAACAAACATAAAAAATTTTGTAAATCTTATCAAAATTGTTTCTCCGAACATTATTTTGTTCATAAAGTATTTGATTTTGTAAAATGTTGAATTTGTTTTCTGATTGTATTATGTCATAATTATCTCATGATTTTTTAAATATCAAAAAAATGTCTAACTCATGGTGAATAAAGTTATTTTTTGTGAATTTAGTTCTTATATATTTTTTATTTATACATTTGATTTGATGGAAATAAATCAATTATTGTAAGCTGCTTTCTAATAATATGTATAGTTGCTAATTACTGGACATTACCATTTAAAGAAATTTCTTACTAAAACTTTTCTCTGTAATAAATATTTAGTAGTAATATTGGTCTTCATATATCCGCTCCCAGTTGTGGACCCCAGTCGCGTATTTACCAGGCCTGTATTATTGATCGCCTTGGGCCATAGTCATTTGGAACAGTTACATCAATAATGAGAACTATTTTTCAGATTTGTTCTATAAAACTATGTCCGGCTTGATTAATGCATAGATTATTGTGATGAGTTAAACATATCCAGCCATAGCGGATAGAGCTTAGCATGTGAGAGGTACGGATATCGATAACCCGATTCTGAACTGATAAAACTTTTTTTTTCATAAATATCAATATTAACATTGATTGAGTCAAATGTTCGACTCATTTAGTATCCTTAATCATTTAAATTATAGGAAACATTGTTAACGCGTGTCTATAAACATCTCATATCTTCACATCTTTTTTATTCTTTTAGTTCAGTCAGTTTGAAGAGATCAAGTTGTCCCCCTCGTGGGGCTTACACTTGATTTTCCGATAAGTTGAATTTATATCCGAAGGCTTACTTTAGGATTTCTGTACAGATTATTGTTATGAGTTAAACACATCTAATAGTATTGATTTACTCCTCTCCAGGAGTTAGGCACACGGCCAGTTTTTATCTTACTCCCACAAGTAAGATGTGACCCAAGGTTGGGTCGGGAAAGTGGGGTTTAAAAATTGCCTG
The DNA here is from genome assembly GCA_963556195.1 of Sepiola atlantica. Taxonomy (NCBI): domain Eukaryota; kingdom Metazoa; phylum Mollusca; class Cephalopoda; order Sepiida; family Sepiolidae; genus Sepiola; species Sepiola atlantica. Next base: position 130,720,196 of record OY744522.1, read on the forward strand.
GGCAGCCCCGTCGGCATTCCCCGGTAGGGGCGCCTCAGGCAGTAAGCAATAAACTTACTCCTCCCAAAAGAGGAGAGGCGAAGCCTGGGAGGGTTGACCTCCTATAACTGCACAGGACAGACCCATAGATCGGCGTAAATCAAGCCCCGAAGGACAAGACAATACCAGTCTATGGGGTGCAGTATCCATCGGAACAGATACTACACTTTGATCTTAGCCAAAAGGCCAAGAACAATCTAATAGTAGCGGAAGGGGAATTAGCACAGATGGTAGATCGCTCGCTTAGCATGTGATTCTTCAATAATAAAACTTTTTTTTCATAAAATATCAATATAAACGTTTATTGATAGAAATGTTCGACTCATTTAGTATCCTTAATAATTCAAATTATAGAAAATATTATTAACTTAGGTACGCGTGTCTATGAACATCTAAACTGTTCATTTTTTTTAAATATTTTAGTTCACTTAGTTTGAATAGATCAATGGGGTCCCCCTCATGGGGCTAACACTTGATTCCGCTTAATATCCGAGGGCTCTTTTTAGGATATATGTTGTCCCTTTAAGAGCGGCTATTTCACTTCGTTTCAGCTTGGTCTTCCAGGGATTGTGTCTAAGTGTTCTTTCAGGGGGTTTTCAGTAGGCCAGTTGATTCAACTACATCCGGTATAATGTTTATTCCTGTTTACAAGTCATCCTTCAAGTCTGATATTTCGTAATTTTTACGCGTTTTTCTACGGTCGTAACATAAGGCCTGACTCAAGGTTTTCTGGTGACGTCATTTATAGTGGGAGTAAGAGTCCACTATCTATGAGGACCGAAAGCACCCGAAGGCGCAAACGCGCATGCATCCATCTGTAATCAAAGCAAGTAATCAGAGCGAGCAGACTCGCGTCAATAAGATTTTTCATAAACTTGGAAATCATTGTTAACGTGTTACTGCTATTGTGACTTTATTCCCCTGCCTAGACCACGGATACCCTCCTAATCATTTTCTTCCTGAAATTCTCATGGATGCTCTGCTCTTGAGGAGAAATCGACTCTGAAACTGCTTGGTCTTTCTCTCTCATCAAATCTTCCTTTGAGTTTATAACTTAGATTCATTGCTCTTTCTGCTTCTCATAAAGTCAGTTCTCTCTATCGTTCCAAACACTTTCTCACACCTGCGGCTATTCTCTATCTCTACAAATCTACTATCAGACCATGTATTAAATACTGTTGTCATATTTGGGCTGGTGAATCTGTGTCCCATTTGAGGGCTTTTTATAAGGTGCAGAAACGTATCTGTAATTTGATTGGTCACACCCTTTCTTCTTCGCTGCACTCTTTCTCTCAAAGACATGCTGTGGCTAGTCTCAGTCTTTTCTATAAATACTATTATAGCATGTGTTCTTCAGAATTATGCTATCTATTACATGTTCCTTTTTTCCATCTCGTTTGACGCGTTGGTCTAATTGTCCCATCAATTTACTGTTTTGCTACCTCATTTTAATACAGATTCCTATTCCAGTTGCTTCTTTCAAAGAATCACAGGCTTATGGAACTCTCTTCCTGCTGACTGTTTTCTTCCTAGCTATAGGCTTGGCCTTTTAAAGCTTAAGGAATCTCCTGTCTTTGCGATAACCATCTTTCATTTTTGTTAGCTCCTTATATCAAGTGGCTTGATGCCTTGTCTGGAGCGAGTTCCATTACAAAAGGATGATTCATTCACTTGAAAAGCATTGTTTACTTTTTTTTCAAACATATTTCCTTTTTATAGATGTCAAACACGAAAGAAAATAAAACAATTATAACATGGCCTCCAACAATTAAGGCATTGCATTAAAGTTAGAATTTCATCTCTTAAAAAATAAATAGGAATTTTATTTCGAGATAAAAAATACATGTTGTGCGAAAAATCAACGAAATAAGCAAGATATTCAAATAATAATATATTGTAAATAAACAGTCCGTTTGCCTCCCCCCCCAAAAAAAAAACGCGACGTTTATAATTTATTAATGTTTTTACTATATTGTAAATAAACTGTTCGTTTTGCAAAGAAAAAACAAACAAAAAACACACACATTTTATTTATTTCAATAAATGTTCTAGTAATTAATTATTTTGAATCATTGACTTTCTGTTACTTTACTGAATTCGTAATTTTTCATGTTTGATTTACTTTTAAGTTAAAAAATAAAGAAACATCATTTATTCTTTTCGGAAATGAGAGCAGCTCTTATCAAATTATTCAGCAAAAACTAATGATAATGAAATGTTCAGATACACAATAAGACTGTCTAACAATAGGGATTTGTCTTCTTCTTGTGTTAATAAACCAAGAGATATGTATATGCGGCATAGTCTTTTCAGTTGATGCAGACCAGGTTGTCATAACAATAAACTCAAACATTAAAAAATAATTCGGAAAGAATGAACTTATTTTAAGAAAGAATATTAAATCAAACAAATTAATTTTAAAGAAAAAATTTCATGTTTTAAAAATTAAAAAATCATAACAACACCATTTTATTATTAAGTATCAATTTAATGTTTGCTATCTAGCCTACGCAAATTACACAGAATAATACATTTGCACTAATATTTCTAATAAAGTAATGAGTTAATTATATTCCCTGATCGTTAATTAATGAATACTGAAAATTTTATTAAAGGTGGTTTATTTCCTGAATTTTGATGAATTTTAAGTGAAGGGAGTGGTCAACTCGTCCATAGTCTGACTGTTCGACAAATCCCGTTTGTTACTTTATAGCATTACGTCATTTTCCAGTGCTGTGGCCTCCTTTACGACGGCCGTGGTTTGGCTCTATTCAGGCTATAGTCATTCGGACCGGTTACATCAATGATGAGAGCTGTCCTTTCAGGTTTGTTCCAGATGACAGTGTCTGGTTTTATGGCCTTGTCCTTGATGTATCTGCCTGCCTGAATGTATTTGTCGTCGAACACTGTAACCTTTCCGTCTGTTGTTATGTGTAGTGGTTCATGTTCCAAGATGTTTGGCAATCTTTCAAGTTGAATTTCTGACCGACAGCTGGTGCAATTAGCTCAGATGGTGGAGCGCTCGCTTAGCATGTGAGAGGTATGGGGATCGACGCGCCGATTATCCAATGATGAAACTTTTTTTCTTTTTAATAATATAATAATAATTATATTGCCTGATGCCAATGGTTGACTGATTAAGTATCCTTAATAATTCAAATTATATGAACCATTATTACTTTACGTACGCGTGTCAATAAACATCTAGAATATTCATAACTGTTTAAACTACTATGATGAAATAAACTAGTTTAAAACTAGCAGATATTAAATTAGCTCAGATTGTAGAGCGCTATCTTAACATGTGAGAGGTACGAGGATTGATGCCCCGATTCATTTATAATAAAACGTTTTTTTATAGTATTTAAATATTAATATTGATTAGTACAAATGTTTGACTGATGTAGTATCCTTAATAATTTAAATTATAGGAAACGTTATGAATTTGCGTATGCGTGTGTATAAACGTCTCATATTTTCATTACTGTATAGATTATTGTTATTAGTTAAACATGTAAAAAAATAGCGTTGAATTAGCTCAGATGTTAGAGAGAGCGCTTTGCATGCGAGGTACGGTGACCGATGCCCCGATTCCTCAATTATACAACTTTTTTTTAATGTTTTCATGTAATAATTATATTTATATTACTTGATACGGACATTTAATTTATTTATTATGTTTAATAATTTAAATAGTATTAACTGACGTACGGGTGTTTATACACATCTCATATGTTATTTTGTTACATTTTTAATTCAGTGTAAAGTGTCAAGAATCAAGGAGACCTTTTCCTGGAGCTAACACTTGATCTTTATATGAGATACATAGATATTCGAGCGTGCAACTAAAGTCCGCTCTTACATGTCAAACATTGAGTTTATTATGAAGTAAAGAACAGTAATTTGTCTATCGCCAATTGACCAGTTTACTATGCTATAGCATATCATCATAGGGTCTTTAAAAAAATCGCTAATTAGTTGGTCCCTCACTATCCACTAAACTCCAGCTGATGTCCTATCGCCGCAATTATATGGAATGTGGTCCAATAAAGTGGCTGTTCTGGTACCCCCTCGACGTAAATCCATCCGACTAACTCGGCAGTCAATTTAATTCATTTCATTCCTTGTAGAAGTCTCCATATGCCGGAGGGCTTTATACTCTAAAAACCGGTTTCCTCTCGCTGCTAGCCTTCGTAACGTCCTCTTTGCTTCTTTTTTTCTCTTAATCTTCCTACATACAACAATTTAAGTGTTATGTGGACAAATATCTCGCTACACAATTCCTCAATTAGTATGCCCCTCCCTCATAATTTCGAGCCCCTAATCCACAGTAACCCATTACGTGTCAGTAGCAATGTGCTTTGTCTTGGTTGAATTCAAGTTAAAATAAAATTTCTTGTCTCTTGGTTTTACCGGATTCCATGACATGAATACATCTAGTCTTGTGGAGTATCCAGCTGAGTGCTGTTACTTGAGGTAATATCACTAAGATAAAGTGCACCATTCCTCGTATGAGCTAGTGTATAGCCGAGTCGACGATATCATATTTGGGCTTTTAATACAATGTTATTTATAATATTTTGTATGTCAGGGTTAACTTGTGAAATATCCTCATGTCAGTTTGTCCTGGCAAATACTTGTACAGAGAGATCGAAGGCACTCGAGGATGATGTCTTGTAGGTAATTCAAACATATCGTATTATCATCTCTTTATTATTACTATTTTATTTCAGTAAGTTTGAAGAGAGCAAGAGCCCTCTTCTTGAGACACCTGATTTTCCGATAATTTCAATTCATATCCGAAAGCTCTCCTCAGGATTACAGTATAGATTGTTGTCATGAGTTAAACATGTTTCTGTATGGCGGATGGGGGTTTGGCTCAGATGGTAGAACACTCGCTTAGCATGTGAGAGGTACAGGATCGATGTCCCGATTTTCCACTGATAAACCTTTTTTGTTCATAAAATATTAATCTTAATATTGATATATACAAATGCTTGACTAATGTTGCATCCCTAATAATTTAAAGTGTAGGATACGTCATTTATTTACGTACGCGTGTCTATGGACATCTTATATGTGCATTACTGTATAGATTATTGTGATGAGTTAAACATACCCCAAAATAGCAGATGAGGAATTAGCTCAGATAGTAGAACGCTTACTTAGCATGCCCCGATTCTCCAATAATAAAACATTTATATATTTTTTCATAAAATATAATAATATTAATATGGCTTTATACGGATGTTTTGCTCAGTTATTATCCTCAATAATTTAAATTATATTAACTTACGTACCCAAGTCTATAAAAATCTCATGTGTTCATTTGTTTCAATTGACTTTAGTGTTAAGTGTCAGAAATCAAGGGCCCCTTTCATGGGGCTTACACTTGATCTCTATATGAGATATATAGATATTCGAGTGTTCAACTAAATCTCTATTTTACCAGTCAAACCTTTTGAGTTAATAAAAAGTGAAGAAAATGAATTTTCCTATCGCCAATTGACCAGTTTACTACGTTGTAGTGTATATTTCTTGTGATCTCTTGGTCTTACCGGATTTCAGGACAAGAATTTATCTAGTCTGTTGGAGGATCCAGCTGAGTGCTTTAACTTGATGTAATATCACTAGGAGTAGGTGCACCATTCCTCGTATGAACTAGTGAATGACTGTATCGAAAGGATCTTATTTTGATTTTAAAATAATATATATATATATATATATATATATATATATAGAGAGAGAGAGAGAGAGAGAGAGAGAGAGAGAGATTATGATTAGCCATTGTTTGCATTTGCTATGTATGTATATATGTATGTATATATATATATGTATGTATGTATGTATGTATGTATCTATCTATCTATCTATCTATTTCTCTCTCTCTCTCTCTCTCTCTCTCTCTCTATATATATATATATATATATATATATATATATATATATATATATATATATATATATATATATATATAAAGTAAAATGCAGTTTAAATTTCCAGACAAAATGACTAAATCCAAGATATTGCAGACTTAACATTCGTTGGAAAATTAATAAATGAAAAAATATAAGTAAAATAAAAAAAATAAAAAATAAAAATAAAAAAGGGGGGTTAATTATCTAAGAGTGAAACAAAAACAGGAAACCTTAAGCGTCTAATATTAACAAGGGGATCATCAGCTGTTTACCATGTAACTGTTTCGGAGATTTAAAAACAGGACAGTTTTAATATTCATGGCTCTCCAATGGTACTGATTATACGACCATTTCCCCAATAATCAAGTGTCGAAATAATTCAGCTTAAAATATCACTATATATATATATATATATATATATATATATATATATATAAAATAGCCATATGAAACCATAGAATTGCGTCATATACAAATTATGTTTATTATTTCTGATGATATAATTAAAAAAATAAACGACCCCGGTTAATTTTTGTCTTATTATAGAGCGGGCGATTTCTTTCCGAATTAATTTCAGGTACAGAGACAAGTTTGCGTTATTGTCTGATTGGCTTTTTCGATTTCTCTCACCACTTGAAATTATTTCGTCTGGCAGCTTGAAAAAGGACCGTTTTTCACTCGATAACCTTTACGTGATGGGATGCAAGTGCGCATATTTCTATCATGGGCACAAAAATACACATTGGTCTTTATTATAGTGTGAAAGATATATGTGTGAATGTGTTAACATCTATCTCAATTAGTTGATCTATCTATAAATATATCTATAAATATATCTATCTGTTTTTTTCTGTCCATCAGTTTGTCTTTCTTTCTTTATCTGTCTTTGTTTATCCACCTCGCTTTTAGTTGATGTATATCGAATCACCTTCCATAATCCGCCATCGAAAAACAAACTCCTACTTCAAATATCAAAGGTGCACACCAATAACAAGAACAATAACATTAACAACACCAACAACACCCCTGCACAGAAAATAAAAACGAGAGAAGAAAAAAAAACGGAATAATGCACTGCTTTAAGCCCTCCCACTCTCTCTCTCTCTCACACTCACTCACACACACATACACACGCATTCTCTCCAACATTTCTTTCCACCTACCTAATCTGAACCATAATTCTGTCAGCAGGCAGCATGTGCAACAGCTATAGCAGCCAGCTATAACCACCCCAATGTCGATCATTACCGACTCCCCCTGTTGCCTTGTAGCCCATCCTTCCCATTGCCCTCAACCTGATAGAAACGTCAGGTCATTGTCACCGTCAAAGTCGACACTACAATAGACATCACCCGTGTCACGATGCACCTAGATTTTTTTATACGACCTTCGATTGAAAACTGTTGTGATGGGATACCTGACTCCCCTCAAGGCTGATAAGTGTACTAGTATGTAGTGTATATATATATATATATATATATATATATATATATATACTGCGAACAGTAGTATGTATGGTGGACTGTATTCGACTGTATTTGACGGCATTCGAGTGTATTACGTTAATCCTATTGGATTACCAGTAGTGCTATTTTGTTGTACAAGATATACATTGGTCATTTTGTTATTATAACTTCTAACCAAGTAATATCAAACACAAACAAGTAGATTTTTTGTTTTTGATTTGTTTTGTCTTGTTTGTTATTTTATTTGAGATTTTTTTAAATTTTCGAATCGTAAGAATGAAGGGCGCCATTTTTACGATTACTCTACAAGAGAAGATAACTATGTCTTCATGAATACATTACTAATACAGTGTAGGACCCATAAGTTATCTGAGTTTAAGATTGCATTTTTATTTATTGTATTATTAATGAGAAAGTTTCTTTCGAGTTTTGATAATTGTTTTAATGCCTCAGTCTAGAAAGATTTCTCATCCTTTGACCGAGAACAGATACTACACTTTAGACAGATTTCACCATTTTCCCCACAAAGAACTTGATGAGACTTCTTTTATCGTGTGTAAATCAGCTCCCCTGAGGGGGAAGTTTGAAAGGTTATAAAAATAGACTAGATCAGACTTGTCGATATCCTCATTAGAGACGCATAACCCCCCCCCCCCGAAGGAGGTGGTAATGCCTAGGCGGATAGACCCCCCCCCCCAAGACCAAAAAAGATTATATCCACCTGTTTTAGTCCGAAGGCTATTTTTAACCCGTATGCTGGACAGAAAAGATCTACTTCTTATCTCTATATATTTTCAATAAAATGTTTACCAATGTAGGTATTTTTTTAATTAATGGGTCACTACTTATCAAGGCCAATAGTTACTTTCTCCCATTCTGGACCTTCTATGTAAGTATTTTTTATCCATGTTTAACTGTCTATAAGTATTAATTATTATGTTCTTTAATTATTAATTGTATACGTAATAATAATCGTTCATATTATTTCATAACAAAAGAAAAGCATCCCCACAGCAACGTAGAGGCAAGGATGTTTTGGTATTTTAAAAGAAACCTTGCGTGGATTTAAAACAATACATACAAACACGGGAAGGAAGATACTATTTTATAGGATTGCATATATTAGTAAATAAAGTGTGTTATCTAAACATGTTTAAAGAATATCAGCGTTTGATTTGAAGAGTAAGCGGACAGTGTGTGCAAAAAAAACAAACCCGACCTTGATTAAAATTTACAAAAATAAATAGAAATAAATATATAAAAATAATATTTAAATGTTCGAATTATTTAATAATTAAGAACGAACATCCTCGCATCAACGTGCATACATAGGTATATTTTTTCTGTAAATAGCATATTCCCTCGACAAAGGATGTTTATTTAATGAAGTAGTTCATTAAAAAAGTGGAATTGTTTGATAAGAAACCAACATGCATTCAAGTGGATTTAATTTAACGAAATATGTTGTAGTGGATATAATGTAGTTACTAATGTAAATAAATAATTGTTTCAAAAAAAGATTTTAATAGTGCATAGCAATTCGTTTAAATGGATTATTTTCCCAAATACCAAAATGCATTCTGGCTGATTTTTTCTTAAATATGTTATCATTTGAGAAATATATTTTATATATAATAAACCAAAATACGTTCTAGAGAATGTAATTTAATCAGTAAAATATGTTTTCTACAGAAGTTATTTATTTTCAAATATGATTTTTATTATAAGAAATAAATGATATAACATGGCTGACTTGTTTTATAAGAAACCGAATCACACTATAGTTAAATAAATATATGTACGAACACACGTAGATGTTCTGTTTTATTTGCCTGCGAACCTGTTTTAAAATGACACAGTAATATTCGCTAATATTTCTGCACTGTGTGCACGTTTATGAGCTTTGTGTATAAGCAGTTAAACAAATGATGCATAATAAGTGTATTGACAACGGATAGCGTAGTAATGTTGCCATGACGACCATAAGAATCAGTGACGCGTGTATATGCCAAGCAAGAGCGCCCGCGAACAACGTCATGTACTCTAAAACGGCAAACGCCACAGAATAGAAAAAAGGGAACATGTAAAGAAGACAAAAAACAAAAGTCAGCTCCCGGAACAACATCCTACGGAGACTGATCAACCCCAAATCCACAGCACACACACTAAGATGTACTGCCTTAGCCCTGTACTATTCCTCTGCGGAGTATGCTTGTCCTGTTTGAGAGAGATAAACGCATGCCAAAAAGCTAGAATCAGCATTGAACAACACCTGCCACTTGATCACTGGCTGCCTGAAGCCTACCAACCTGAACAACCTGCATCTTCTCACTGGTATTGTCCCTTCAGATGCGAGACAGGAAGTTTCCAACCGAGTAGAGATCAGAAAGGCTATCAGTGATGAACGCCATTTCTTTCATGGACGTGAACCTGAAGTTAAGGAGAAGTTCCTCATCCATGTCGAACACCTAACCACATCTAAGGAAGAGACCAGACTACAGCTGTCGACACGGCGTCTAGAGAATAGTCCTCTCCTATTCACATGGGAATCCCCCTTCCGAGGCCCTTCTTTCCAGTTCAGAGGCACACTGATTCCAGTGGAAAACACTCGTCCACTTGAATTGGGCAACCAAAAGTTGCTATAAATAGATGTGCTACTAAACTGACACAACGATCTGTGAATGTGGAGAGGATGACCATGCACTGCCTTGTCTGCCTTCTACTGCCCAACCAGTACAGCTTAAAAGATCTTGCAAAGGACAACAATAATCGAAAAGGATTGCGTAAAAAAGTGGGAACTTGTCGTATGATCACATGCTGGAAGACACGCACAGAAGAAGCGTTCGTGGTTTAAACAATGTAACACTGATTGCGTATGGAATAATGGAATAACGTAATAGCTATCAGAAGCAGGTTACTGCATCGTAGATAAGGCAAGGTTAGTGTGTTGGCAAAAACCGAAAACCGCTCAATAACAATATATAAATTGTATGCAGAAAGCAACGGTATCCATCGTGTACATATTCTGCGAAAATTAAAAAAGTTAAGCGTTTGTAATGAATGAAACTGCTTCACGTCGCTTCTATAGTTAGCCCGTTTAAAAATCGACAGGCAAAATATTAAATAAGTAGCGAATGTACTCAGCGTCGACCGTGAATCAATATGTTTACTGAATTTATAGATTTAAAAAATTATATATATATGAGAAAATATTAATAACATTACAAATGAATAACAACAAACATTATATATATAGTTCACGAAAATGAATAGGCTAATATTAATTTTAAATAAATATAAGTATTTATCTGATAGCTAAAATTGAGAGAGCAATTATAAAATTTGTTTTTATTAATAACGTAAGCTATTTCTTCTTTCAGAGCATTAGTGAGTATTTTCTATATTTTACAAATCTTCTGATCGGAATAAGTAATTTACGAAAGAAAAAAGCGAAGTGTTTTTTTATTGCAAAAGACATGGTACAACAATAATATATAAAAGTTGGCTAGTTAGAAACTAATAACGATCTGTAAGATCCATTGATATATGGGTCTAGCAGATTCGCATGTAACGAAATATTAAAGCTACATATAATTAATGTTTTGAAACAATTTAGTTCGATTTATAATTTAATAACCAAACCATACTGGAATAATCAACTTTAACAATCGAATTTAACACTATAAATGTAACATTTTTTTTATAAGAAATCAGCTTACTCTCAATACAAAAAAAAACAAAAAACAAAATAAAGTAAAAAATAAAATACTACGTAACTGTTTATTTACGTAGTACTGGTTAGCATTTTTTTTTTACCTAGCGTAATATTGCAGTTACCGACTTTTCGGCGAGAAACAATAAATTGTTCATGTATAATAAAGTAAAATAAATCTGTTGGTCGATTGTGGTCATCGATAGCTATCGTCATACTAAATCAATGGTTGAGTAGTGTTCATCAATTTTTTTCTGTTGGTAGATGTTCTTGGGACGAATAATGTAATTCCCTTTAATTCCTTTGATCAATTATTTTATCCGAGCGCCATCTTACAAAACCGAGAAGTAATTGTGTATTCGTCAATACAGAGTTATTTCCATGGTTTCCTATTGTTAATGAAGAGGCAAAATCTTTTATGAATTATTTACGTGACTGAAATATAAAACAAGACTAATTAAGTATACGAGATATTCACACAAACATATATATATATATATATATATATATATATATATATATATATATATATATGTGTGTGTGTGTGTGTGTGTGTGTGTCTTTGATTGTTGTGTATTTAGGTAGCATTCATTAATTTATGCAAACATTGTTAAACATAACAGAATTCACTTCTTGATTATGCCTTTTTTTTTTTTCAATTTTTCTAATGATTTTATTTGTTTAAGAATGAAAAAGAATAAATATATGTTTCATATGTATTACGGACGTTTTCGATTCTTCGGCGAATCCTCTTCAGATGTCAAAAACAAATGAAAACACCGGAGAGAAGGAGAGAATTTCAAAAGGCATCCGAGAACCAATGATAAAACTTTTCGATGCTATCTTTATTAAAACCCAGCAACCTAAAATAAATAACATTACGTACGAAACCAGTAACAGCTCTACTTTTTATTGAGCACTTTTTATAAAGACTGAAGTTTCATTGGATTATTATCTAGGAAACAACGATAATATTTATATATATATCTATATATATATATATATATATATATATATATATATATATATATATATATATATATATATATATAATTATAAATATTTGCTTTTATATACGTTTCATCATTACGAGAATCGTCAGTGTAGAGAAGAATTATTTACACCGGTCGTAAGACTCGACCCCCAGAACACGAGTTATATTTAAAACTCAAATTTCAACGTACTTGCCCTCACGGCCGTTGTCAGCAACTTGCTAAATCAGCGAGAGATTAATCCTATTTAAAAGCAGCTGTCGTAATGAGTTCGAGCATTGTAGCCACGATGACGACTGTGTTAATACTACTCACTACAGAGACTAGGCTAGTTTGGGGACGACAAATAATTAATTTTTTTAAATCTGCATACATATACGTTTCATCCTTACGGGAATCGTCAGTGTAGAGAAGAATTATTCACACCGGTCGTCGAACTTAAACCCCGGAACATGAGTTATATTTCAATATATATATATATATATATATATATATATATATATATATATATATATATATATATATATATATATATATATATATATATATATATATAATGGTGTATTTTAGCATAGGAGAAATGACCAGATTGCTCAATCAATTACGTATGTATGAGCAGATATCTTCATTTTAACGAACACTATACATTAGGTTGAACATTCATCGATACTTGCGGTTTCACTTAAACACTGGAAACTCATTCAGTTGGTATCGATAGACGATCAAACGAAACTAATGTATAGCGTCTTTGAAATAAATATATGAACGAGAAAAATATACAGACATGCACACACACGCACACACATACACATACATACACACATACACACATATATATATATATATATATATATATATATATATATATATATATATATATATATATATATATATAAACAAGAGAAAAAGAAAAAAATAGAAAAAGTATTTCTTTTTCTGATTGAATAAACATCCCACATCGTGTGATTTTTAACAAACCTTCTTTCTCGTGTGGGCGTGATCTCGACAGGGCGTTAACGCAGTAATTGTTAAATATGATGAAATCAGTATCTTTTTAGAAATAACCTGATTAGTAGGTCACCGCTCCCGCTCATTCATCGCCCCCCCCCACTAACACGATTAGGACAAGATCAACAGACTAATGCCATGACAAGCTTAGAACGGCAATTAAACATTGATACTATCACTGGCTCCAAGCAACCTCCTTCCATTTTACTCCGTAAATGGAATCACGGTAAGTCCCTGCTAAAACCAGTCTGTTCCGCATATCCGATGTTTTAGACAGTCAACATTTGACCTGTGTCGAATCGAACAACTGATCCCAGATGAGTAATTGTTATAACACTAGATAGGTGAGATCGGAGGGGTTACAATATGATAATGATATTAGTCAAAGACTCATAGGACAGACAGCTGAGACGTATGCCGGAAAAGGTATCAAAGGATTTTGATAGTCTCTAAGAATGGGCGTGCACACTTTCTCTGTCTATATCTTTTCCTCTTCACGAAGAACGTATCCCTTATTTAAAATTAAATAAAACTATATTTATTTAAAATGAAAATATCGTCTCTTATTGGCATTCTTTTCAAATATTGTTCCCATCACCGTTGATATTGTTATTTAGTTAATAGATTTTTAAAAAGAGAGGGGAAAAAACGGATGTCGACACCTGTGAATGGAACTGGCCTTTAGCCTGACGCTCTCCCAACTAAGTTATTTCTAGCTGACCATATATCTTGAAATGTTAAGCATTTAATTGTTGTGCTGGTTCCTCTTATTGCTATCATTATTTAAAATAACGTACATTTTCAAAATCTTCCGAAGCTGATAAATTATTTTTGAAAGAAATTAAATGGAAATACATTTTTATTTTTTTATACCTCTTTAAATCTTCTCCGGTTTAAATCTCAACTGTTACTTGTCACCCCCACCTTTTCTTCAAAACTTATTAAACCTTCCTTACACTAAATTTAAACAAACATACATAACACTCTAAGCAAATAACGCATCCAAACGAGAGTGACACGTGACTTCACATTTCTGAAACAGATGACAACAGAAGCTTAAGAGAGCCAGATGGCTAAGTCCTTCTGTGCTTGAAACCGATGGTACGAATGTTGTACTAATTTTTCTGTACTAAAATAAATAAATAAATATTCACATGTATATATATATATATATATATATATATATATATATATGTATATATATATATATATATATATATATATATAAGAAAATGGTTGTTTGTTTGATGTATTGATGGTAAATAAGCATGTAGGTATATATATATATATATATATATATATATATATATATATATAATCAAATATAAACTAAAAGTAAACTTTTAGTAGATAGAACCTATAGTGAAATGGTTTAAGCTCAATATACGAGATAGAGCAATTATAAAGATAGAAGAAATAAGAGTGATAAACATGTACGAATATCCAGATTTATTTCAAACTTCGATTGTTCAATGCAAGGTGTATTCTGTAATAAACTAATGTTTATTATTCTTTCCTTAAGCCAAGGCTTTTCAAAGATCGAAATCTTATCATCAGAGGAGATATACAGATAGAGAAGTTGGCTGTGGAAAAGCCAAAGTGCGCTCCATCTACGATTTAAACTCAACATTTCACCATTGGATTTACTTCATTTTGAACACTTTCTCCATACTGCCTCTACGAAAAACTTTTTTCGTTTTCTTCAAAATCTCCTTTTCATTGGACACTATTTCAACGGACAATTACCATCTGGACAAACCACATATCTTTTTTTACACGAACACTTTTCACTCCATTTTTAATAATATTTTTTCAAATGTTTGAACTTTGGCTTTTCCACAGCCAACTTATCTATCTGTATATCTCCTCTGATAATAAGATTACGATCTTTGAAAAGCCTTGGCTTAAGGAAAGGATAATACACATTAGATTATTACAGAATATATATTGCATTGAACAATCGAAGTTTGAAATAAATCTGCACATTTGTACATGTTTATCACTCTTATTTTTTCTATCTTTATATATATATATATATATATATATATATATATATATATATATATATATATATATATATATATATACCTACATGCTTGTATACCATCAATGCTCTAAGCAAACTACCATCTTCTTTTATAAAAACAATATATATATATATACAGTTTAATGTGAAATATTATATTTATACTTTTTTTCTTCAGAATTAGACACACACCTCAATCCACATAGACCATGTCAGCAATCAACAAGAAATCAAGAAGTTCTACACTTCTTTTGGGCTCTTTGGTAGGATATATCCGAGTCACACTGTCACTAAACCATCGTTCAACAGACATAAAATCTGAACAACTACCACATCACATGCAAACCAGGGGGAACAGCCGTTTGTTAGGAGGTAGCTGCTCTCTTCAACAAGGGATTCTATCATCCACTAAGCAATTACAAACCCAGGACAATGGAGATGAGGAAGTCGTCTATCACCTGTGAATGCGAGCGATATGAAGAAGCAGTCGTCTTCAAATAGTTTGTATATACATAAAACACTACTAATACTACTATTACTGTGTCGAGTTTAAATGAATTACATCCCTTTGATTCGGCGATTATTATATTATGCGTATTGGCAGCTTTACGGTCGTGCTAACTGAGTTACTGAGAAACAGAAGTATTCTGTTGTAGTGTTTTACGGCATGTCAACAGTAGTTAAATAATTTTACCGAAACCATACATGTATTTGTGCACAATTGATTTGTAGATCCAACCTGACCTTAGCAAGGTGATGTTTTTCATACCAAGTTGAGGATACTAGCTTGACAATCAGTTCGACAGAGGCTAGGCCATTTGATATAGGTGGCCTTTTTTCTGTCGGCCTAAGGTATGATTCTGTGCAGGTCTAGGAGATCGATCCTCCCATGCTTTACCTTGTTTCTCTGAAAATGGGTTAGTATATTGCTAATAGTCTGAGGCGCTTATACCGTGAAATACCGATGGGGCTGCTCAGGCATTTTGTAGACCAGAGTGCTCTTTCCCTTGGGGGGGTGACTTTTCAATTCCCACCTTGCTACCCTCTGTCATATCACCCCGCAGTGGGAGAGAGATAAATACTGGAGTAATTTTGAAGAGATATTTGTTACATACAGCACCAGGTCGTATAAAATGATTACCCATTTAGTAATTGGCAGGTTCAACGTCGCTTAACGTCGGTGACCTTACATGACAAATGTCGAACGGTTTGTTTTTATCCTAACCCTAACTTGACCCTAAACAAACACTCAACTAAACTAACCATAATCCTAACCTAGTCGATTTTTCTGGTTCAAAAGCTGTACCAGTACCTATATTTGAAAACAACCGGTAATATTAATAATGAAAATTAATAAATTATAATTAACATATTTGCTTATTATTCTCTTTTCGGGGAGGTGACAGTGTATACGTGGTTAACGACAAAGACTGATGAACTGGGTGTTTCGATCAGTCTCCTCCCACTCTTTGCTAAAGTTTTTGAATCACTAATCAATCTAGCGATAGGCCACTACCTCATTAGAGCTAAACTTCTTTCTGACCAACAGTATAGATTTAGGCGAGCTCGTTCTACTGTAGATATCCTAACAGTCATCTCGGAACGCATTTATCATACATTGGATAACGCTGGTGAAACTTGGACGGTAGCTCTTGATATATCCAAGGCTTTTGACAGCATTTGGCATGATAGTCTTCTCATGAAAATTAAGTCATACGGTATTACTGGACCGATATTTTGTATAATAAGATTCTTTTTAAGCCGATACAAAGATCCAGGTTGCCCTTAATGGTCGTACATCTAAATAGTATGACATTAATGCGGATGTGCCCCAGGGATCGATCCGTGAATCGTTATTATTCCTGATCATTTTAACAACCTTCCTTGTAAAATTGTGTCTGAGATTGGTATATTTGCCGATAACACCACGCTCTATACCCGACATATAGGATAAACGAACACACTCATATCAAAAGCAATGACTGAATCCTTAGAAATTGACTTCCAGTCTGTGGTGGAATAGGGACATAAGTAGATGTTAACATTCAATGCTATTAAGACAAAGCTTCTGCTCTTCAACAATTATAAGAAACCTTTCAAACCATCGATTGCCATGACGAATAGCAATCTACCTGAGAGTTCATCATTCAAATCACTAAGGCTAACATTCACAGGTAACAAATATATAGAAGACATTGCCAGACTGCTGCAAGGAATGTGGGCTCCCTCTACCGAGCTAGAAAACTCCTCACACCTGCCAATATGCTATATCTGTACAAAACCACCATTCGCCCATGCATGGAGTATTGTTGTTACATCTGGACCGATGCACTAAACATTAGTCTCTCCCTCTTGTACAGGGTCCAAAAAAGAATCCCTGATTTAATAGGCCCCATACTATCAAGCATGCTCCAACCTCTGTCCCATCGCCGCAATGTTGTATCTCTGTGCTTGTTTTACAAGTACTTTAATGGAAGGTACTCCAACGAATGTGCCGTACTGGTGCTGCTTCTATGTAAATACCCCCGATCAACCCTTCAGTCAGCAAGATCCCACCCCTTCACTGTTGAGGTCCCTAGCCTTAAACTCTAATAGCTTTTTTCCTCGTACTGCTAGCATTTGGAATTTCCTTCCTGCTTCCTGTTTCCCTGACCGTACTAACATGCATACATTTAAATGTAATTTGAACAAGCATATCGCTGCACAACTCCCCATACAGTATTCCCTTAATTCACAGTAGGCCCCTACGTCTCAGTGGCATTGAGCCTTGTTTTGGGGTGAACTTAAGTAAAAAAAAAAAAAAAGTTCGAATGCACTTCATTCCGCAGAAACACTCTCACTTAGGATGTTGGCAACTTTCACGTGGTCCCTCTCGTTAGTACTCGATTTATTTCTAGAAATAATTCTGACTAGTAAGACATCGGGGAAACCAATGCCAACAATAGAATCTTCTGATTCACACGATAGGAACGAATTCCCTTTTCTTTCATAAAAGCTATAAAGAAACGATTCGAAACAAACCGATCGATAAAAGTAATCGGTGGATACTGAAAAACGTCTATTAGTCAAAACGCCTCCTCTTCCGCCCCCCCCCAATTAAGTGATTAATCCCAAATGTTTAGGGTGGGGAATATTCGGTAAAAAAAAAACAATAAATAAATAAATAGTATGTTTTTTATCGCTTCCTCCTAATTGTCTTGAACCCATACACGGCAATCCCACGGATATTCGTCAAATTCCATACATTGCTGGAATTCCCCAGGTGTGACGAGGTGGGGAGAACTATTCTTCCTATAACGCCACGGTCAATGGTTTTAGCTCTGAGTAATGTCTCTGGAGGAACGTTCGCGGAAATGCCACTCCTTCACCACAACCACCCCCTCAACAAGTAGAATCTCTTTTTACAGTAAATTGATTTGTTTGGTTTGTTTGATGGTTGGTTGGTTGGGTTTTACATGTCAACAACCGTTGGGTCATTTTATGCCGAAACTGTGTACATTATGATGACCCTATAAATATGGCTCCTAAATCACAGTAGTCGCTTATAGCTCAGGGGCAATGTGTTTTGTTTGGGGTGAATATAGGTACAAAAGAAATTGTTTTAAATGATTAAATAAATGAATTTTCACACACTAAACTGG
This sequence comes from Sepiola atlantica, assembly GCA_963556195.1. Taxonomy (NCBI): domain Eukaryota; kingdom Metazoa; phylum Mollusca; class Cephalopoda; order Sepiida; family Sepiolidae; genus Sepiola; species Sepiola atlantica. The sequence continues at coordinate 130,738,998 of OY744522.1, forward strand.
CTGGTGTTTGATACCTACCCTGAGACCACCTATTGCCAGCTAATTCATAGACACATATGCCTCATTGTTATATATATATATATATATATATATATATATATATATATATATATATATATATATATATATATATATATATATATATATATATATATATATATATATATATATAGGGCTTTACGGAGCCCTCCAAAAAGGAGCGCGCTCCAGGAGCACGCTCCTTTTTGCTGGAGCGAAGGAGACGAGGGCTCATTTTATATTACGCGGGAGTTGAGCGGGAGCAACTCCATTTGGGACTAAAAAGCGGTGGTTTTATCGCTCCGCGCTCCTCGCTCCAAAATTATTTGATTTTTTTTTAAACATTAGTTTTTTATTCAGCAATATAAAGGAAAAGTAAAGATAGTCTTAGAGTTCACTCTGAATTATTTTTTAGAATTATATCTCTTGTAGAGAGAGGGAGGGGGCTCAGACGATTTAATTGTAATGTTTTTAACAATCTTTTTTTTTATTGTTTATTTGTAACCCCCCACCCCCACCCCGTCGACTTGCTATCAAGCGATGAGACAGATCAAAGGCGTCATTAAAGTTTTTATTGCAGTCATTGACTTGAGCGTTCTATTTCTTTCGAAAGATTAAACATTTGAGTTAGGGGTACGAACGATTTTGACACCATCTGAGTGCAGGTCGGAAGGGGGGGGGGGCGAGAGAGAGAATTCAAAATGTTTACTAGCTGACCTGAGATAATTACTAAGGCCCTTTTAAAAAGTACACTGCTATCTTTCTGTTGAATAAAAACTCCGAAAATTAGCACTCTATATAGGGGAGGTAAGTTGCCACATCAAGGTTTCAGAGTACAGTCTACCCTACTATTTAATTCATATAACTTTGGGGAGGATATATGTGGATTCATACCGTTCATAAGTGTATTAGTGAAAGTTATGTTGTTTTTCTTCTCTTAGACTAGATAGTCTGCTTGACTGGATAGAAGTATGTATGTATAATACACAATTTAGGAAAACTCGTCAAAGGAAAACTCGGCAACGGAAAATTCGTCAATGGAAAATTCGGCAACGGAAAACTCGGCAATTTTGGCCAAGTAAGAAAATTCGGCAATTATCGAATAAATATCGATTGAAAATAGATTTTAGAACCGTTTTTACAGGATATATACTTGTAAATACGGGGCTACCCCCTCCTCAGTCAAGAATATTTTTGATATTATTTTTTTGGTACTTGTGCCGTTTACGAACCGGGCTATTTTTTAGATAAGATTTTCAAGTTAAATTACATTTTTACGATATCTTTTGTTTATTAAATTGTTAGGTGAAAGTACAGAATAGTTAATAAAGCCCCCCTCACTCTATGTTAAGAATGGCTTTCTAAATAATGTTATTTCAATCCGATTCGTAATTACGTTACGAAATTAAAGGTTTGGACCGGGTTATTTTTTACATAAAATTTTCAAGTTAAATTCAATCTTTACGATATCTTCTGTTTATTAAATTGTTAAGTGAAAGTACAGAATAGTTAACAAAGCACCCCCCCCCCCATCCTCCCCATGTAAAAAATCGTTGTCTAAATAATGTTATTATTTCAAGCCGGTTCGTAATCAAGTTACAAGATTAAATCCATCATAATTCATTTAGATTTCTTCGTAAACAAGTCAGCCATTTTAATTGACAAAACATCAATTACTTCGTGTGTGTGCAAAACTTGAAAGGAGTTTATAAACTATCGAGTAGAAAGTCATTTAAACTGGCTTTAAATTCTTAGAAAATTTCCATGTATTTAAAAAAGCAAAATTGTGTTCTTGTTCTCAGGTAAAGGAAAATTTACGTATAATCCTATACATCGTCCGACATGTACTCCTATAACTCTCAAAATATTAGCGAGATTTTGTCAAATAGTATCTTACGGTCTTACACTTAAAGTGACATCTCAACCCATATTGACGCGATCCTTTGACGCCCACCCCTATCCTTCGACCACTCATTGGCAGAATAGAACGTTTATGAAAGAAAGTATATTTTTATTATGGAGCGCTGAAAAAGATCCGCTTCTTTTTTATAGGAGTTGGAGCAGGAGCGGCTTTTTTTTGAAAATGGGGAGCGTGAGAGGAGCCAGCTCCAATTTTGGGCGTTGGAGAAGGAGCGGGAGCAGCTCCAAAAGTAGTGGAGCGCATAAAGCCCTGTATATATATATATATATATATATATATATATATATATATATATATATATATATATATTGTTATTGTGATTCTATAACATTCTATAACTTTTATTGTTTACCCCAATAAATTTGAAATTCGTTTTTTTTTTCGGTTGATGGTATTATTTATGAAAAAGTGTATAAATAGTCTGTAGACGATAGTTTCTATTTACTCCATAGATTGCGTCTTGGCAAGTCCTAACACCTCGGGTTTAAGTGGGAGTAGTGGTAACTAAGGGGGTGACTCCATACTCCCCAAAGTTCCCAAATTGAGGTCTCATCACCGGATATCATACTCCGGATAAATTATATGTAACCCATACATAAGACTCGGACAGGTACTACTAAATCGAATCAAACTCCACTCGAGGATAACGGTTATTGAATTTGACGGGTAGACTGCGAAACACCAGGGGTATAGTAACAATGGTTGTAACTGGTCAGAAACAGACTATTTAAAAGGACGGCTCAACACGAATTTGTTTAAATTGGACTTTAAAACGGCAATATTATAGGCAACCGGGAAGCAGCACCGTTATACTGTCTTCCACAGACGGGAGAGTTCTTGGAAATAAAAACTTTGCCCATGGATGTTTCGCTAAGTTCTGGGTACACAGGAAGAGAAAGTTGGTTTATTGACAGTGGTGTAGCTAGACGAGTTCTTGTTGTGAATGTTTTGCAGAAGGGAGCATAAATTGGATCTCAGTCGTGCACCTGCAATGTACTACCACTGCTAATCAGAGTTGACCTTTTATTTATTTTAATTAATGAATTTTCAGTCGATGTTATGATGACGTAAAATATCTTTTTGTGTAACACTTCGTTGGATAAGAAAAAAAGTTGATATAAGTATATTGATTAAAATAAAAGATGCTCAAGGATAACTTAGTTGGGTTTTACAGCATATCAACCGTACATATGTTTTGTATATAATTGGTTTGTAGATTATTTATTTTATTTTATTTATTTTTTACATGCGTATATTTTGTAAAAAAGTAGTCTGTAAACGATAATTTCTATTTAGCCCTTATATGGAATCCAGATAGGTACTACCGCTTCGGGTGTGAGTGGACCTAGGAGTAGTGACAACTAAATGTTGACTCGATCTTTTCTAAATCTCCCAAATTGGGGCCTCACCCCCAGATGCACTTGAAGGCCATATGCAAGACCCTTGATTTGTTTGTTTATTTATTATCTCCCTCCCACGGCGGGAAGGATACCACACAAGTGGGATTTGAAAGGTTAGCGCCCTAGCGGAAGAGCACTCCGTCTACCCTAACAAAGCCTGGTCAGTCCCGTCGGCATACTCCGGTAAGGGCACCTCAGACGATTAGCAATAAACTAACCCATTCTCAGAGGGATAGAAGGTAAAGCCTGGGAGGGTGAACCTCCTAGAATTTCACATGACCCTACATCAGACATACAGAGTACAAGGCCACTATAGTACAGAATGCCCAAGACTCTGTCGGTCTAATTTTGGTATGGAATAGCCACCTCGACGGGCGGCTGATTTTTTGTGTAAGTTTTTTTAAAAGTTAGTTATCCCGAAACAGCGATTTATTTATTTATTTATTTATTTATTTATTTATTTATTTATTTATTATGTGTCTTTGGGCATTTCTTATTTAAAATAATAACCGCATGTAAACTTTTTAAAAATTTTACAGACTATATTGTCGGTTTTAATATGGGGAAAATGTATCTTCCCCAAAAGCGACACTCTGGATCGGGACAACAATAAAAAGGTCTTCTCTTCCACCAACCGAGGACAGCACAGATACTACACTTTGATCCTAGCCCGAAGGTCACGTAGTCATAATATAAATATACTAACTGACATTTTTCCCAATACAGATTCCCCCTTTCTGGGGAGCTAAATTTTCTCCACATTTAAAACCGACTTTGTGTCACCCCGCTTTCGTGGAAATGCAGTAAATAGGTACAGATTAAATTATCTTAAATATTTTATCAGATAGACTACAAAACGTCGCTGTAGATTTATCCAGTTTATTCTTAAAATGCTTTACATTAAAGCTGATTTAACCTATTGTCCCCAAAATATATTACTCTAGCAGAAGAAAAAAAACATATTATTGTGCAGCATAGATTTATTATTTGTAATCTTTCCTACCGCCTACCTTTTTCCTCTCATCCCACTATGTCCTGTATCTCAATCTTTCCCATAATTTTCCGTCTCATTCGCCCTTCCTACTACCACCTAACACATTTAAGAAAGAAAGAGAAAGAGAGAAAGAGAGAGAGAGAGAGAGCGCTAAAAAGGTAAAATCTAATTTTGTCTATATTTTTTAAAAATTATACTGGCTTTATAAACACACCTTTTCGTGATTCAAACAATCTAACCCACCTCAATAAGTGACTCAACAGGTCACAGTGTTTTCTAGTAACATATATAATTTAAGATTACATTGTCTTAATCCTCCATTTTCGATGAGCGTCCAGCAACCCGGTCGATAAGAAAAGTCCCCTTCGTCACCGTTAATCCCGGAAGCGAACAACATAGATAGACCGCATTAAAAGGTTACACATCGAATGCAAATTAGTATTTTACTGATAGCTGAGTATAAACTTAGTGTTAATAACGTGTACTCCTCTACCAACGCGTACTTGACCATAATAGATACGCTAGAATTTTAAATCAGAATAATGTGATAATCCACATGGTAATCTCATTTAAAGGAAGTTTAAACTCAGAATGGACATCTAATATAAAAAAATTATCCCGTGGGGATTTGAAAAGTTGGACCTAAATAGCATTTAAGCTGACAAATCAAGCTTTGATTCTTACTAGCCAATTCTACTTTGTTGTTGTTTTACCATGTTATTGGCAACTCACGTACTTCGCTAAAATTCACGTACTTCGCTTAATCTGTTTTGACAGGATATAAATACCTAAATAGAAAAATCAGTTAAGGTAAATAACTCTTATTCTTTTAGTAAGAGTTAGCGTTCGTTATTTGCTCTTTTTTGTTTAGATAACGAAGCTAACAAAAATGCGTGGTTATAGAACACACACACACACACACACACACACACACACACACACATCGAATCGTACGACCGGTAGTGAATAGTCATATCTCTATGCTGATGAGTCCTGATTGAAAAGGGACGAAACGTATACGTACATAGATAATAAACAACAACAAATATTTTATATTTGTCGCTCCTCGTAAAATAAGTAGAGCACTCTAAATGGTAGTACAAACACAGCATGACATCACTTGCTTTATATGCATCATTCCTTCTTTAATAGAAGTAGAATGCCTCGACATCAAGCCGCTTTTATATGTGTTAAATTATCATTGTTTATCGGCTATTCAAATATTGGGCGCGCGGTTAACGACGTTGGATGCAAGTTGAAAAATACTTGTAATCCAGGGTTTCGAATCGTACGACCGGTAATGAATAGTCATATCTCTATGCTGATGAGTCCTGATTGAAAAGGGACGAAACGTATACGTACATAGATAATAAACAACAACAAATATTTTATATATATATATATATATATATATATATATATATATATATATATATATATATATATATATATATATATATATATATATATATATATATATATATAAAGAAAAACAAATATGAACGTAATGGATCCCAGTCAACGCCAGTTTCACTTCCACATAGTTATAGATAACACTGTCTAAGAAAACTCCTGGAAGCGGAACCTATCCTCTCTACTGCAAAGCGGCGTCAATATTCTTACTTGAGCAGCGGAGCATGCGAGAAGACTTCCTCCTGACGTAGGATATCATCAACGGGAATTTAAATTTACTTTTTGAGGAATCTTTCCCCCAAGCGCCAAGTCGTGGTTATCGCGGGCATCCGCAAAAGATAAATCACTGTCGTTTTCGGCTTAATAGAAGAAAGGCATCATTTTCTGTACTTGTTTCCGCTGCGTGAGGAGGTTGTGACGATGACCACCATATCCAGGTTCAAAGCCGCCTCGGACAAACATTGAGACTTTATGTGGATGTAAATAGCTTCCACCTGTCTCTTTACATGGCTTGTTGCAAGCTTTAATTCTAGTGTCAATTTATAAATATAAAAATATGTTTTGTACCCTGACCATGCTTTTATCGCTTTAATTCACAACAATTATTTTTGTCGATTCTAACTTGAATTACATTTTAATTGTCGTCGACAATATCCGATGATGATGATAATGATGATGATGATGATGATGATGATGATGATCATCATCATCATCATCATCATCATCATCATCATCATCATCATCATCATCATCATCATCATCATCATCATCATCATCATTATTATTATTATTATTATTATTATTATTATTATTATTATTATTATTATTATTATTATTAATTACTGCTATTCGCCCAAACTAGGCATATTGCCACTAAAGCGTGATGAGCTACTATGATAGGAGTCAGTCTTTGGGGGAGGCAGCCGTGGCGAGTTGCTGAGCAGTAAGATATTTGTTTACATTACAATTTAATTATGCGTGTTTGTACGGTCGGGAAAACAGGGAGCAGGAAGAGAATTCCGAATGCAAGCGGTTCGAGGAAAGAAGCTATCAGAATAGAACATCTTCCGGTACCTAGGGACCTCTACAGTAAATGAGGGAATGCTACCAGTCGGGTATTGACGTTGGTTTGTAAAGGTGCAGCGAATTCATCGATGCAGATTACGTGGAAGTACTTGTAAAACAGGAACATTGATGCAACTCTGCGTCGATGACAGACAGTGCGGAACCGATTAGGTTTGAAATTATCTTTTGTACCCTGTCCAAGTGGGAGAGGCTAGTGTTTGGTGCAGCAGCTCAGATGTGGCAACAATACTCCATGCACGGGCGAATGGTGGCTTTATAGAGATATTTCTAAGTACATTTAAGTCGATTGTTCGGCCTTCACTTATGGTGCACGCCTAAGACTACTGTCATCCTGCTCTAAGCTGCACACTTATGCAATTTGCTGACACACTCGCAAGCCATTTTCTATTATAAACTGCTCTATTAACCTAAAAACCTCGTTGACTCACTGCCTGCCGTTACAAAATAGGTAAGACTGTGTATTGTATTTCGACATAAAAATAAAAATCTTTAAACGAAGCTGATATACTGTAAAATAAACAAACCAAACCAACCAAAAATATTAGTATAAGAGTTGCATAGTAAAGATATTAGTCTAAACGATACGAGCCAAAGTATTTATGTTTGTAACGCATATCAGTCTACGCGCTATCATGTAGGGAACCATTTGCTTGCAAGCGACACCAAACCGAAAGAATAGCTGAGGCAGCAAAAAAGCGCACAGTCGAAAATTAGTCCAAGCGACAACAGCCAAAATGTTATTCTTACACGTCACACGCATCGTACATGAATGCGTCTAAGCGACACCAGTCAGATTTAATACATGTTTCCCTTTGACAGTAAGTAAATTCCTTTTCTTGTTAAAAACGTAATTCGTATAAAAAATAAATCATCATTACACAAATGTTTCATGCCTCCTCGTTCTATAGGTGTTTGGCATTGGTTTTCTCGATTTCTTTTAGAATCGAAGTACTCGCAAGAGAGGTCACGTAAATGTCTCTAACTTCAATAGTAAAAGTGTTTTAACTCACTACCACCGGAGAAATGGAGTTCAAGACATGTCCCATTCCAATCGATTTCAACCAGTATTCTGTTTGTTGTTAGTCAATCGATGTTTGAGCTTAGTCAGGTTGCACCACTCACTATACGTTGCAAATGTGGTAACCAAGGACTCGACTGCATCGTAAGTGTGCAGCTGTATGTGCGAGTATGTTGACACGGTACTTGGATGATGAGATGGAGTGAAGATTGAAAAATCAAAAAGATATTCTAATGTGTTAGGGTCTCTCTTGTTTGTCTCTCCCCATGATGTTGTTTGCACGGCAACTTATAAAACTGAACTACTTGCTCAGTGTGTCTGTCCCCTTAAACTCCACTGCGGACTCCGCAAACCACTTCCTCTCAAATTTCCCATTACGGACTGAAGCCACACTTGATGACATGACCATAACCCCATCTCATGTCCTGGACATCATGAAAAACCTTGACACCTCCAAAGGTGGGCCTGATCTTATACCAGCAATAATAATAAAGAAATGTTCTTCTGAACTGGCACCTGTCCTCTCCAAAATCTACAACAAATTCCTTGCTGAATCTTGCTTCTCTAATTTCTGGGAAATTGCCTCAGAGGTACCAGTCCTCAAGAATTCTGGAGATAGAACCGACCCTCAGAATTATCGCCCCATCAGTCTACTCCCGCTCTTCGCTAAAATCTTTTAATCCTTAATCAATCTAGCGATAGTCCGGCACATCGTTAATGCTAAACTTCTTTCTGACTATTAGTATTGATTTAGGCAAGCACGGTCTACTTCGGATATCCTAAGGTCATTTCTGAACGCATATAGCATACACTGGACAAGGCAGGTGAAGCTAGGTCGGAAGTTCTTGATGTATTCAAATCCTTTGACAAGGTCTGCCATAAAATTCAAACCAATACATAGAAGTCATTGCCAAAGCTGCTGCAAAAAGGTGGGCTCCCTCTACCGTGCTAGAAAACTTCTCACACCTGACAGTATTCGATATCTCTACAAAGCCACCATCCGCCTATGCATGGAGTATTGTTGTCACATCTGTGCTGGTGCACTATTTACCAGTGTCTCTATCTTAGACAAGATCCAAAAAAAGAATATCTAATCTAATAGATTGTATCCTTGTGCTTGTTTTACAAGTACTCCAATAGAATATGCTCCGATAAACTTGCGACGTAGATACACTCGACCAACCCGACAATCAGCTAAATCCCATCCATTAACTGTAGAGGTTCTCAGATGCTGGAGAGCCTTCTACTCTAATAGCTTTTTTCCTCAAGCTGCCGGCGGTTGGAATTCCCTCAATGCTCCCTATTTCCCCGACTGTACTGATATGCAGAAATTTAAAACTAACGTGAACAAGCATCTCGCTGCACAGCTCGAAATTTAGGATGCCACCCCAAAACTTTCACCGTAAATTGTCAGTAGCCCCTTACATTTACAGTGGCAACTTGCCTTGTTTGGGGGGGGGGGGGGAATTTAGTTTTTAAATAATGTACTTGTCTTCACATAAGGACAAAGTTAAACACAACATCGTTTTATAATTTGGAGAAACTTCGCTCTCAAAAATACGCATTCTGTAATTAGACAAAAATAAATATTAGCTCAGTTCAGAATTCTGACCCAAGACAGAACTCATGCTACACTCTGATCCTTGCTCGAAGGATGCGTCTCTCTTCTACTTGCGATTTTTCTTTTATATCCACCTTTTAAGTTGAAATTTTACTTAAGGACAAACAAAACTTCCCCAAATGGTTCATAATCGGATTTAATTGTATTTGTACTCCACTTTTCGTTGTTAAAAACGTAATCCGCATGAATCAGCACATCACGACTTTTTGACCCGCTCAATTTTGTTGTTGTTGGTTTCTCCGACTTCATTTAAAATCAATGTGGATAAGACGTTAAGTTTTTGCCAACATCAATAGTGAAATAAATGCTATGATTTCAACAGGAATCCGAGAAGCTAGTCCGCACTTATATCCATTTCACCACCTTCACCTTCCATCAATTATTATCACCAAAAAGAAGTATCCACTCACTTGCAAATATAAGACGAGAAGTTGCCAGCCGAGTTAATATCACAAAGGCAACCAGTGATAAACGCCATCGCTTTCATGGGCGTGAACCAAGGGAGTCAAGGAGAAGCCATATTGAGCCCCTAATAACATCTCAGGAAGAGACCAGACTACAACTGTGTACCAGAGGTCTAGATAATTGTCCCTCTCTTCTACTTACATGGAAATCCCTTTTCTTCTAGGTCACTCCTTCCTGGCTTAGAAGCACTCTGGGTACAGTAAAATATACTCAACCGCCTGGGAACGAGAATGAGGCTATAAAAAGTTGCTACGGCAAGATTATATATATATATATATATATAATCTTGCCGTATATATATATATATATATATATATATATATATATATATATATATATATATATATATATATATATATATATATATATATATATATATATATTATTAATGTTAATGTTACAGAAGAGCAGTTCAAATCAACATGATAAAATAGGTTTGATGCCAGGAGCGGGATCAGAAATAAAACTGTTTCGTTGGATTTCTTTATAATGTTAAACAACTTGTCCTGCCTATCTTTAGCCATGTTTGATTTTGGAGGAAGTTATGAATTCTCAGAACTGAAGACTAATTTTGATTTGACCTGATCTTCTGTATCATTATTAATAAATAAATATTATACTACTATAAAATAATAGAGCACTCTGTTTTATTTATTTCTGCCAAGAAAAGACATAAAATTATATATATATATATATATATATATATATGTGTGTGTGTGTGTGTGTGTGTGTGTGTGTGTGTGTGAGAGAGAAAGAGAGAGGGGGTGTACTTTCAGCAAAACTTCATACCAGCTCATTATGCTGCACTTCTGCATGACTGGCTAAATGACAAGATGTCCGATCGATGGATTGGCAGGTGTGGACCGCTTAAATGACCTTCTCGTTCGCCAGATTTGACGTCTCTCGCCTTTTTCTTGCCATTATTCAAGTGTCATTTGTGTTTTGCACCTAAGTATGCCACTCAATTCCTAAAAGATTAACAAAGTGTAGTTAGCTCCATGGAGAGCATACAGAGCTTTAATAAACATCATGTGTTATGTTGCAAAAGCGTACCCTTTGCTAGTTTCTATATTGCAGTTGCATGTTTCTTTCATGTTACATTCATTATGTTGAAATAAAATTATATAGTTACTTATGGCGGACACTATATATATATATATATATATATATATATATATATATATATATATATATATTAATATATTTTATTAACTCGAACGTTTAAGTTATAACTTAATAGTGTATAACTCGAGCTTTTAATGCAATGTGACGTCATATAAACCTTAGTAAACGCAGGGAACAAATTACCATAAATTCATAATAAAACAGTTTTTTGTAATTGCATACAATTGTTTCTGCGTGTATCATGTATAGCGTAAATGAAGAATATATGCTAAGTTTTAAATTCGAATACTTGAGAATTACGTAGTATATATGCACACCTTAAAGAAATCCGAACATACCCTTGATAGATATAAAGATAGGCAGATACAGCTTCCTTGTTTTGCTTTGGTATAGCACCGTTCGTCAATAGAGCTAAATATAAGTAATAAACAAATGAGAGAGATAGAACTTTCTTTATTTTTTTATTACTTTGACCTATTCAGGAAATCAAAGTCAATGAAAATTGCACTGAGATACTTTTTGTCCGAAATTATTCCGAATTTCATTTTAACAACTTTGTCTAAAGAAGCGTCGCCTAATAGGGCTCTAGTTGAAATCTGTATGAATATATGTAGCCGAAAATGTTTTTATAACTAAAAAGTTTATACTAAATAAATATACTACTTTACTCGCTATTGGACACTATCGTATAAACACATTAAGGGTTGTTTATCTAATTCCGATGAACAAAAAATCTACACTGAATGCCCTTTAAGCGGTTAACAACAGGTTCAATTATCTACGTTGAATTCTTTGCCATTTTTCTGTCCATTTTATTTCTGTCCGAAATGTTATATTGAAAGCCATGAAGAATGGCGTCCCTTTCTTTCATATTAACAACGAAAGAAGAGACAGTATCGCCATAGCAACCGGTATCTCTTTAGAAAAGTAATTTATCGTTAATGAAACCATTAAGACTATTCTGCCACATTTCATTGGTTGACACGAACCGGATGCAAGCGAATTTTTAGGCGTATCCTCGCATCCCTATGATAGACGCTTCCTGTCCATTGGTCGGTCTGTCACGGTTCCGGTTGAGATTGAATTTTAATCGTTAAACGAATGCATCTTCTTTTAGATGCGTCCAAAAATTTCTATAAGAGCCTCTGTCCGCCGATCGGTATTAAACTTAAGTTAGAAATAAAATTTACGTCTGGGTCAGTCGATTACGCTCAAGTTTGAAACAGCATTTTGGTCGGTTTGTTACGATTAAGTTTGTAATAGCATTTTCCTTTGTCCGTAACGCTTAGGGTTGAAATAATCATCGAATGATCACGTTTGAGGTTGAAATAACATTTTCGTTTGTCTGTAACGCTTAAGGTTAAACTATCATTTTCGTCGGTCTGTCACGGTAAGTTTCAAATAGCTATTTCGTGTGTCTGTCACACCTTATGTTAGGAGAGTATATTTGGCGGTTGTTTACGCTTAAGTTTGAAATAACATTTCCGTCAGTCTGTCACGGTTAAGTTTGAAATAGCATTTTCCTTTGTCCGTAACGCTTAGGGTTGAAATAATCATCGAATGATCACGTTTGAGGTTGAAATAACATTTTCGTTTGTCTGTAACGCTTAAGGTTAAACTATCATTTTCGTCGGTCTGTCATGGTAAGTTTCAAATAGCATTTTCGTGTGTCTGTCACACCTTATGTTGAGAGAGTATATTTGGCGGTTGTTTACGCTTAAGTTTGAAATAACATTTCCGTCAGACTGTCACGGTTAAGTTTGAAATAGCATTTACGTCAGTCTGTAACGTTAACGTTTAATGAGCATTTTTTGTTTTTCTGTAACGCGTAAAATTGAAATAGCTGTACGTTGGTCTGTCACGCTTTAGTTTTAGAGCCTTTATTATGTCTTCCATAGTTAAGTTTGAAATTGCATTTTCTTTTTTCTGTCACACTTAACTTTCAAATAAGATTCATGTTTGTCTGACACGTTAAAGTATAAAATCGTTTTTTCATCTTAAAAGCGTATCTTAAGAATATGTTCTTGTTTTAAGAAAATAAAAACAAGTGTTTGCTTTAAGAAACAAAAATGTCTTTATTCTAGGACAAATAAAATGGTAGATATTAAGAGGGCGTTCACTAGTTACATACCTGCTTACCTACACACGAACCTACCTATGTAGCGTTGACCGAGCTGGTACAAACCGATAAAGCAAGAATACACGTACCGTTGTTTCGGAATTTTTTTTAGATGAGGATTGCTAATTTGGATCATTTGGACTATTGTTCTCATCCCGTATGATATTCTCATAACGTTCTGCCGATGTAACCTTGTGATTTGTTTTATGAAAGGGTTCAAATGTTCTATCATTCAAATTAAGCGTTTGTTCAAGGACATTGACAATTTTATTATTAATGCCTATTGTTATTTTACTTTAATTTGTTAAAGAAATTATGTAATGTGTTTTGTATTTTCCAGAATTCTATCGTTACACTTCCAAGTTCCCTCATCTTGTCGAGTAGTCATCAAAATGAAATCTTTCGTCTTACTATTCGAAAATTAGAAAATCATAAATATAAACTCCTTGTTTATTTTCAACTAAAGTATAATATTAATATATGACAACATGAAATTATGTTCGGTCATAGTCAAAAATAGTAGACGTTGTATAAGCATGGTAATAATCTCCGTATATACAGGCACTCTATGCGCAGTCAGTTCGAAAATAATTTGTTAAATGTATATAATAAACTTGTTAGACCTGACATTGTGTGCTTGTGGACGTTCACGTTTAAACGTAACTTTTTAAGGTAACTTTTTTAAGAAAGAATCTTTTAATTTTAAAGAATCTTGTTCAATTAATTTAATGACGGAGCGATACCGGAAGTAATTCAATTAAACTTCTCCCAAATCACTGTCTCATAACCCCCCCCCCCACACACACACAACCATACACAGACATTCAACACTTCTGGACTGTAGCCGATGCTTCTTAAAGGTAGAATAAAGAGAGGAAAATAGAGAGATAAGAAAAGAGCAGTAGAAAGGGAAAGAAATCTTCCAAAATACATACAATGTTTTTTTAACAGGAATCAAAGACGGGGAAAAAGAGAGACGGGGAGAAAGAGAGAGGAATAGAGAGAGAGGGTAGAATGAGGGATAACAATAAAGAAAGAGAGAGCGGGGAGAAAGCAGAGAAGAAAAAGCAACAGACAGAGGGACAGGGCAGAAAAGAGAGAGAGGGGTAAAACTAGGAGAAAACGAACAGGGAGAGAGAGTGAGTGAGAGAGAGACCGGAGAGGGGGGAGTGAGATAAGTGGGATATTCCCGCCCCCCACAGGAGATTGGATGTGACACAAGGTCGGTCTTTCATGTATGAATTCCCCCCACTCCGTACCTGAAAGAAAAATAGCCTGATCAGACCCGTCTGCAATCCCTGGTGAGGGTGTTTTAGGTGACGAGCAATAATCTTATCCTCGCTCATTTGGGAGGAGGTAATGATTGGGATGTTGGTTTCTTAAGACCGAACAGAATAATTTCTGATCTCGACCCGAGCGCGAATGCCGAATTGGATTTTTGAGATACAGACAGTCAGAAGGAAAGTGAGAGAGCAAGATAGAGACCGAGAGACATCAAATAGAGAGTGAGAGAGAGACAGAGACAGACAGATAGAGACAGAGACAGAGAAAGGGAGCAAGGGAGCAAGGGAGAGAAAGACAAACAGATACACACGCGCATACAGAGAGAGAGAGAGAGAGAGAGAGAGAGAAAGGGAGAGATGGAGGGAGAGGAAAAGAGCAAGTGAAATATAAACATAGAGAGAGCCAAGAAGGAGAGAGATGGGGATAGAAAGAAATAGTCTCTGTTTATTTGACTCCTCACGAGGACAAAAGAAGATAGGTTTGTAATGGGAAAATACAGCTCCTCCAAAAGGAGAAGATTTGATTGGGACAAAGAAAATGTAAAATTGACCCAGCCCCGAGAAAGATTTCTTTTCCTCTGACTAAGGACGGAACAGACACTACACTCTGGTCTTATTCCGAAAGGAATCCCAATTTCGTTTAATTTAATTAGCATTTGTAGCATACGTAGGCGTTCAGCCGTGTGACGTCAATTGCACGACAAGAAGAAGAAGAAAAAGAAGAAGAAGAATATCAATGAGAAATGTGTTTAAAATAATAACATGACTGGCATCAGAGCGTCAGCCTTGACCTAGAAACTAACATTATTTCTTTAGAATTTCTTTTCTTCTTAAAAAAATATCGATAAAAAAGAAACTGTGTCGCTTTCATGAAACGAGACGGGTTTCAAATCACATTATATAATTCAAAAACATTTATAAACTAGCTAAACTACTCGCCTACGCCAGGGTTTTTCTTTTTACAAATTTTTCTCTCCCGCAGATAACGTCAGCTGGATTTTTTTTTTACTTACAATAAAAATGCATTGTAATACTAAACAGTGTGTTTAACACATTTAATTAGTAAACGTTTTATTAAAATAAAAACAATCCTAATTTGAAAATTGAATAAAATAGTTAAGTTTAATAAATTTAGACAATTTACTTAAAATAATCCACTTATGTTACTTATGTTTGGGAATTGACGGTAATGAAGTTGTTCACGCCATAGACTAACGTCCTGGGCGTGGAAAGTTCGCACCCTGTCTGTTCCCTAGCACCAGATTTAGTACGCATGTTGACAACATTCACGTGGTCCCTTCTGTAAAAACCTAATTCAAGAAGGCCCTGTTAGTGCTACTTTTGCTTGATATCTACAAGGAAAAAATAGCTACATCGTACGCCTCTCTATTTTTTTTTTCAATATACGAAACTTCGCATCAAGCCACGATCTTACAATCCCTTGTATTGATTTACTCCTCTCCAGGAGTTAGGCACAAGGCCAGTTTTTATCTTACTCCCACAAGTAAGATGTGACCCAAGGTCGGGTCGGGAAAGTGGGGTTTAAAAATTGCCTGGGCAGTCCCATCGGCATCCCCCGGTAGGGGCGCCTCAGGCAGTAAGAAATAAACTTACTCCTCCCCAAAGAGGGGAGGCAAAACCTGGGAAGGTGGACCTCCTAGAACTGCGCAGGACAGACCCATAGACCGGCGTAAATCAAGCCCCGAAGGCGAAGACAATACCAGTCTATGGGGTGCAGTATCCATCGGAACAGATACTACACTTTGATCTTAGCCAAAAGGCCAAGAAAAAAACGACATTTTGCTGATGATTTACGTAAAAATTACGAAGATTGAGTTGATTTAAATTAGCGTAAGCTCTCCATTCGTCGGAATAGATTATTGACCCTTTAGCGCCTTCTCGTTGAATAATTGACTGAAGTGGCGAACGGTCTTTTCTTTAAACGTTAGAGTAAGGGTTCGGTGCAGGGCTTTACGCGCTCCACTACTTTTGGAGCTGCTCCCTCTCCTGCTCCAACGCCCAAAATTGGAGCTGACTCCTCTCACGCTCCCCATTTTCAAAAAGGAGCCGCTCCTGCTCCAACTCCTTTAAAAAAGGAGCGCCCCATAATGAAAATGTACCTTTTTCATAAACGTTCTATTCTGCAAGGATAGGGGTGGGAGTCAAAGGATCTCATCAATATGAGGTGGGATGTCACTTTAGGTGTAAGACCGTAAGATAATATTTGACACAATCTCGCTAATATTTTGAGAGATATAGGAGAACATGTCGGACGAAGTATAGGATTATACGTAAATTTTCGTTTCCTATAAAATAGAAATTGAAAAATCCCTGAAGTATTTTAAAACAATTCTAATTTTCATTACATTAACAACCTATTTTTTCCGGGAAGGAAAATTTGACCCGAGATTTTTCTATTTATTTTGGAAGGGAATTTAGATTTGTTTTAAGTAAATAAAGTTTTACTTTTAAACATTATTAGTGATTATTTTCTTTTTAAAGAAAACATTAGTCTGCGAGAAAAGAGACAGCCATTAATCGTCGTATTGTTATTTAATATGTTTGTTTTAGGAACGTAACTATATTGTACAATGTATATTATTATTTATAACAGAGAAACGCGCAAGTACTTTTAAAAACATCGATTTATCCATTTTTTTCTATAGTACAATTTGGGGCGAAAAAAATCAATCAAGTTTATTTTTTAAAAATTGAATAAATGAAATCATTTTATAAGTTGCCTCCAAAATATCAATAAATTGTCAATAAACAATTCAGAGATCCATTTAATGTCTTAAAAGTTCATACAAAATATCTGGCCTACACTTTGGGAGTTGAAAAAATATCGAATAAAAAAGGTGAAAACGTCTATATTTAAAATCTATAATAAAAACAGACTGTTTACAATTTTAATATTCGATAATAGATTTTTTAAGATGAAGAAAGATATCTAATCTACTTTCGGTTCTAAAAAACAACAAATTAGTCAGAAAGTCTAATTATTTGCTTTTTTTAATTAAAATTTAAGACATTTTCTTTAATCTAATAAAGTTTAAACAGCGGTTTAATTGTAGAATAGGGACAGCTGTTTTCTTTCGCTTATTTCGCTTGGTATTCACCCACATTTTGAATGAAACTGATTGTTGGTCTTAATTGTATTTTTGGTTCTGAAATAAAATTCTGATTTACTTTTTAAAGTGTTGAGAATTTAACTTTAATTCCAGGTTTTAATCGCTGGCAGCCATGTTTGTTTTTATTGTTTTTTTCCCCTTGGAATAAATATATTTTTTCCTTAGACCAAAGATACTTTTACTGCTTTAACATTTTATTACGCACAAAAAAAACTTTGTCCATCTATAATACGTTTTAACGGAATTTAACGAATTTGCTTTTAAGCAAACATGAAAAGGTTAAAACATACTAGTCGTGAATGTAAGAATAACAACAAATTTCGGCGGGTAAAAATGTAGCATAAAAGTTCAATTTGATATATGCTAAAAAATAATTATAATTTTTTGTCAGTACAAAATGTATCATTTCACCTCAAAAATCGATTTAATCGAACATTTGGGTGAATACCGAGCGAAATAGGCGAGAAAATCCAACGGCCCCTATAGAACAATTGTACTTAAAATTCTTCATTTAAAAACACGAATTAAAAGAAAAATTGGCTTAGCAATAAACATCCTTGTCATAAATACAAAAAAATTCAAATCTATAAGAAAATAACTTCAACGACATCTATAAACTCACTGGCGCATTTGAAGACATTTGGTGCCAAATTGTGTCTTGCCTTAAGAAAACTGTCCTATCAAAAATTTAACATGTCGATGTAAAAATCTGAGAACTTCAAATATTCTGTTTTCGTTCTTTCTCCCTCTCTCTCCCTTCCTTTCCTTTTTTGTCTCTTTCTCTCCCTCACTCTCTCTCTCTCTTTCTCTATCTCATATACATTTACCTAAGATATAATTTTTTAAATAACCTAGAGTAAACTCTGAGACTTTCTTTTCTTTTCCTTTTCATTGGTGAATAAAAAACTAATGTTTAAAAGAAAAAAAAAAATCAAATAATGTTGAAGCGAGGAGCGCGGAGCAATAAAACCACCACTCTTTAGTCCAAAATGGAGTTTCTCCCGCTCCACTCCCACTGAATATAAAATGAGTCCTCCTCTCCTTCGCTCCAGCAAAAAGGAGCGTGCTCCTGGAGCGCGCTCCTTTTTTTTAGATGGCTCCGTAACGCCCTGGTTAGGTGTTAGGGTTAGGGGTTAGGGTTGGGACTATGGTTAGGGTTCCAGGCTTGGGAACCGCACATTCTTTCGAAACGAATTAGGAGAAGTGTTTTCCTTGTTCTTGTACCGTGTTAATTGCAATATGGTGTGTAAATCGCATAACAAAGTGTAGATATCATACCAAAGTAGATCCATGATACGTAGATAAGAAGCCAAAGCGGCACCAGCTGTTTACAGACCGTACAAACTGTTTTGATTAAATATCCCTGGAAGAAAGTTCAATTCTCGAACGTTAGAATGCAGTAACAATTATGTAGATAATTGCAAAATAGAAACAGGGCAACTGCTTTTATGGGGGAAACACAACAACAATCGTATATAAGTTTAAAACAGTTTTACTTGTGAGAAAACATGAGGGCAAATATATACAACAAAATGTGAGTTCAAAGTTAAGACAGGAGGAAGTTAATTTAGGTTTGCGAAAACGTGCTTCGCGCAAATATCTTGTAGGAGTTCTGGTAACAGGTTGCACGTGCGCCTGCCTCCATTCTGGCTCCTTTCGAGATGTAGTCACTTCAGTCCAAGATGGTTGGTAACAGGAAGGAGTGGGTCTCTCTGCGACTGCTTTCGAGGGCTTTGTCTCAGAAGCATCCAGCCGCGGTCCTGCCAAGGTCAAAATGTGTGTCGAAAAAAGCCGGGACAAAGCGTACAAGCGTTTCTATGGGCTGACTCACGTGACACCTAAGGAAGTAGGGGTTGGGATGCCTGACAGCCAATCCGTGAGACCCTTAAGGGGCAAGGCTGCAGCCAATCAGTGAGGGGGACGTTAATAAATTCCAATAAAACATGCAGAAATTTAAATGTAATAAGAACAAACATCTTGCTTCCAAACTCCGCTCAGTTGCCCCTACCCCCTATCACAGTTGTCCCTTACACTTCAGTGGCAATATGCATTGCTTGAGGTGGAGACAAAATATGTAGAGAATAGTAAAACAATACCAACAGAATTAAGCCGGTCAAAAGACGTACAATGCTGATTCATAGGAATTTACTTTTTATCATCTTTAAGTTAAAATTGTTTTTTTTAAATTTAAATTAAACGTTTACTAACTAAGTACTAAGTAATACAATCTTTACACTAGCATTCATCGGAGGAGTATCGTTAAAATATATAAAATAGTTCATCAAAGCTGTTTGATTTACTAAAGTTATAAAAAGTGGTTATAATAATAGATTATCTCCCTTTGTCTCATAAAACAAATTACCTCCCTTGTATTCTAAAATAGCCCCATCGTATTGGGCAAGAACATTCTCTTTGATAATCAACCACTAGTCGCTTAATTTTGGTGGAATACCGGCGAAAAGCTCAATTATCATCCTCTTTTGAATTCGTCTTTATTCTCCTATTGAGACACCCTTACCAGAGAATACCGATATGTCCGATGATGACAATTTTTGTACCGGTCCAGGGTGCCCCTTTTTGGAGAGAGCTGATCTTCTGTCTTTAAACCGACATCGAGTCAAATCATGCCTTCATTGCGAAATGGCCACTTGCTTTATAGCTGGTATAACAGAAATCCACCATTTCAGCGGAAACAGCGTTCTACATTGTACTGTTACACCGACTACAAAGCGAACGTTCATTTCACAATAAACATATAATAATTGTATTATTATTAGTTTCGGTTCTTGTTTTAAAAAGTAAATGAATAAATTAATGAAAATACAATAAAGGTTGGTTAGAACATTTATACCGGTGAGTATCTAATACTGTAGCAGTTACATAATTACAGTCTATTTTCTTTTGCACTTGCATGTTCTCACTCGCGGAGTGATTAGTACGTGGTTCAGTAGGACCACAATTGAATGATCTCACGTTGGGCGATTCGAACACTGTTCGCGTATGAGGCAACTTCCGCTTCCGTCTAAACCCTTTTCCTGCGAATTGTAAACAGCCTCTTTTGAGATGTAAATGCGACAAGACGTTGTATCTCTCTCTCTTCGTCCCTAGCAATGGCTTTGCTAGACGAGATGAAACTTGTGAACTTAATTCCATTTCTATAGTACATGTACGTCGGCAGACACAAACTATTTTGTATTCCTGTTTTTATAACTCTTTCCGACCCATGGTGTGTGTTGATGAAACAGTTGAATAAAATCGATTTAAACTGTAGAGAAGAAATTTGTCCTTTAAGCAAAAAATTAGTAGTCATTTACTTAATAGCAAACAAGGCCAATAGGATGGATACCTCCGCAGCAACCCTACTACAAATGACGATCCTGCATTTTCTCCACTATTTCTTCAATACAATAACGAAGAACAACGTATCTCACCATCACGAATTGTTTTGTCTTTTTTTCGCTTATGGCTACCATAATATATTTAAGAAAGTAGGCGAGGTTTATTTTTAAGTCGCTATGACGTAACTTCCAAATGTTACCGAAACGTTAAAATGATTTATTTTTCCTAGATTGGTCACTATTTATCAGGACCAAAAGCCACTCGAGGATAAGTTTTAATGGGATTGAATGATTGTCAGGTGATCAAAAACTTTATAAGAGGATTGTGAATGATCGATGGAGTGGACCGAGTGCGAATCCTTGTGATGACGCTTCAGGACAGAAATCTGTTGACATTGAAGTTGAAGATGACCATGTTGTAATCTGCAGGAATGCAGTTCCCTGGTAGAAAACGAGACCTTGCTGTGGATGTACTACAAGTAGGAACCAGAGTTTGGAACTCAGTCGAGCACATTCCTCGATATTTAACACCTACCCACGTTAGGAGTATGTGACACAAGGTCGGAAAGTGGGATTTGAAAAGCCAGCGCCCGAGAACGTGAGCGCTTTAGCCATTAAAAATTGCCCGGACAGCCCCGTCGGCATTCCCCGGTAGGGGCGCCTCAGGCAGTAAGCTATCAACTTACTCCTCCCCAAAGAGGAGAGGCAAAGCCTGGGAGGGTGGACCTCCTAGAACCGCACAGGACAGACCCATAGACCGGCGGAATCATGCCCCGAAGGCCAAGACAACACCGGTCTATAGGGTGTAGTATCCATCGGAACAGATACCACACGTGGACACTCACATGATAGGAAGGTCCTGCACATTCCTTGTGGAGAAAGGACTGTAAATAACAGAAGAGACTGTCTCCAGTAGATTTCGGAGTGGTTTGTAATAAGATAAAATGTACGTTGTGAAACAGGGTCTGCTTTTTTAATTCAAACATACTGTTATTTAATAAGAGTTAAAAAAGAAAACAAGGAAAAAGATATTCTTGCATTTTAATTTACGTTTTGTAAAAAAAATGAAATTTCTCGCTAATTGTTTTTTGTCGTTTTTTTTGGGGGGGGGAGGTATTCTTATATGTCATTTTTTAAAGAAAAATGTTTAGAAATACTGGTGTAAACCATTTTCTCGGGTATTTATTTTTACAACTTCGCCATCAAATCAATACAACGTTCTTCTACTAGTTAAGACTGATTTTTAACTCAAATCAAAACAAAGGTTTTCTTTTTCGCTAAGTGAGCGTAAAAGTTGTTGAAGCGGATATTTTTTGTGTGGTGGTGGTGGTGGTGATGTTGATATTGAGGGGGTCTCTCGAAAGCTGAAGTGGGGTTATTTTCCAGCTAATGATTTATATCTCCGGATACCTCCTTCCTCTTCTATACACACGCACACACACACACACACACACACACACACACACACAATCTAGGAGGAGGGAAAGTAATTTTTAAAAAGTAAAAGAAAACATGTAAGCTGACCCACGAGAAGAAAAAGACACGTGCATGACCTCAAATCAAACTCGGACAACCGATGACCCGTTTTTTTTCTTTCAAATAGAAATGGCGCGAAAAGGAGTTCAAAACGCGTAACTCTTTCTTTATTAAAAACTTTTTTCAGCAGTTTCGTATTCGCTTTATTTTTTACTATCTGGCTTTGCCACCTCGCTATCGCTTCGCAAAGTTCACTTGAAACAAAAATTTAAATTATAAACATTTCATTCAGAAGTTTCTTGCAAACGCAAGACCAAAATTGTCGCATTTACTCATATAGGTAGATAAGCATTAACATTTTTGTATTTAATAAAAAAAATGAGACCGTAATAAAATCAAAAAGAAGAAATTAATTCGCCTGAGCGATGATGATGTGTGTGTGAAAGGTGGGGGGGGTTAACTTACAACTTAGTTGTTGAAAATAAAGTCAGTCCTCCTAAAGGCTGAAAAGGAACATTTAAACAAAAATGCGAAACGTTTTTGTTTACTAAAACAATCATTGAATTTTAAAACAACTTAAAAAAACCGGCGTCGTTAACGAGAAAAAGGAAGGGAGGGGAGCGAAAGCGAACAAGACAGTCAGCTAGCCCTCTCCCTCCCTTTTCTTTCAGCGCTTTTGCCTGTCGGTAAGAATTTTAGCGAGCGATGTTAGTTTAAGAAAGGCTTTTATTCATTTTTGTTATTAAATAACTTTACTAATTTTTATGGAAATCGCTCCAGACAAGGCATGAAGCAACTAGATGTAAGGAGCTAAAAACATACTACTACTTTATGGTCAAAAACTAGCAAACGATCATTGTTAGATAGATAGATTCCGACCTAGAAAACAGCAATTCTCCCCCCCCCTCACCTCCCTTGTCATAAACATCGCTCATGGAATGTGAAGACTAAGAGACAAATAAGGGAAGCGAGAGTTACGAGGTTGCCAAAAGTAAACCAAAGGTCCACTTTCTACTCTCTATACTCAGTTATACTATATAGTAATTACTATTTATATCAAAAAAAATATTGCATATATATAGGTAAAATAAAACAATAAAATTACAAATGAATAACACCAAACATTAATTTATTATGAACTGTCTAAAAAATTAGGCATTCAAAGAAATGTATTTTAATCGGTCAGCTGTACTATATATACAGTATTTCTAAATATTACGTGGTATTATTGATTTGAATAGCAGTAACCTATTTTTATGGTAATATGTAAGTGATAAAGTAAATACACTTTCGCATTTATTCATTTAGATTTGTTCCTTTGTTGTTTTTTTTAAATTTTAGATGATCGGTCATTCTGTCACGTTTTAGTTTGAAAAAGCATTTTAATCGCTAAAAGCATAGATTGAGTATTTTAGATACGTCCAAGCATTTCTATAAGAGGTTGTTAGATCATTATGCGAGACAGTCCGTCGGTCAGTTTATCATGTGTGAGTTTGAGTGGCATATTCGTAGGTCTGTCACGAGTAAGTTTCAAACGTAATTTTCGTAGGTCTGTCAGACTTAAATTTAAAAAGCATTGTATTAAGATATACATATATTAATGAGTTCTCCCGCTCTAAGTTAGCAATATTTCCTATAATTTGAATGATTAAGGTAGAGTCAAATATTTGTATTAATTAAAATTTATATCTACATTTTATGACTGAAAAAAAATTAACTGGTGAATCGGGGTATCGATCCCGGAACCTCTCACATACAAAGCGAACGATCTACCATCCCATCTATTTCCCCATCACCCAGTCTACATGTTTGTATATGTTTAACTCTATAGGGCACGTAAGTAAAAAATGTTTACTAAAACTTAAATGATACAGGATATTAAATAAGTCCAATATAAATAGGGGTGGGACGTAATGGGTGAAAATTTCAGATTCATGCGAGTAGTATTTTTTTTGTGTTCATTTATACATAAATTCACTAGTTTTTGGCTATTTTACATTCATGAAAACCCTTTCACAGCCTAAAAATGGTCCTAAAATACAGTACTATATCAGATTTAACCATCTATATCCATTCATAGCTTTTAATGATGTTTTAGGACCTGCAATGTCGCATGAAACCACTTTTTCACCGAAAAATGATGGATTTTGAGTCCCGTGGAGCCCTAACGGCTATTTATGGCCGGTACCTTCTGAATTTTGCAAAATTTTAACATTTTTTTGATTGTTTAGTGTTATTTATGTATAAATGAACACAAGAAATACTACTCGCATGAATCTGAAATTTTCACCCATTACGTCCCACTCCTAATATAAATCAATATTGATAGTAACATTTTATGAAGAAAAAAAATTGTAATGTGAGAGTGTATGTACGAATTCTGCATATGCGTTCGGTGAGCGGATACGTTTACATCATCACAATAATCTTCAGAGTAATTGGAATATGAAACGTGTTTTGTTCACTCTCACTCAAGTTAATAACGTTCACTATGATTTAAATACTTAAGATTATTAAATGAAGTAAATATTTGTATTAATCAATCTTAATATTAACATCTTATGAAAACAAAATTTACACTGTAGAATCGGGTTATCGATCCCCGTACCTCTCACATGCTAAGCGAGCACTCTACCATCTGAGCTTATTCCTCATCACCTGAAAGTAGGTTTGTTTTGCTCATCACACTAATCAAGAGAGTAATTAAAATATGAACACTTTGTAGACACACGTACGTAAATTTACAATATCTGCTATAATTTTAATACTTAAGGATATTTAATGAGGCAACTATTTGTAATTAATATTAATATCAACATTTTATGAAACAAAAAATATCACTGGAGAATTGTGGCATCGATCCCCGTAAGGCTCTACCATATGAGGTACTTCCCAATCAGCTGTTCTAGGATATGTTTTACTTATTATATCATCTAGAGAGTAATAAAAATATGAACATTTTTGGACACGCGAACGTAAGTTTACAAATTTTACGATAATTCAAATAATCAAGTATATTGAATGAGGCAAGTATTTGTATTAATTAATATTAAGACATTGTCAAGGCTGCTGCAAAGTAGGGTGGCTCCTTCTACCGCGCTAGGAAAATACTCACACCTGACAGTATCCCCTATTTCTACAAAGCTACTGTTCGCCAATGCATGGAGTATTGTTGCCAGATCTAGCCTGGTGCATCTACACACATTTCTCTCTACTAGACAGGGTCTAAAAAAAAGTTTCCAATCTAATAGGCGCCGCACTGTCAGCCAAGCTCCAACCCCTGTACCATCACCGCAATATTGCATCCCTGTGCTTGTTTTACAAGTACATTAATGGAATGTGCTCTTACGAACTCGTGACACTTGTGCTTCTTCAACGTTAATCTCCTCGACTAATCCGACAAGCAGTATTTCCCACCCCTTCACTGTAGATGTCTCCAGATTCCAGGAAGCTTTCTACACTAATAGTTTCTTCCCTCAAACTGCTCGACTTTGCGATTCCTTACCTTCTTCCTGCTTCCATGACTGTACTAATATGCAGAAATTAAAATGTAATGCGAACAGATATCTCTCTGCTTTACTCCCTACTTAGAGTGTCCGTGTAGGCATGGTCCCTTACGTCCAAATGGCAATGTGCATTGTTTATGGGTGAATGACAGTAACAACAAAATTAAATGAGGCAAATATTTGTGTTGATTAATATTTATATTAATATTTTATATTAAAAAAAATATCTCACTGGATAATCGGGGCATCAATTCCCGTACTTCTCACATGCTAAGTAAGCGCTCTACCATCTAATTCCAACTCGGTGTTTTTAGAGATGTTTTACTCTTCACAATAATTCATAAAGTAATTAAAATGTGAAAGGTTTGTGGACACACGCACATAAGTTAACAATGTTTACTATAATTTGAATAATTAAAAATATTAAATGAGGCAAATATTTGTATTAATCAATATTGATATTAACATTTTATGAAATAAAAAAACTCAGTAGAGAATCGGCGCATCGATACCCGAACCTCTTATATGCTAAGCGAGCGCTCTACCAACTGAGCTAATCTAAAATCTACTATTTTGTTTATGGTTTACTCATAAAACTTAGCCACAGAGTAATTAAAATATGAAAGGTTTGTGGACACGCGTACGTAAGTTTAAAATATTTACTATAATTTAAATGTGATTCTTTTTCCATTCATAATTCCTATATCACCACCAAAACAAGTTTACATTATTTAAACAAATAATACAGTAGAATACTTTTAAATACGGTATTCATAGTACTGATTAAATATATCTAGACATTCATATATCTGTCTAATTTGCATAATTGTGTTTTTTTCTATAATAAATTAATGTTTCCTGCGATTCATTGTAAATTATTTTGTGTTATTTTTGTTATATATCTTAAATAGTTTTATTGATATTAACAGTAATTAAATTAATTCAATGAAAAATAAATAAACGATAGTACATTACTCCCCCTACTCCGAAAAAAAGGAGAAGGTAATCCTGGGAAGATGGTATCACGAGAAACTAACAGATACTATACATTAAATGGGGCAATTTTTTGTATAATTCAATATTAATATTAATTTGTGAAAAGAATGATCACTGCATAATCGGAGAATTAGCCCCTGTACCTCTCACATGACTGGCGAGCGCTCTACCATCTGTGCTAATTCTCCATCTGCTATTTTTAGACTTGTTTATCTCATCAAAGTAATCTATAGAGTAATTAAAATATGAAAAGTTTGTAGACGTGGGTACGTGAATTTACACTATTTACTATAATTAAAAGATGTTAGCATATTAAATGAGGCAAACATTTGTATTAATGTATATTAATATTAAGATCTTATATAAAAATATTCACTGGGGTATTGGGCCATCGATCACATGCTAAGCGAGCGCTCTACAATCTAAGCTAATACCCCATCTGCTAAAGGTTTTACTCTTGACAATAGTCTTGAGAGTAATTAAAATATGAAACATTTGTGCACACGCGTACGTAAGTTTACAATATAGACAATAATTTAAATACTCAAGTATCTTAAATAGTGAACACATTTGTATTAATGAATATTGATATAAATATCCCATAAAAAACAAATTTCACACTGGAAAATCGGACCATTGATCCTCGTACATCTCACATTTTTAGCTGAGATAATTCCTCATTTGCTATTTTTAGACATATTTTACTCGTGACAATAATCTTGAGAGTAATTAAAATATGTGAAGTTTGTGGACACGAGTACGTAAGTTTGCATTATTAACAGGGTTTTACGGAGCCCTCCAAAACAGAAGCGCACTTCAGGAGCACGCTTTTTTTTTGCTGGAGCGAAGGAGAAGAGGGGTCATTTTATATTCAGCGGGAGTGGAGCGTGAGCAACTCCATTTGGGACTAAAGAGCGTGGTATAATGGCTCCGCGCTCCTCGTTCGAAAATTATTAGATTATTTTTAAACATTAGTTTTTTTTTAATTCAGCAATAAAAAGGAAAATAAAAGAAAGTCTCAGCTAAACTTTTTGAGTTTTTTAAAATTATATCTCTGGGTAATGTATATTAAATAGGGAGAGAGAGAGGGGGGTAAGAGAGGAAGGGAGAGAGGAAGGGAGAGGGACGGAGAAAGAACGAGAGAGTTACACATGAAAACAGAATATTTGAACTTCTGAGTTTTTTTATAGACGGAAGTAGATTTTTACATCTACATGTTACATTTTTGATAGAACAGTTTTCTTAAGGCAGGAGACAATTTGGCAACAAATGTCTTCAAATGCGCCCAATTTTTTTAATTGACATTTTCTTATTCTTCAATTCACGACTAGTATGTTTTAACCTTTTCATGTTTGCTTTTAAATTCGTTAAATTCCGTTAAAACTTGCTTTTGTAAATAGAATGTTCAAAGTTTATTTTTTGTGTGTAATAAAATGTTAAAGCAGTAAAAGTATATTTAGTCCAAGATAAAAAATATGTTTAGTCCAAGGAAATAAACAATAAAAACTAACATGGCCGCCAGCGATTAAAACCTGGAATTAAAATAAGATTCTCAACACTTTAAAACGTTAATGATAATTTTATTTCAGGACCGAAAATACAATTAAGACCAACAATCAGTCCCATCCAAAATTTGGGCAAATACCAAGCGAAATGAGCGTAAGGAAACAGCGGTCCCTATTCTACAATTAAACCGATGTGTAAACTTAATTAAATTAAAGAAAATGTCTTAAATTTTAATTTTAAAAAGCAAATAATTAGACTTTCTGACTAATTTGTTGTTGTTTTTAGAACCGAAAGTAGATTAAATATCTTTCTTTATCTTTAAAAAATCTATTATCGAATATAAAAATTGTAAGCAGTCTGTTTTTGTTAGAGATTTAAAATATAGACGTTTTCACCTTTTTTTATTCGAATTTTTAATCTTAATAAATGTGTTTGCCCGACTAAGGAAAACTTCCTCCAGTTAATTTTTCGGGGCAGGAAAATTTAACCCGATATTTTTTCAACTCCCAGGTCTAGGCCAGATATTTTGTATGAAATTTTAAGACATTAAATGGATCTCTGAATTGTTTATTGACGATTGATTGATATTTTTTGTCCAACTTATGAAATATATTTTTTATTCAATAGTTAAAAAGTTAACTTCATTGCTTTTTTTCGCCCCAAATTGTACTATTGAAAAAAAAAATGGATAAATCGATTTGTTTGAAAGTACTTGCGCGTTTCCCTGTGATAAATAATAATATACATTATACAATATAGTTACCTTCGTAAAACAAACAAATATTAAACAACAACACGACGATTAATGTTGCCCTGGCTGCCTCTTCTCTCCCAATGTGTCTAGAAACTTTTCATATTTGTATTACTCTCTGGATAATTGTCGACAGTAACTTTAACATGCGCACCGAGCGCTTTACAATCTGAGCTTATTCCTTATCCGCTGTAATTAGACATGTTATACACTCGCCAATAATTTTGAGACTTTTTAAAATTGAATGAAAAGCTTGTAAATATGCTTACGTAGTTTACAATTTTAACTATATTTTAAATGTTTCAGTATATTAAATGCGGCAAACATTTGTATTAATAAATATGAATATTAATTTCTTTATGAAATAACATTGACAGGAAAATAGGAGCATCGATCTCCGTATCTTTCACATGCTAAGCGAATGCTCTACCATCTGAGCTAACTCCCCGTCTGCTATTTATATACATGTTTTACTCGTGACAATAATTTTGAGAGTAATAAAAATATGAAAAGTTTGTAGACACGCGTACGTAAGTTTAACCTTTTTAACTATTATTAAAATACTTAAGTATATTAAATGAAGCTAACACTTGTATAAATAAATATGATATCAAGATCTTATTAAAAACAAAACATTCACTGGAGAATTGGGGTATCTATTTCCGCACCTCCAACGGGCTATGCAAACGCTCTACCATCTGAGGTAATTCTCCATCTGCTTTTCTTAAAAATGTTTTACTGTCCACAATAATTTAGAAAGTTATGTAAATATGAAACATTTGTGGACACGTCTACGTAAGTTTAGAAATTTAACTATGATTTAAATGCTTCAGTATATCAAATGAGGCAAACATTTGTATTAAAAAAAAATCGATCGCCGTACCGCTCACGTGCAACGCGAACACTCTACCACCTTATGTAAATCATCATCTACTATTTTCAGACGTGTTTTACAAGTGACAATAATATTGAGAGTAATTAAAATATGAAAAGTTTGTAGACACGCGTACGTAAGTCTACAATTTTAACTATAATTTAAATAATCCAGTATATTAAATGAGGAAAACGTTTGTATTAATGACTATTAATATCAAGAACTTATGAACAAAACAAAACATTTGCGCGTGGATTAAGACATCATCCCACGTATCTATCTTATGCTAATCGAGCTCTCTACCATCTCAGCTAATTCTCACTCAGCTATTTGTAGACATTTTTTACTGTCAAAAATTGTATTGAACGTAATTACAATATGAACAGTTGGTGAAAAGGCGTACGTAAGTGAATAATTTCAACTACGTCAGTATATTAAATAGGGCAAATAATTAATTAGTTAATATGAATATCAAGATTAGATTTTTTTTAAATTGACTGAAGAATCGGGGCATAGATCCCCGTGCCTCTCACATACTAAGCGAGTGCTCTACCGTCTAAGTTAATTGTCATCTGCTATTTTTAGACTAGTTTAACTCGTGACAATAATATTGAGAGTAATTAAAATATTAAAGGTTTGTTGACACGCGTACGTAAGTTTAAAATTTAAACTATAATTTAAATACTTATCATATTAAATGAGTCGAACATTTGTATAAATGAACATTAATATCAAGATCTTATGAAGAAAAAATAATTCACTGGAGAATCGGGGGACTGATATCCGTATCTATCTCATGCTAAGCGAGCTCTCTACCATCTTTGCTAATTCCCCATCAGCTATTACTAGACATTTTTCCGTCCACTATAATCTTGATCGTAATTAAAATATGAGCTATTGGTGCACAGACGTACGTAAGTTAACAATCTAAACAGTAATTTAATTACTTCAGTATACTAAATAGGGCAAACATTTAATTGGTTTGTATGAGTATAAAGATGTTATTAAAAATAAGTTGACTATTTTAGACATCTAACTCGTGACAATAATCTTGAGAGTAATTAAAATATTAAAGGTTTGTTGACACGCGTACGTAAGTTTAAGATTTTAAATATAATTTAAATACTTCAGTATATTAAATGAGGAAAACATTTGTATAAATTATTGTCTTGTCCTTTAATTGGTTGTCAGGATCCCCAACTCCTACTTCCTTAGGTGTCACGTGAGTCAGCCTATAAAAACGCTTGCACGCTATGTCCCGGTCTATTTTCGACCCACCTTTTGAACCTGGTAGGACCGCGGCTGGATGCTTCTGAGACAAAGCCCACGACGGCAGTCACAGAGAGCCCCCACTCCTTCCTGTTACCAACCATCTTGGACTGAAGTGAGTACCTCTCAACAAGAGCCAGAATTGAGGCGAGCGCACGTGCAACCTGTTACCAGAACTCCCACAAAATAAGTTCGCGAAGCACGTTTTAACAAACCTAAATTAACTTCCTCCTTTCTGAACTTTGAACTCACCATTTGTTGTATATATTTGCCCTCATGTTTTCTCACAAGTAAAACTGTTTTAAACTTATATACAATTGTTGTTGTGTTCCTTTTCACAAAAGCTGTTGCCCTGTTTCTATTTTGCACTTATCTACATAATTGTCACTGCATTTTCACGTGCGAGAATTGAACTTTCTTCCAAGGATATTTCATCTAAACATTTTGCGAAAACCGTGCATGAGACAGGCGACTGGTTTGGAGAAATGAATTAAAAACTAAGCAAAAAAGTGTCTAAAACACGAAAAAACAAATCTCTTCTACAGAAAAACCTAACACACGTGCTGCCTTTTAAAGATAAGAGAGAATTACATCTCGTCTTAAAAACAGAAGACAACGTAAATTGATTTAAAATTTAAAAAACAACACGTGTTTGATTCGTCACCACTTAAAAAAAACTATATATATATATATATATATATATATATATATATATATATATATATTGAACCTCGTGGGCAAATAAAATAAGTGCCCGCCTTAAAAGAAAAGATACATTTTCCGTATTATTAAACGAAAAAATACATTCTCCGTATTATTAAATAATAAAAAAAGCATTCTCCGTATCATTTAAAGAAAAAAAGATATTCAACTCGAATGTTGTATTTTGTTAGTTTTTTTGTTGTTTTTTTTAAAGGAGGTAAAAAACTTGATACTCACAAAGTACTTTACTCCAATCTGGAGAATTGAAAAAAAAACAAAAAAAACGAAAAAGCCCCACCCATACGCTCTTATGGCGAGAACCATGTGAATTAAAAAAGATATTTTAAAAATAAGGCAAGTTATCGTAAATTTCATCTGTCTTTTACTTACAAGCTTTCTGTCTTCAGTCAGAGGAGGAAAACACTTAAATTAAATTCAAAACCGTTATCCCATTTTATGGCAACCGTTTTTGAGGATATCACCCACATGGACAATTATCCTTGTTTCCGGCTGTGTCCTCGTGGGGAGACAAGTAAATAATGACTTGCTTACTGACCATTTGAAGAAAAAAAAATCCCCAACCATGGACTTTACAAAAGTAAAAGGTGTTAGCAATCTACTGGTTTCTCGAGTTTATTACAAGAGAAAAATAAACCTTGACCTGAAGGATTTAAAAGCCTTGGAAAACCTAACGGAGGTTCGCTTCCAGAGAGATGAGAAGAATATTGGAGAAAATCTAGCGGAAATAGCAACCATAAATCAAAAAAGTCTTTGAAGAGTGTCATGAGGCGGATTTGAACCTTGAAACAAGTAGTTTTTTGGACGATGAAACTCAAGAGCGAAGTTACTACAATGAAGTCAACAATCAGCTTGACAACATGAGAATGTTGTTATCTCCATCGAACGCTGCAGTTTCTAAGGATGCCACAGAATCGCAAAACCATAACAACCAGACGTTCGCGTCGGTTCCTCGATTAACCTGTGCTAAATTCAGCGGGAGCAAACCAGACAAGTTTGAATTTAAAAACTTTCCGTCACAGTTCTATAACTGCGTTAACTCAGTCTCCTCAGAAAAAGCGAAGTTATCCCTATTGAAGAGCTACCTAACTGAATATGCTGGCCAGCTAATTTCCCATCTTACCTTGGAGGATAGTAACTATAGAGTTGCGATATGGTCGCTGACTGATGAGTTCTTGGACATACCGTATATCATCGATGAAATCTTCAAACGGTTACTGGACGCATCTCCTAAGTATGACCAACATTTCACAAATGTGAAGCAGTTTTTGTCTGAAATGAGGGCTGACTTGTCAGAACTCAGATCATCGTACAGTTTGGATTTTTTTCGAGGAGAATACGTCAGGATTCCAGCTTATTAGCCATATAATGTATTCGAAGTTGCCGAGTTTTCTTCAGAGGGAGTTGGTGCACAAAGTAGGCACTAATTACCCGAAACTCAGGGATATTTACGACAATTATAACGAAACCATTAAATGTTTAGTAAAAACTAGCATGAAAAAAACATATAGCAATTACCATTAAAACAGGAATGGTGCTAAGCCGCGTTACTAAGATACGAAAAAAAGGAGCCACAAAAGGAGGAAAAAAATACTTCCGCATTGGAAAAGTTTGCGACAACAGCGGACAGACTTCGAGCATACTGTAAACTCTGTTCTACAGAGGGGCATTCTTTGAGTCGTTGCAAAGAATATACTGATGTTCAGACAAGAAAAGATAGATGCTAGGAACTTTACCTCTGTCTCACGTGTACTGGCTCAGGTCATAAAAACAAGGATTGCCCAGGAAAACGAAACAACCTTCCCTTTAATGTGTGCACTGCAATTCTAGAGAGCATGTAAGCCCTCTTTGCGAAGAGATAGTGAGGAAAGAAAAGCCTTTATCATCCACCAATGTATGTGCCAGCAGTCACTCCCTGAACCAACCATTTATACTGCCCATAGTTTCTATTGCAGTGTCTATGGGGAAACGAAAACAAAAATGTA
Organism: Sepiola atlantica; assembly: GCA_963556195.1. Taxonomy (NCBI): domain Eukaryota; kingdom Metazoa; phylum Mollusca; class Cephalopoda; order Sepiida; family Sepiolidae; genus Sepiola; species Sepiola atlantica. Next base: position 130,773,013 of record OY744522.1, read on the forward strand.
ACTCTCTGTTCGACACGGGTAGTCAGAGGTCCTACTTTTCAAAACAAATAGTAGAAAAATTAAAATGCTCACGAGAATGTCTGACTCGCGTGGAATATGAAGTGAACATATTCCTGGGCACGAAAAAAAGAAGTTGGAAGAAATAGTTTTAGGAGTCCATCTGGACAAGGATCGCACTCTGCCCTTACCAGTTCTAGTGGACGACGATTTCGACATAAACTTTAAAATCGAAAACTTTAAAAAGGTGAAAAGTAATCTTAAAAGATTGGATTACAAGTTAGCCTTCCTGGACGCCGTACGTGTCCACGGGCTTATATGAGTGGATATTATCCAGTTTATGAGAGAGGTCAAATTGATCGAGTGCATGCGGGGTAGAGCATGGTCCTTCCCAGCGGGCATTTCGCCATTAGGCAACAGCCGACATTTTCTGAGCAAATCTCTTCAGTGAGAACTAAAACGAAATCGGTAGAGAACAATTACCACACGGCATTAACTGCTTATTCAGCCTGTCCCAACGCCCGAGTAGAATTTGTTTTGAATTCAATAAAAAGTTACCCCGATCCATTTCCAGAACTATTTAATGAAAGTTCAGTTGAACGAAACATCAAGAAGTGTTTGACGTCGATTCGTTGGACTCCACTCCGAATGAAAAGGAATTTGTCAGTGATTATGACAAAAACCAAATAAAAAATTCAGAAAATCCATACACTTCAAAAACCTTGCATATTACATATTACGAGAACAAGATCATGACTGTTCCTTCAAACTACGAAGTGGCTCTGAAGATGCTTGATAGAACGGTAAATTATTTACAAACCGAAAAATTAAATAGGGACTACAAAGATGCCTTCTACCAACAAGAAAAGGAAGGAATTATTGAAAGAAACGAAGTATCTCCTGATAAATTCTCAGAATACATATGGATTCCTCACAGGCCAATAATCACAACCAATGAACAGTCGACAACAAAAATAAGACCAGTGTTCAACTATTCCCTAAAGGCACGAAATGGAACTTCACTAAACGAAGCTGCATATCCTGGAGTCAATCTGATGTATGATTTGCTGGAACTCTTGTTGCTTTTCAAAACAAATAAATGTTTTGCTGGCAGACATCAGGAAGGATTTCCTGATGATCAAACTTAACCCCGAAAAAGATAAGAATATATTCTGTATTTTTTCTGAATGAAAAAGACAAACTACTGTGCTTCATGTATACGACATTAATCTTTGGATTTAATGCCAGTCCTTTCATAATCCTGTATGTACTGCGATATCATGCGGAGCAGTTCCAAGATGACATGTGCACGCAGATGATGACAAATAATTTTTACATGGACAATATATGTAAAACTAGTAATTCTCCAGAAGAACTACATAGGCTATATACAGAAGCAGTACATCGCTTACAGAAAGGTGGCTTTGATTTGAGATCATGCAACTCGAACTGCGAACTGCTCAAATCACAGATGGAGAGGGATTGCAGAATAGTTCCACATGACAGCGACTTGGCCAAGGTCCGGGGTTATAAATATAACCCAAAATTAGACATCTTACAAATCTCTAACACAGAGGTTGACAAAAGCGCAAATAGCAAAAGAGGTATATTGGCCCAAACAGACAGAGTCTTTAATCCCTTATCTCTGTTCATCCCGGTGACGGTCAGAACGAAGGTGATCCTGCGTGAGTTGTGGTCCTAAAAACTAGGCTGGGATGATGTGATATCGGCCCCCTTACAGGAACGTTGGTCCTCATTGACAGGAGATTTGGTGGGCCTGAGTGACCTGAAGTTTCCAAGATAAGTTATCGATCAAGACTGCCCGGTAACATTGTGCATTTTTTGTGATGCATCACTTAATGCCTATGGATTTGTAGTGTATGGAGTACAGAACATAAAAAACTTAGCTGGCACCTATGAAAGCAAAAACGCTACCTAACCTAGAATTATTGACAGCATACCTAGCTGTAAAAACACTGCCCAACCTACTAAAAACTTATAATCATATAAAAATAGGCAATATCTACATTGCAGTAGTTTCCTAAGTGGTCCTATCATGGCTACAGTCTTAGAAGATTAAGATAAAGAGCCAGTACACCAAAAACAGACTAAAGGATGTACACCAAATAAGAAAAGAAAATCTGCCAAAAATATTCATTAGACATACAATTCAAGTACGTTCCCTCAGCAGAGAATCCGGCAGATCTTCTCTCCCGAGGTATTTCTTTTGGGCAAGTTTCGACAAATGATCCAATACTGGACATTGGGCCCAAAATGGATAGCCGAAAACCCGATGAACTGGCCTAATAGTAGTCTTGACTGCCTGAGTTCCAGAAACAAGGAGATAGTTCAATCTGTGGTGCTACATACCACGGTTTCTGACTCTAAGGTAGAACCCACCATACCTTACGAAAGATTCTCAAAACTGTCAAAACTGATAAGGGCTACGGCACTGTATTTAAATTCAAGAATTTCCTAAAACGCCGTAATCCAACTACCCAAGATTCTGACCACTGTGCTAGGATACATCTTTTTAAAACAATGCAGCAGCAACCCTTCCAAAATGAAATTGACTACCTGAAGGACTCCAAGGATATCCCTCCTGAACTTGTTAAAGACCTCAACCTATTCTTGGATGCAGAAGGAATAATAACAGATGGCAGGATATCCCAAACTTTAATCTATGACTATAAGTTGATCTATCCGATATTATTAGGTAAACATCACCCTTTAACGGAATTGGTGATCAACGATTGCCATGATAAATGCAAACATCTCGGCATAGGTGCAACACTTACTAAATTGAGGCTCTCCGGATTTTGGCTGTCCCGAGCAAGGAAAGTGGTGAAAAAGGTACTATCAAAGTGCTTCATATGTAAACGATTCAACAACTTGGCATTTAAATACCCTAAAATCACGAACCTTCCAAAGCACAGAGTTAACTCCATAAAGCCTTTCCAACAAACATGAAGAGATTACACTGGCAATCTGTGGGTTAAGCAAGATGAGAAGTGCAAGAAAATGTACATATTGATCTTCACTTGCTTAAATGTAAGGGCGATCCACATAGAGCTGGTGGAAGAAATGTCTACAGCCGCGTTCGTCCAGGCGTTGATCAGATTTACCAATAAACTTGGTATACCGTCCTACATCTACAGTGACAACGCCAGATCATTTAATGCCGCATTGGGAGGAGACGTTGTGGAACATCATGTACAGTCTTCCGAGTTTGGAAAAGAATTCGACAGTTACAGAATCAAGCATGTTAAAATACCGCTGTACTCTCCTTGGGTGGGTAGCACGCGGGAGCGCTTGATCCGTGTTGTCAAGGCATGTTTGTAAAAAAGCATCGGGTGTGCCTAAAACACATACTTCGAGCTCCTGACGTCACTTACCGACATACAAAACGCAGTAAACTCGAGGCCTCTCACAGATGTTCGCCGGATAGTGATCTGCAAATAATAACCCCCAATTGTTTTATGCGTCTTCACGTCAACAGCGGACTCGTTGTATGGTCTAAGACCCAACACGTAATAGAAACTGGCCCCCAACGAGGACTGACCTTACTGAGGCGTTGGACGAACGTGAAAGAATATTAGAAAAATGTCGAGAAATGTGACATGAACAGTATTTACTCGGCCTCAGAGAAAGCTGCAAGAAATTGCACAAAATAAATTTCTCTAATAAGATCAAATTAAACGATGTGATCCTTATAAAGAATCCAGCAAAGCCTAGACCTTATTGGCAAGTTAGTAGGGTCATAAAGCTTTTCCCAAGAGATGATAATAAGATTCGGTCAATTCGGGTAAAAAGAGGAGATGGATTGATACAAACCCATTCCATAAAACATCTATATCCATTAGAATTATCCTTCACCCACGACTACCATCCTGCTATGTCTGAAAGAGAAAAAAGCAAAGAAATTAAAAATCTCCAGCTAGACTCTTGACGAGCCAGACACAAATGACGGCCCAGTTGTGACCATTGAATGCAATCAGACATCATTGCGACCAAAAAGAAAAGCTAGCCGAAGAAATAAGAAAAATCACCCTGATGACCCATACGTATACTATTAAGTACAACGGCCATGGACAAAGTCTATAAAAAAAGAGAATATACGTATCTCACTGACCCCTTTCAAACCTTTCCTGATTGTATATTGTAAATTCTATATATATGTTTTATTCTATACACATCGTACATACAAAAAAATGTAAACCTCCTTTTTGACGTTACTGGCCACAAATTACACTCACTAATTGACTAAACATTTTCAAACCTTTCCTGAATGTATATTGTGCATTCTATATATATGTTTTATTCTATACACATTATCTATACAAAAAGATGTAAACCTCTTTTTTGACATTACTGTCCACAAATTACACTCACTAATTGACTAAACATTTCCAAACCTTTCCTGAATGTATATTGTGCATTCTATATATATGTTTTATTCTATACACATTATCTATACAAAAAGATGTAAACCTCTTTTTTGACATTACTGTCCACAAATTACACTCACTAATTGACTAAACATTTTCAAACCTTTCCTGATTGTATACTGTACATTCTATATATATGTTTTATTCTATACACATCATACATACAAACAAATGTAAACCTCCTTTTTGACATTACTGGCCACAAATTACACTCACAAATTGACTAAACATTTTCAGACCTTTCCTGATTGTATATTGTGCATTCTATATATATATTTTATTCTATACACATTATCTATACAAAAAGATGTAAACCTCTTTTTTGACATTACTGTCCACAAATTACACTCACTAATTGACTAAACATTTTCAAACCTTTCCTGATTGTATACTGTACATTCTATATATATGTTTTATTCTATACACATTATCTATACAAAAAGATGTAAACCTCTTTTTTGACATTAGTGTCCACAAATTACACTCACTAATTGACTAAAAATTTTCAAACCTTTCCTGATTGTATATTGTACATTCTATATATATATATTTTATTCTATACACATTATACATACAAAAAAATGTAAACCTCCTTTGGCATTACTGTCCACAAATTACACTCACTAATTGACTGAACATTTTCAAACCTTTCCTGATTGTATATTGTACATTCAATATATGTTTTATTCTATACACATTATACATACAAAAAAGGTAAACCTCCTTTTTGACATTAGTGTCCACAAATCACACTCACTAATTGGTGAACATTTTCAAACCTTTCCTGATTGTATATTGTACATTCTATATATATGTTTTATTCTATACACATTATACATACAAAAAGATGTAAACCTCCCTTTATACATTAGTGTCCACAAATTACACTCACTAATTGACTGAACATTTTCAAACCTTTCCTGATTGTATATTGTGCATTCTATATATATGTTTTATTCTATACACATTATCTATACAAAAAATGTAAACCTCCTTTTTGACATTAGTGTCCATAGATTACAATCACTAATTGACTGAACGTTTTCAAACCTTTCCTGATTGTATATTTTACATTCAATATATATGTTTTGTTCTATACACATTATACATACAAAATAATGTAAACCTCCTTTTTGACATTAGTGTCCACAAATTACACTCACTAATTGACTGAACGTTTTCAAACCTTTCCTGATTGTATATTGTGCATTCTATATATATGTTTTATTTTATACACATTATACATACATAAAAATGTATACCTCCTTTTTGACATTAGTGTCCACAAATCACACTCACTAATTGACTGAACGTTTTCAAACCTTTGGTGATTGTATATTGTACATTCTACCTGAATGTCTTATATACACATTATACATACCTCAAAATATAAAATCTTTTTGAACATTACTGTTTAAATGTCCAAATTACATTCATTTACTGAACGTTTTCAAACCTTCCTAATGGTACACTTTACTATATAGATATACTATATACACATGGAACATACATAAAATTGTAAACTCATTTGAAGACAGAAATGTTAAGCTGTTCTCAACCTACACTCATCAATTCGATTTTGAACATTTTCCACCAATGTTTATATTGATTTTTTAAATTCCTATTTTTCCAAATTGTATGTTCTACATACATATTGTATTGTATTCATGTTATATATTCTTCAAGTTATGAAGTTTAATACAAAATTCCTGTCTATTACGTCGAAAAATAAAAACCTTTAAGTGGGCCCCATTCAAAATGTTATTGCAGCAAAACTGTCATCCTGTCTACTATTTGAACTTTTAAGTACTTTATATAATGCTATGAAATGTTCATAGCATTATTCTCCTAAGTCGGAATTTATTAACGTCCCCATCCCTGACTGGCTGCAGCCTTGTCCCTTAAGGGTCTCACGGATTGGGTGTCAGGCATCCTAACCCCTACTCCCTTAGGGATACCGTGAGTCAGCCCGTAGAAACGCTTGCACGCTGTATCCCTACCTCTTTCCGACCACCCTTTTAGAACCTGGTAGAACCACAGCATGGTGCTTCTGAGACAAAGCGCACGACAACAACCGTAGACCATCACTCCTTCCTGTTACCAACCATCTTGGACTGAAGTTACTATATCTCGCCAAGTGCCAGAATTGAGGCGGGCGTCCAACCTGTTACTAGACTCCCATGAGATAAGTTCGCGAAGCACGTTTTCGCACACCTTAATTCACTTCTTCCTTTTTTAACTAACCATTCGTTGTATATATATGCCCTTATTTTTTCTAACAAGCGAGAACTCCACCATCTGAGCTAACTCCCCATCTGCTGTTTTAAGACATGTTTTTATTCGTGACAATAATATTGAGAGTAATTAAAATATGAAAAGTTTGTGCACAGACGTACGTAAGTTAACAATTTTAAATATAACTTAATTACTTCAGGATATAAAATGATGCAAACATTTGTACTAATAAATATCAATATACAGATTTTTAAAAAATATTTACTGGAGAATCGGGGCATCGATCCCCGTACCTCTCAAATGCTGAGCGAGTTCTCTACCATCTCAGCTAATTCCCCCTTTATTATTTTTAGACATGTTTAAATCGCGAGAATAATCTTGAGCGTAATTAAAATATTAAAAGGCTGTAAACATGGGTAGGTAAGTTTACGCATGCTAAGCGAGTACTCCACCATCTGAGCTAACTCCCCATCTGCTGTTTTAAGACATGTTTTTACTCGTGACAATAATATTGAGAGTAATTAAAATATGAAAAGTTTGGTCACAGACTACGTAAGTCAACAATTTTAAATATAACTTAATTACTTCAGGATATAAAATGATGCAAACATTTGTACTAATAAATATCAATATACAGATTTTAAAAATAGAATTGACTGGAGAATCAGGGCATCGATCCCCGTACCTCTCACATGCTAAACGAGCGCTCTACCATCTGATCTAATTCCCCCGTTTGCTACTTCAGACATGTTTAACTCGTGAGAATAATCCTGAGCGTAATTTAAATACTAAAAATCTGTAAACATGCGTACGTAAGTTTACACATGCTAAGCGAGTACTCACCATGTGAGCTAACTCAAGGCCACCGAGAGTTACTACAGGCCTGTTAGCTCGAAAATGACGTCACTGCATTTCGTGTCAAACAATGGCCGTCGTAATAATAATAAGGCATTTCGACTTCTGAATTCACTAAATAATCCATCAAAATTCAGGAAATTAACCAATTTTAATGAAATTTTCAGTATTTATTAATTAATGATTACAAAATATAATAAATCCATTACTTTATTAGAAAGCTTGGTGCAAATGTATTATTTCCTGTAAACAAAAAAACAGTTATCCAAAATATCAAAACATTTCGCTTTCTCCATTCACTAAATAATCCATCAAAATTCAGGAAATTAACCAATTTTAATGAAATTTTCAGTATTTATTAATTAATGATCACGAAATATAATAAATCCATTGCTTTATTAGAAAGCCTGGTTCAAATGTATTATTTCCCGTAAACAAAAAAACAGTTATCCAAAATATCAAAACATTTCGCTTTCTCCATTCACTAAATAATCCATCAAAATTCAGGAAATCAACCAATTTTAATGAAATTTTCAGTATTTATTAATGAATGATCACGAAATATAATAAATCCATTACTTTATTAGAAAGCTTGGTGCAAATGTATTATTTCCTGTAAACAAAAACCACCTTTACTAAGGTTATCCAAAATATCAAAACATGTTGATCATACGATATTGTAAATATTTAAAACAAAGCATTAGAAAACTTTAAAAATTGCATGTAAAAAAAGAAAGGAACACGATTCGATTTATCCTGAAACTGATCTTTATTCAATATGAATTTATAGAAAATATTTAGTAGAATGTTTCTAATTTTCTTTTTCTGCTTAGCTTTTTCTTATTGATGTGATAATTTTTCATATCACAAAAATTGTTCAGTATAGAATTGGGGGAACTCCAGATAATCATTGAAACAGAAGATTAGCATTTTTTAATGAAAATAAAGGTCTGTATATGTTTACAATAAAAAAAATTATTATTTCGTATATATTACGAAAAATCCCCCTAAACTCTGTTAATAAAATCATTATACCTCGAAGAAAAATTAATTTTGTTAATTAACGAATATTATCATTGAATAAGGCATTGTTTAATTAATATTTTCCCCCCAAAATATAATTTAATGATATAGTTCATGTGATTTACTATTTATTTAAATAACATTGTTCCAAATTGTTCGAAATGCCGTTAATGAAAATATTTTTTTTTAAACTTTAGTGAAAATGTATTATTTTTTTAAAAACAAAATACACCATTACTAAAGGTATATTTTTATGAATTTTTTTTAATGAAAATAAAGATCCGTAAATGTTTAAAATGATTTTTTTTTAACTATTTCGTATATATTACGAAAAATGCCGCTAAACTCGAGGAAAAATTAATTTTGTAAATAAACGATATTATAATTGAATAAACAATTGTTTAATCAATATTTTTTTGCCGTTATTATTTCATTTATTTAATCTACAAAAGTACAGAGAAAAGATATAATATACTATGTTTAAATCGTAAGAATAATCTTGAGCGTAATTAACATATTAAAAGTCTATAAACATGCATACGTAAGTTTATACATGCTAAGCGAGTACTAAACCATAAGAGCTAACTCCCCATCTGTTAATTTTAGACAAGTTTTTACTAGTGACAATAATATTGAGAGTAATTAAAATACGAAAAGTGTGTGCGCAAGCTCCGTAAGTAAACAATTTTAAATATATAAACTTAATTACTTCAGGATATAAAATGATGCAAACATTTGTACTTTCTAGTAAAGTTTGTGCGCAGATTACGTAAGTTAATGATTATAAATATAACTTATTTACTTTAGGCTATAAAATGATGAAAACATTCGAACTAATGAATATCAATATACAGATTAAAAAAATATATATTTACTGGAGAATCGGGGGATCGATCCCCGTAACTCTCACATGCAAAAGAAACGCTCTCCCATCTGAGCTACTTCATAATTTACTGTTTTTGGCCATGTTTAAATCGTCCAAATAATATTAAGCGTAATTAAAATATTAAAAGTCTGTAAACATGTGTACGTAAGTTTACACATGCTAAGCAAGTACTCAACAATCTGAGCTAACTCCCCATCTTTTATTTTTAGACATGTTTGTACTTGTGACAATAAAATTGAGAGTAATTAAAAGATGAAAAGTTGGTGTACAGACGTACGTAAGTAAAAAATATTAAATATAACTTAATTACGTCAGGATATAAAATGATGACACCATTCGTACTAATGAATATCAATATACAGATTTTTAAAAAAATTGACTGGAGTATCGGGGCACCGATCACTGTACCTCTCATGCTAAGCGAACACTCTATCATCTGAGCTATTTCCTCCTTTGCTATTTTTAGACATGTTTGACACGTGAGAATAATCTTGAGATAATAAACATATTACAAGTCTGTAAACATGCGTAGGTAAGTTTACGAATGCTAAGCGAGTACTCCACCATCTCAGCTAAAACACCATCTGTTATTTTTAGACATGTTTTTACTCGTGACAATAAAATTGAGAGTAATTAAAATATGAAAAGTTTGTGCGCTAACTACATAAGTTAACAATTTTAAAACTACTTAATTACTTCAGGATATAAAATGATGCAAACATTTGTACTAATAAATATCAATATACAGATTAGAAAAAGAAGTTTACTGGCGAATTAGGGTATCGATCCTCGTACCTCTCATATGCTAAGCGAGCGCTCTACCATCTGAGCTAATTCCCCCATTGCTATTTTTACACATGTTTAACTCGTGATCATAATCCTGAGCGTAATAAAAGTAATAAAAGTCTGTAAACATTGGTAAGTAAGATTACACATGCTAAGCGAGTACTCCACCATCTGAGCTAATTCCCCATCTGTAATTTTTAGACAGGTTTTTGCTTGTGAAATTAATATTGAGAGTAATCAAAATATTTAAAGTTTGTGCCCAGACTACGTAAGTTAACAATTTTAAATAGAACTTAATTACTTCAGTATATAAAATGATGCAAACATTTGTACAAATAAATATCAATATACAGATTGAAAAAAAAAAGTTTACTGGAGAGTCGGTGCCTCGATCCCCGTACCTCTCCCATGCTAAGCGAGCGCTCTACCAACTGAGCTAATTCACCCGTTGCTAGTTTTAGACATGTTTAACTCGTGAGAATAATCCTGAGCGTAATCAAAATAATAGCTGTCTGTAAACATGCGTACGTAAGTTTACACATGCTAAGCGAGTACTCAACGATCAGAGCTAAATCCCCTACTATTATTTTAGACAGGTTTTTACGCGGGCCAATAACATTGAGAGTAATTAAAATATTAAAAGTTTGTACACAGACTACTTAAGTTAACAATTTTTAATATAAGTAATTACTTCAGGATATAAAATCATGCAAACATTTGTACTAATAAATATCAATATACAGATCAAAAAAAAAAAGTGTACTTGAGAATTGGGGCATCGATCCCCGTACCTCTCACATGCTAAGCGAGACCTCTGTAATTTTTAGACAGGTTTTTACTCTTGACAATAACATTGAGAGTAATTAAAATATTAAGGGTTTGTACACAGACTACGTAAGTTAACAATTTTATATATAACTTAATTACTTCAGGATATCAAATGATGCAAACATTTGTACTAATAAATATCAATATACAGATTTTAAAAAAAAGTTTACTGGAGAATCGGGGCATCGATCCCAGTACCTCTCACATGCAAAGTGAGCGCTCTACCATCTGAGCTAATTCCCCCTTTGCTGTTTTCAGACATGTTTAACTCGTGAGAATAAGTCGGAGCGTAATTAAAATAATAACTGTCTATAAACCTTGGTAGGTAAGTTTACACATGCTAAGCCAGTATTCCACCATCTGAGCTAACTCCCCATCTGTAATTTTTAGACAGGTTTTTACTCTTGACAATAACATAGAGGGTATTTAAAATATTAAGGGTTTGGGCCCAGACTACGTAAGTTAACAATTTTAAATATAACTTAATTACTTCAGGATATAAAATGATGCAAACATTTGTACTAATAAATATCCATATACAGATTAAAAAAAAGTTTACTAGAGAATCAGGGCATCGATCCCCGTACCTCTCACATGCTAAGCGAGCGCTCTACCATCTGAGCTAATTCCCCCTTTGCTGTTTTCAGACATGTTTAACTCGTGAGATTAATCCGGAGCGAAATTAAAATAATAAATGTCTGTAAACATTGGTAGGTAAGTTTACACATGCTAAGCGAGTACTCCACCATCTGAGCAAACTCCCCATCTGTAATTTTTAGACAGGTTTTTACTCTTGACAATAACATTGAGAGTAATTAAAATATTAAGGGTTTGTACACAGACTACGTAAGTTAACAATTTTAAATATAACTTAATTACTTCAGGATATAAAATGATGCAAACATTTGTACGAATAAATATCAATATACAGATTAAAAAAAAAGTTTACTGGAGAATCGGGGCATCGATCCCCGTACCTCTCACATGCTAAGCGAGGGCTCTACCATCTGAGCTAATTCCCCCTTTGCTGTTTTCAGACATGTTAAACTCGTGAGAATAATCCGGAGCGAAATTAAAATAATAAATGTCTGTAAACCTGGGTAAGTAAGTTTACACATGCTAAGCGAGTACTCCACCATCTGAGCTAACTCCCCATCTGTAATTTTTAGACGGGTTTTAACTCTTGACAATAACATTGAGAGTAATTGAAATATTAAGGGTTTGTGCACAGACTACGTAAGTTAACAATTTTAAATATAACTTAATTACTTCAGGATATAAAATAATGCAAACATTTGTACGAATAAATATCAATATACAGATTTTAAAAAAAGTTTACTGGAGAATCGGGGCATCGACCCCCATACCTCTCACATGGTAAGCGAGCGCTCTACCATCTGAGCTAATTCCCCTTTGCTGTTTTCAGACATGTTTACTTCGTGAGAATAATTCGAAGTGTAATTAAAAAAATAACTGTCTGTTAACATTGGTAGGTAAGTTTACACATGCTAAGCGAGTACTCCACCATCTTAGCTAACTCCCCATCTGTAATTTTTAGACAGGTTTTTACTCTTGACAATAACATTGAGAGTAATTAAAATATTAAGGGTTTGTGCACAGACTACGTAAGTTAACAATTTTAAATATAACTTTATTACTTCAGAATATAATATAATGCAAACATTTGTACGAATAAATATCAATATACAGATTTAAAAACAAGTTTACTGGAGAATCGGGGCATCGACCCCCATACCTCTCACATGGTAAGCGAGCGCTCTACAATCTGAGCTAATTCCCCTTTGCTGTTTTCAGACATGTTTACTTCGTGAGAATAATTCAAAGTGTAATTAAAAGAATAATGTCTGTTAACATTGGTAGGTAAGTTTACACATGCTAAGCGAGTACTCCACCATCTGAGCTAACTCCCAATCTGTAATTTTTAGACAGGTTTTTACTCTTGACAATAACATTGAGAGTAATTAAAATATTAAGGGTTTGTGCACAGACTACGTAAGTTAACAATTTTAAATATAACTTAATTACTTCAGGATATAAAATGATGCAAACATTTGTACTAATAAATATCAATATACAGATTAAAAAAAAATGTTTACTGGGGAATCGATCCCCGTACCTCTCACATGCTAAGCAAGCGCTCTACCATTTGAGCTAATTCCCCCTTTGCTGTTTTCAGACATGTTTAACTCGTGAGAATAATCCGTAGCGAAATTAAAATAATAAATGTCTGTTAACATTGGTAGGTAAGTTTACACATGCTAAGCGAGTACTCCACCATCTGAGCTAACACCCCATCTGTAATTTTTAGACAGGTTTTTACTCTTGACAATAACATTGAGAGTAATAAAAAATTTTAGGGTTTGTGCACAGACTACGTAAGTTAACAATTTTTAATATAACTTAATTACTTCAGGATATAAAATGATGCAAACATTTGTACTAATAAATATCAATATACAGATTAAAAAAAAAAGTTTACTGGAGAATCGGAGAATCGATCCCCGTACCTCTCACATGCTAAGCGAGCGCTCTACCATCTGAGCTAATTCCCCGTTTGCTATTTTCAGACATGTTTAACTCGTGAGAATTACACGGAGCGTAATTAAAATAAAAAACGTCTGTAAACATTGGTAGGTAAGTTTCCACATGCTAAGCGAGTACTCCACCATCTTAGCTAACTCCCCATCTGTAATTTTTAGACAGGTTTTTACTCTTGACAATAACATTGAGAGTAATTAAAATATTAAGGGTTTGTGCACAGACTACGTAAGTTAACAATTTTAACTATAACTTAATTACTTCAGGATATAAAATGATGCAAACATTTGTACGAATAAATATCAATATACAGATTTAACAAAAAGTTTACTGGAGAATCGGGGCATCGACCCCCATACCTCTCACATGGTAAGCGAGCGCTCTACCATCTGAGCTAATTCCCCTTTGCTGTTTTCAGACATGTTTACTTCGTGAGAATAATTCGAAGTGTAATTAACATAATAACTGTCTGTTAACATTGGTAGGTAAGTTTACACATGCTAAGCGAGTACTCCACCATCTGAGCTAACTCCCCATCTGTAATTTTTAGACAAGTTTTTACTCTTGACAATAACATTGAGAGTAATTAAAATATTAAGGGTTTTTGCACAGACTACGTAAATTAACAATTTTAAATATAACTTAATTACTTCAGGATATAAAATGATGCAAACATTTGTACTAATAAATATCAATATACAGATTTTAAAAAAAAGTTTAGTGGAGAATCGGGGCATCGACCCCCATACCTCTCACATGGTAAGCGAGCGCTCTACCATCTGAGCTAATTCCCCTTTGCTGTTTTCAGACATGTTTACTTCGTGAGAATAATTCGAAGTGTAATTAAAAGAATAACTGTCTGTTAACATTGGTAGGTAAGTTTACACATGCTAAGCGAGTACTCCACCATCTTAGCTAACTCCCCATCTGTAATTTTTAGACAGGTTTTTACTCTTGACAATAACATTGAGAGTAATTAAAATATTAAGGGTTTGTGCACAGACTACGTAAGTTAACAATTTTAACTATAACTTAATTACTTCAGGATATAAAATGATGCAAACATTTGTACGAATAAATATCAATATACAGATTTAACAAAAAGTTTACTGGAGAATCGGGGCATCGACCCCCATACCTCTCACATGGTAAGCGAGCGCTCTACCATCTGAGCAAATTCCCCGTTTGCTATTTTCAGTCATGTTTAACTCGTGAGAATTACCTGGAGCGTAATTAAAATAATAAACGTTGGTAAACATTGGTAGGTAAGTTTCCACATGCTAAGCGAGTACTCCACCATCTGAGCTAACTCCCCATCTGTAATTTTTAGACAGGTTTTTACTCTTGACAATAACATTGAGAGTAATTAAAATATTAAGGGTTTGTGCACAGACTACGTAAGTTAACAATTTTTAATATAACTTAATTACTTCAGGATATAAAATGATGCAAGCATTTGTACGAATAAATATCAATATACAGATTAAAAAAAAGTTTACTGGAGAATCGGGGCATCCATCCCCGTACCTCTCACATGCTAAGCGAGCGCTCTACCATCTGAGCTAATTCCCCTTTGCTGTTTTCTGACATGTTTAACTCGTGAGAATAATTCGAAGTGTAATTAACATAATAACTGTCTGTTAACATTGGTAGGTAAGTTTACACATGCTAAGCGAGTACTCCACCATCTGAACTAACTCCCCATCTGTAATTTTTAGACAGGTTTTTACTCTTGACAATAACATTGAGAGTAATTAAAATATTAAGGGTTTGTGCACAGACTACGTAAGTTAACAATTTTTAATATAACTTAATTACTTCAGGATATAAAATGATGCAAACATTTGTACTAATAAATATCAATATACAGATTAAAAAAAAAAGTTTACTGGAGAATCGGAGAATCGATCCCCGTACCTCTCACATGCTAAGCGAGCGCTCTACCATCTGAGCTAATTCCCCGTTTGCTATTTTCAGACATGTTTAACTCGTGAGAATTACACGGAGCGTAATTAAAATAAAAAACGTCTGTAAACATTGGTAGGTAAGTTTCCACATGCTAAGCGAGTACTCCACCATCTTAGCTAACTCCCCATCTGTAATTTTTAGACAGGTTTTTACTCTTGACAATAACATTGAGAGTAATTAAAATATTAAGGGTTTGTGCACAGACTACGTAAGTTAACAATTTTAACTATAACTTAATTACTTCAGGATATAAAATGATGCAAACATTTGTACGAATAAATATCAATATACAGATTTAACAAAAAGTTTACTGGAGAATCGGGGCATCGACCCCCATACCTCTCACATGGTAAGCGAGCGCTCTACCATCTGAGCTAATTCCCCTTTGCTGTTTTCAGACATGTTTACTTCGTGAGAATAATTCGAAGTGTAATTAACATAATAACTGTCTGTTAACATTGGTAGGTAAGTTTACACATGCTAAGCGAGTACTCCACCATCTGAGCTAACTCCCCATCTGTAATTTTTAGACAAGTTTTTACTCTTGACAATAACATTGAGAGTAATTAAAATATTAAGGGTTTTTGCACAGACTACGTAAATTAACAATTTTAAATATAACTTAATTACTTCAGGATATAAAATGATGCAAACATTTGTACTAATAAATATCAATATACAGATTTTAAAAAAAAGTTTAGTGGAGAATCGGGGCATCGACCCCCATACCTCTCACATGGTAAGCGAGCGCTCTACCATCTGAGCTAATTCCCCTTTGCTGTTTTCAGACATGTTTACTTCGTGAGAATAATTCGAAGTGTAATTAAAAGAATAACTGTCTGTTAACATTGGTAGGTAAGTTTACACATGCTAAGCGAGTACTCCACCATCTTAGCTAACTCCCCATCTGTAATTTTTAGACAGGTTTTTACTCTTGACAATAACATTGAGAGTAATTAAAATATTAAGGGTTTGTGCACAGACTACGTAAGTTAACAATTTTAACTATAACTTAATTACTTCAGGATATAAAATGATGCAAACATTTGTACGAATAAATATCAATATACAGATTTAACAAAAAGTTTACTGGAGAATCGGGGCATCGACCCCCATACCTCTCACATGGTAAGCGAGCGCTCTACCATCTGAGCAAATTCCCCGTTTGCTATTTTCAGTCATGTTTAACTCGTGAGAATTACCTGGAGCGTAATTAAAATAATAAACGTTGGTAAACATTGGTAGGTAAGTTTCCACATGCTAAGCGAGTACTCCACCATCTGAGCTAACTCCCCATCTGTAATTTTTAGACAGGTTTTTACTCTTGACAATAACATTGAGAGTAATTAAAATATTAAGGGTTTGTGCACAGACTACGTAAGTTAACAATTTTTAATATAACTTAATTACTTCAGGATATAAAATGATGCAAGCATTTGTACGAATAAATATCAATATACAGATTAAAAAAAAGTTTACTGGAGAATCGGGGCATCCATCCCCGTACCTCTCACATGCTAAGCGAGCGCTCTACCATCTGAGCTAATTCCCCTTTGCTGTTTTCTGACATGTTTAACTCGTGAGAATAATTCGAAGTGTAATTAACATAATAACTGTCTGTTAACATTGGTAGGTAAGTTTACACATGCTAAGCGAGTACTCCACCATCTGAACTAACTCCCCATCTGTAATTTTTAGACAGGTTTTTACTCTTGACAATAACATTGAGAGTAATTAAAATATTAAGGGTTTGTGCACAGACTACGTAAGTTAACAATTTTTAATATAACTTAATTACTTCAGGATATAAAATGATGCAAACATTTGTACTAATAAATATCAATATACAGATTAAAAAAAAAAGTTTACTGGAGAATCGGAGAATCGATCCCCGTACCTCTCACATGCTAAGCGAGCGCTCTACCATCTGAGCTAATTCCCCGTTTGCTATTTTCAGACATGTTTAACTCGTGAGAATTACACGGAGCGTAATTAAAATAAAAAACGTCTGTAAACATTGGTAGGTAAGTTTCCACATGCTAAGCGAGTACTCCACCATCTTAGCTAACTCCCCATCTGTAATTTTTAGACAGGTTTTTACTCTTGACAATAACATTGAGAGTAATTAAAATATTAAGGGTTTGTGCACAGACTACGTAAGTTAACAATTTTAACTATAACTTAATTACTTCAGGATATAAAATGATGCAAACATTTGTACGAATAAATATCAATATACAGATTTAACAAAAAGTTTACTGGAGAATCGGGGCATCGACCCCCATACCTCTCACATGGTAAGCGAGCGCTCTACCATCTGAGCTAATTCCCCTTTGCTGTTTTCAGACATGTTTACTTCGTGAGAATAATTCGAAGTGTAATTAACATAATAACTGTCTGTTAACATTGGTAGGTAAGTTTACACATGCTAAGCGAGTACTCCACCATCTGAGCTAACTCCCCATCTGTAATTTTTAGACAAGTTTTTACTCTTGACAATAACATTGAGAGTAATTAAAATATTAAGGGTTTTTGCACAGACTACGTAAATTAACAATTTTAAATATAACTTAATTACTTCAGGATATAAAATGATGCAAACATTTGTACTAATAAATATCAATATACAGATTTTAAAAAAAAGTTTAGTGGAGAATCGGGGCATCGACCCCCATACCTCTCACATGGTAAGCGAGCGCTCTACCATCTGAGCTAATTCCCCTTTGCTGTTTTCAGACATGTTTACTTCGTGAGAATAATTCGAAGTGTAATTAAAAGAATAACTGTCTGTTAACATTGGTAGGTAAGTTTACACATGCTAAGCGAGTACTCCACCATCTTAGCTAACTCCCCATCTGTAATTTTTAGACAGGTTTTTACTCTTGACAATAACATTGAGAGTAATTAAAATATTAAGGGTTTGTGCACAGACTACGTAAGTTAACAATTTTAACTATAACTTAATTACTTCAGGATATAAAATGATGCAAACATTTGTACGAATAAATATCAATATACAGATTTAACAAAAAGTTTACTGGAGAATCGGGGCATCGACCCCCATACCTCTCACATGGTAAGCGAGCGCTCTACCATCTGAGCAAATTCCCCGTTTGCTATTTTCAGTCATGTTTAACTCGTGAGAATTACCTGGAGCGTAATTAAAATAATAAACGTTGGTAAACATTGGTAGGTAAGTTTCCACATGCTAAGCGAGTACTCCACCATCTGAGCTAACTCCCCATCTGTAATTTTTAGACAGGTTTTTACTCTTGACAATAACATTGAGAGTAATTAAAATATTAAGGGTTTGTGCACAGACTACGTAAGTTAACAATTTTTAATATAACTTAATTACTTCAGGATATAAAATGATGCAAGCATTTGTACGAATAAATATCAATATACAGATTAAAAAAAAGTTTACTGGAGAATCGGGGCATCCATCCCCGTACCTCTCACATGCTAAGCGAGCGCTCTACCATCTGAGCTAATTCCCCTTTGCTGTTTTCTGACATGTTTAACTCGTGAGAATAATTCGAAGTGTAATTAACATAATAACTGTCTGTTAACATTGGTAGGTAAGTTTACACATGCTAAGCGAGTACTCCACCATCTGAACTAACTCCCCATCTGTAATTTTTAGACAGGTTTTTACTCTTGACAATAACATTGAGAGTAATTAAAATATTAAGGGTTTGTGCACAGACTACGTAAGTTAACAATTTTTAATATAACTTAATTACTTCCGGATATAAAATGATGCAAACATTTGTACTAATAAATATCAATATACAGATTTAAAAAAAAAGTATACTGGAGAATCGGGGCATCAGTCCCCGTACCTCTCACATGCTAAGCGAGCGCTCTACCATCTGAGCTAATTCCCCGTTTGCTATTTTCAGTCATGTTTAACTCGTGAGAATTACCCGGAGCGTAATTAAAATAATAAACGTTGGTAAACATTGGTAGGTAAGTTTACACATGCTAAGCGAGTACTCCACCATCTTAGCTAACTCCCCATCTGTAATTTTTAGACAGGTTTTTACTCTTGACAATAACATTGAGAGTAATTTAAATATTAAGGGTTTGTGCACAGACTACGTAAGTTAACAATTTTAAATATAACTTAATTACTTCAGGATATAAAATGATGCAAACATTTGTACGAATAAATATCAATATACAGATTAAAAAAAAAGTTTACTGGAGAATCGGGGCATCGATCCCCGTACCTCTCACATGCTAAGCGAGCGCTCTACCATCTGAGCTAATTCCCCTTTGCTGTTTTCAGACATGTTTAACTCGTGAGAATAATTCGAAGTGTAATTAACATAATAACTGTCTGTTAACATTGGTAGGTACGTTTACACATGCTAAGCGAGTACTCCACCATCTGAGCTAACTCCCCATCTGTAATTTTTAGACATGTTTTTACTCTTGACAATAACATTGAGAGTAATTAAAATATTAAGGGTTTGTGCACAGACTACGTAAGTTAACAATGTTTAATATAACTTAATTACTTCAGGATATAAAATGAGGCAAACATTTGTACTAATAAATATCAATATACAAGTTTTAAAAAAAAGTATACTGGAGAATCGGGGCATCGATCCCCGTACCTCTCACATGCTAAGCGAGCGCTCTACCATCTGAGCTAATTCCCCGTTTGCTATTTTCAGTCATGTTTAACTCGTGAGAATTACCCGGAGCGTAATTAAAATAATAAACGTTTGTAAACATTGGTAGGTAAGTTTACACATGCTAAGCGAGTACTCCACCATCTTAGCTAACTCCCCATCTGTAATTTTTAGACAGGTTTTTACTCTTGACAATAACATTGAGGGTAATTAAAATATTAAGGGTTTGTGCACAGACTACGTAAGTTAACAATTTTAAATATAACTTAATTACTTCAGGATATAAAATGATGCAAACATTTGTACGAATAAATATCAATATACAGATTAAAAAAAAGTTTACTGGAGAATCGGGGCATCGATCCCCGTACCTCTCACATGCTAAGCGAGCGCTCTACCATCTGAGCTAATTCCCCTTTGCTGTTTTCAGACATGTTTAACTCGTGAGAATAATTCGAAGTGTAATTAACATAATAACTGTCTGTTAACATTGGTAGGTAAGTTTACACATGCTAAGCGAGTACTCCACCATCTGAGCTAACTCCCCATCTGTAATTTTTAGACAGGTTTTTACTCTTGACAATAACATTGAGAGTAATTAAAATATTAAGGGTTTGTGCACAGACTACGTAAGTTAACAATTTTTAATATAACTTAATTACTTCAGGATATAAAATGATGCAAACATTTGTACGAATAAATATCAATATACAGATTTAAAAAAAGTTTACTGGAGAATCGGGGCATCGATCCCCGTACTTCTCACATGCTAAGCGAGCGCTCTACCATCTGAGCTAATTCCCCTTTGCTGTTTTCAGACATGTTTAACTCGTGAGAATAATTCGAAGTGTAATTAACATAATAACTGTCTGTTAACATTGGTAGGTAAGTTTACACATGCTAAGCGAGTACTCCACCATCTGAACTAACTCCCCATCTGTAATTTTTAGACAGGTGTTTACTCTTGACAATAACATTGAGAGTAATTAAAATATAAAGGGTTTGTGCACAGACTACGTAAGTTAACAATTTTAAATATAACTTAATTACTTCAGGATATAAAATGATGCAAACATTTGTACTAATAAATATCAATATACAGATTTAAAAAAAAAGTATACTGGAGAATCGGGGCATCGATCCCCGTACCTCTCACATGCTAAGCGAGCGCTCTACCATCTGAGCTAATTTCCCGGTTGCTATTTTCAGTCATGTTTAACTCGTGAGAATTACCCGGAGCGTAATTAAAATAATAAACGTTGGTAAACATTGGTAGGTAAGTTTACACATGCTAAGCGAGTACTCCACCATCTTAGCTAACTCCCCATCTGTAATTTTTAGACAGGTTTTTACTCTTGACAATAACATTGAGAGTAATTTAAATATTAAGGGTTTGTGCACAGACTACGTAAGTTAACAATTTTAAATATAACTTAATTACTTCAGGATATAAAATGATGCAAACATTTGTACGAATAAATATCAATATACAGATTAAAAAAAAAGTTTACTGGAGAATCGGGGCATCGATCCCCGTACCTCTCACATGCTAAGCGAGCGCTCTACCATCTGAGCTAATTCCTCTTTGCTGTTTTCAGACATGTTTAACTCGTGAGAATAATTCGAAGTGTAATTAACATAATAACTGTCTGTTAACATTGGTAGGTAAGTTTACACATGCTAAGCGAGTACTCCACCATCTGAGCTAACTCCCCATCTGTAATTTTTAGACAAGTTTTTACTCTTGACAATAACATTGAGAGTAATTAAAATATTAAGGGTTTTTGCACAGACTACGTAAATTAACAATTTTAAATATAACTTAATTACTTCAGGATATAAAATGATGCAAACATTTGTACTAATAAATATCAATATACAGATTTTAAAAAAAAGTTTAGTGGAGAATCGGGGCATCGACCCCCATACCTCTCACATGGTAAGCGAGCGCTCTACCATCAGAGCTAATTCCCCTTTGCTGTTTTCAGACATGTTTACTTCGTGAGAATAATTCGAAGTGTAATTAAAAGAATAACTGTCTGTTAACATTGGTAGGTAAGTTTACACATGCTAAGCGAGTACTCCACCATCTTAGCTAACTCCCCATCTGTAATTTTTAGACAGGTTTTTACTCTTGACAATAACATTGAGAGTAATTAAAATATTAAGGGTTTGTGCACAGACTACGTAAGTTAACAATTTTAACTATAACTTAATTACTTCAGGATATAAAATGATGCAAACATTTGTACGAATAAATATCAATATACAGATTTAACAAAAAGTTTACTGGAGAATCGGGGCATCGACCCCCATACCTCTCACATGGTAAGCGAGCGCTCTACCATCTGAGCTAATTCCCCTTTGCTGTTTTCAGACATGTTTACTTCGTGAGAATAATTCGAAGTGTAATTAAAAGAATAACTGTCTGTTAACATTGGTAGGTAAGTTTACACATGCTAAGCGAGTACTCCACCATCTGAGCTAACTACCCATCTGTAATTTTTAGACAAGTTTTTACTCTTGACAATAACATTGAGAGTAATTAAAATATTATGGGTTTGTGCACAAACTACGTAAATTAACAATTTTAAATATAACTTAATTACTTCAGGATATAAAATGATGCAAACATTTGTACTAATAAATATCAATATACAGATTTTAAAAAAAAGTTTACTGGAGAATCGGGGAATCGATCCCCGTACCTCTCACATGCTAAGCGAGCGCTCTACCATCAGAGCTAATTCCCCGTTTGCTATTTTCAGACATGTTTAACTCGTGAGAATTACACGGAGCGTAATTAAAATAAAAAACGTCTGTAAACATTGGTAGGTAAGTTTCCACATGCTAAGCGAGTACTCCACCATCTTAGCTAACTCCCCATCTGTAATTTTTAGACAGGTTTTTACTCTTGACAATAACATTGAGAGTAATTAAAATATTAAGGGTTTGTGCACAGACTACGTAAGTTAACAATTTTAACTATAACTTAATTACTTCAGGATATAAAATGATGCAAACATTTGTACGAATAAATATCAATATACAAGTTTTAAAAAAAAGTTTACTGGAGAATCGGGGCATCGATCCCCGTACCTCTCACATGCTAAGCGAGCGCTCTACCATCTGAGCTAATTCCCCTTTGCTGTTTTCAGACATGTTTAACTCGTGAGAATAATTCGAAGTGTAATTAACATAATAACTGTCTGTTAACATTGGTAGGTAAGTTTACACATGCTAAGCGAGTACTCCACCATCTGAACTAACTCCCCATCTGTAATTTTTAGACAGGTTTTTACTCTTGACAATAACATTGAGAGTAATTAAAATATTAAGGGTTTGTGCACAGACTACGTAAGTTAACAATTTTTAATATAACTTAATTACTTCAGGATATAAAATGATGCAAACATTTGTACTAATAAATATCAATATACAGATTTAAAAAAAAAGTATACTGGAGAATCGGGGCATCGATCCCCGTACCTCTCACATGCTAAGCGAGCGCTCTACCATCTGAGCAAATTCCCCGTTTGCTATTTTCAGTCATGTTTAACTCGTGAGAATTACCTGGAGCGTAATTAAAATAATAAACGTTGGTAAACATTGGTAGGTAAGTTTCCACATGCTAAGCGAGTACTCCACCATCTGAGCTAACTCCCCATCTGTAATTTTTAGACAGGTTTTTACTCTTGACAATAACATTGAGAGTAATTAAAATATTAAGGGTTTGTGCACAGACTACGTAAGTTAACAATTTTTAATATAACTTAATTACTTCAGGATATAAAATGATGCAAGCATTTGTACGAATAAATATCAATATACAGATTAAAAAAAAGTTTACTGGAGAATCGGGGCATCCATCCCCGTACCTCTCACATGCTAAGCGAGCGCTCTACCATCTGAGCTAATTCCCCTTTGCTGTTTTCTGACATGTTTAACTCGTGAGAATAATTCGAAGTGTAATTAACA
Organism: Sepiola atlantica; assembly: GCA_963556195.1. Taxonomy (NCBI): domain Eukaryota; kingdom Metazoa; phylum Mollusca; class Cephalopoda; order Sepiida; family Sepiolidae; genus Sepiola; species Sepiola atlantica. The sequence continues at coordinate 130,797,219 of OY744522.1, forward strand.
TAATAACTGTCTGTTAACATTGGTAGGTAAGTTTACACATGCTAAGCGAGTACTCCACCATCTGAACTAACTCCCCATCTGTAATTTTTAGACAGGTTTTTACTCTTGACAATAACATTGAGAGTAATTAAAATATTAAGGGTTTGTGCACAGACTACGTAAGTTAACAATTTTTAATATAACTTAATTACTTCAGGATATAAAATGATGCAAACATTTGTACTAATAAATATCAATATACAGATTTAAAAAAAAAGTATACTGGAGAATCGGGGCATCAGTCCCCGTACCTCTCACATGCTAAGCGAGCGCTCTACCATCTGAGCTAATTCCCCGTTTGCTATTTTCAGTCATGTTTAACTCGTGAGAATTACCCGGAGCGTAATTAAAATAATAAACGTTGGTAAACATTGGTAGGTAAGTTTACACATGCTAAGCGAGTACTCCACCATCTTAGCTAACTCCCCATCTGTAATTTTTAGACAGGTTTTTACTCTTGACAATAACATTGAGAGTAATTTAAATATTAAGGGTTTGTGCACAGACTACGTAAGTTAACAATTTTAAATATAACTTAATTACTTCAGGATATAAAATGATGCAAACATTTGTACGAATAAATATCAATATACAGATTAAAAAAAAAGTTTACTGGAGAATCGGGGAATCGATCCCCGTACCTCTCACATGCTAAGCGAGCGCTCTACCATCTGAGCTAATTCCCCTTTGCTGTTTTCAGACATGTTTAACTCGTGAGAATAATTCGAAGTGTAATTAACATAATAACTGTCTGTTAACATTGGTAGGTAAGTTTACACATGCTAAGCGAGTACTCCACCATCTGAGCTAACTCCCCATCTGTAATTTTTAGACAGGTTTTTACTCTTGACAATAACATTGAGAGTAATTAAAATATTAAGGGTTTGTGCACAGACTACGTAAGTTAACAATTTTTAATATAACTTAATTACTTCAGGATATAAAATGAGGCAAACATTTGTACTAATAAATATCAATATACAAGTTTTAAAAAAAAGTATACTGGAGAATCGGGGCATCGATCCCCGTACCTCTCACATGCTAAGCGAGCGCTCTACCATCTGAGCTAATTCCCCGTTTGCTATTTTCAGTCATGTTTAACTCGTGAGAATTACCCGGAGCGTAATTAAAATAATAAACGTTTGTAAACATTGGTAGGTAAGTTTACACATGCTAAGCGAGTACTCCACCATCTTAGCTAACTCCCCATCTGTAATTTTTAGACAGGTTTTTACTCTTGACAATAACATTGAGGGTAATTAAAATATTAAGGGTTTGTGCACAGACTACGTAAGTTAACAATTTTAAATATAACTTAATTACTTCAGGATATAAAATGATGCAAACATTTGTACGAATAAATATCAATATACAGATTAAAAAAAAGTTTACTGGAGAATCGGGGCATCGATCCCCGTACCTCTCACATGCTAAGCGAGCGCTCTACCATCTGAGCTAATTCCCCTTTGCTGTTTTCAGACATGTTTAACTCGTGAGAATAATTCGAAGTGTAATTAACATAATAACTGTCTGTTAACATTGGTAGGTAAGTTTACACATGCTAAGCGAGTACTCCACCATCTGAGCTAACTCCCCATCTGTAATTTTTAGACAGGTTTTTACTCTTGACAATAACATTGAGAGTAATTAAAATATTAAGGGTTTGTGCACAGACTACGTAAGTTAACAATTTTTAATATAACTTAATTACTTCAGGATATAAAATGATGCAAACATTTGTACGAATAAATATCAATATACAGATTTAAAAAAAGTTTACTGGAGAATCGGGGCATCGATCCCCGTACCTCTCACATGCTAAGCGAGCGCTCTACCATCTGAGCTAATTCCCCTTTGCTGTTTTCAGACATGTTTAACTCGTGAGAATAATTCGAAGTGTAATTAACATAATAACTGTCTGTTAACATTGGTAGGTAAGTTTACACATGCTAAGCGAGTACTCCACCATCTGAACTAACTCCCCATCTGTAATTTTTAGACAGGTTTTTACTCTTGACAATAACATTGAGAGTAATTAAAATATTAAGGGTTTGTGCACAGACTACGTAAGTAAACAATTTTTAATATAACTTAATTACTTCAGGATATAAAATGATGCAAACATTTGTACTAATAAATATCAATATACAGATTTTAAAAAAAAGTATACTGGAGAATCGGGGCATCGATCCCCGTACCTCTCACATGCTAAGCGAGCGCTCTACCATCTGAGCTAATTTCCCGGTTGCTATTTTCAGTCATGTTTAACTCGTGAGAATTACCCGGAGCGTAATTAAAATAATAAACGTTGGTAAACATTGGTAGGTAAGTTTTCACATGCTAAGCGAGTACTCAACCATCTGAGCAAACTCCCCATCTGTAATTTTTAGACAAGTTTTTACTCTTGACAATAACATTGAGAGTAATTAAAATATTAAGGGTTTTTGCACAGACTACGTAAATTAACAATTTTAAATATAACTTAATTACTTCAGGATATAAAATGATGCAAACATTTGTACTAATAAATATCAATATACAGATTTTAAAAAAAAGTTTAGTGGAGAATCGGGGCATCGACCTCCATACCTCTCACATGGTAAGCGAGCGCTCTACCATCTGAGCTAATTCCCCTTTGCTGTTTTCAGACTTGTTTACTTCGTGAGAATAATTCGAAGTGTAATTAAAAGAATAACTGTCTGTTAACATTGGTAGGTAAGTTTACACATGCTAAGCGAGTACTCCACCATCTTAGCTAACTACCCATCTGTAATTTTTAGACAAGTTTTTACTCTTGACAATAACATTGAGAGTAATTAAAATATTATGGGTTTGTGCACAGACTACGTAAATTAACAATTTTAAATATAACTTAATTACTTCAGGATATAAAATGATGCAAACATTTGTACTAATAAATATCAATATACAGATTTAAAAAAAAAGTTTACTGGAGAATCGGGGAATCGATCCCCGTACCTCTCACATGCTAAGCGAGCGCTCTACCATCTGAGCTAATTACCCGTTTGCTATTTTCAGACATGTTTAACTCGTGAGAATTACACGGAGCGTAATTAAAATAAAAAACGTCTGTAAACATTGGTAGGTAAGTTTCCACATGCTAAGCGAGTACCCCACCATCTTAGCTAACTCCCCATCTGTAATTTTTAGACAGGTTTTTACTCTTGACAATAACATTGAGAGTAATTAAAATATTAAGGGTTTGTGCACAGACTACGTAAGTTAACAATTTTTAATATAACTTAATTACTTCAGGATATAAAATGATGCAAACATTTGTACTAATAAATATCAATATACAGATTTTAAAAAAATAGTATACTGGAGAATCGGGGCATCGATGCCCGTACCTCTCACATGCTAAGCGAGCGCTCTACCATCTGAGCTAATTCCCCGTTTGCTATTTTCAGTCATGTTTAACTCGTGAGAATTACCCGGAGCGTAATTAAAATAATAAACGTTGGTAAACATTGGTAGGTAAGTTTACACATGCTAAGCGAGTACTCCACCATCTTAGCTAACTCCCCATCTGTAATTTTTAGACAGGTTTTTACTCTTGACAATAACATTGAGAGTAATTTAAATATTAAGGGTTTGTGCACAGACTACGTAAGTTAACAATTTTAAATATAACTTAATTACTTCAGGATATAAAATGATGCAAACATTTGTACGAATAAATATCAATATACAGATTTAAAAAAAAGTTTACTGGAGAATCGGGGCATCGATCCCCGTACCTCTCACATGCTAAGCGAGCGCTCTACCATCTGAGCTAATTCCTCTTTGCTGTTTTCAGACATGTTTAACTCGTGAGAATAATTCGAAGTGTAATTAACATAATAACTGTCTGTTAACATTGGTAGGTAAGTTTACACATGCTAAGCGAGTACTCCACCATCTGAACTAACTCCCCATCTGTAATTTTTAGACAGGTTTTTACTCTTGACAATAACATTGAGAGTAATTAAAATATTAAGGGTTTGTGCACAGACTACGTAAGTTAACAATTTTTAATATAACTTAATTACTTCAGGATATAAAATGAGGCAAACATTTGTACTAATAAATATCAATATACAAGTTTTAAAAAAAAGTATACTGGAGAATCGGGGCATAGATCCCCGTACCTCTCACATGCTAAGCGAGCGCTCTACCATCTGAGCTAATTCCCCGTTTGCTATTTTCAGTCATGTTTAACTCGTGAGAATTACCCGGAGCGTAATTAAAATAATAAACGTTTGTAAACATTGGTAGGTAAGTTTACACATGCTAAGCGAGTACTCCACCATCTTAGCTAACTCCCCATCTGTAATTTTTAGACAGGTTTTTACTCTTGACAATAACATTGAGAGTAATTAAAATATTAAGGGTTTGTGCACAGACTACGTAAGTTAACAATTTTAAATATAACTTAATTACTTCAGGATATAAAATGATGCAAACATTTGTACGAATAAATATCAATATACAGATTAAAAAAAAAGTTTACTGGAGAATCGGGGCATCGATCCCCGTACCTCTCACATGCTAAGCGAGCGCTCTACCATCTGAGCTAATTCCCCTTTGCTGTTTTCAGACATGTTTAACTCGTGAGAATAATTCGAAGTGTAATTAACATAATAACTGTCTGTTAACATTGGTAGGTAAGTTTACACATGCTAAGCGAGTACTCCACCATCTGAGCTAACTCCCCATCTGTTATTTTTAGACAGGTTTTTACTCTTGACAATAACATTGAGAGTAATTAAAATATTAAGGGTTTGTGCACAGACTACGTAAGTTAACAATTATTAATATAACTTAATTACTTCAGGATATAAAATGATGCAAGCATTTGTACGAATAAATATCCATATACAGATTTTAAAACTAAATTTTAGTTGAGAATCGGGGCATCGATCCCCGTACCTCTCACATGCTAAGCGAGCGCTCTACCATCTGAGCTAATTCCCCTTTGCTGTTTTCAGACATGTTTAACTCGTGAGAATAATTCGAAGTGTAATTAACATAATAACTGTCTGTTAACATTGGTAGGTAAGTTTACACATGCTAAGCGAGTACTCCACCATCTGAACTAACTCCCCATCTGTAATTTTTAGACAGGTTTTTACTCTTGACAATAACATTGAGAGTAATTAAAATATTAAGGGTTTGTGCACAGACTACGTAAGTTAACAATTTTTAATATAACTTAATTACTTCAGGATATAAAATGATGCAAGCATTTGTACGAATAAATATCAATATACAGATTAAAAAAAAGTTTACTGGAGAATCGGGGCATCGATCCCCGTACCTCTCACATGCTAAGCGAGCGCTCTACCATCTGAGCTAATTCCCCTTTGCTGTTTTCAGACATGTTTAACTCGTGAGAATAATTCGAAGTGTAATTAACATAATAACTGTCTGTTAACATTGGTAGGTAAGTTTACACATGCTAAGCGAGTACTCCACCATCTGAGCTAACTCCCCATCTGTAATTTTTAGACAGGTTTTTACTCTTGACAATAACATTGAGAGTAATTAAAATATTAAGGGTTTGTGCACAGACTACGTAAGTTAACAATTTTTAATATAACTTAATTACTTCAGGATATAAAATGATGCAAATATTTGTACTAATAAATATCAATATACAGATTAAAAAAAAGTTTACTGGAGAATCGGGGCATCGATCCCCGTACCTCTCACATGCTAAGCGAGCGCTCTACCATCTGAGCTAATTCCCCTTTGCTGTTTTCAGACATGTTTAACTCGTGAGAATAATTCGAAGTGTAATTAACATAATAACTGTCTGTTAACATTGGTAGGTAAGTTTACACATGCTAAGCGAGTACTCCACCATCTGAACTAACTCCCCATCTGTAATTTTTAGACAGGTTTTTACTCTTGACAATAACATTGAGAGTAATTAAAATATTAAGGGTTTGTGCACAGACTACGTAAGTTAACAATTTTTAATATAACTTAATTACTTCAGGATATAAAATGATGCAAGCATTTGTACGAATAAATATCAATATACAGATTAAAAAAAAGTTTACTGGAGAATCGGGGCATCGATCCCCGTACCTCTCACATGCTAAGCGAGCGCTCTACCATCTGAGCTAATTCCCCTTTGCTGTTGTCAGACATGTTTAACTCGTGAGAATAATTCGAAGTGTAATTAACATAATAACTGTCTGTTAACATTGGTAGGTAAGTTTACACATGCTAAGCGAGTACTCCACCATCTGAACTAACTCCCCATCTGTAATTTTTAGACAGGTTTTTACTCTTGACAATAACATTGAGAGTAATTAAAATATTAAGGGTTTGTGCACAGACTACGTAAGTTAACAATTTTTAATATAACTTAATTACTTCAGGATATAAAATGATGCAAACATTTGTACTAATAAATATCAATATACAGATTTAAAAAAAAAGTATACTGGAGAATCGGGGCATCGATCCCCGTACCTCTCACATGCTAAGCGAGCGCTCTACCATCTGAGCTGATTCCCCGTTTGCTATTTTCAGTCATGTTTAACTCGTGAGAATTACCCGGAGCGTAATTAAAATAATAAACGTTGGTAAACATTGGTAGGTAAGTTTACACATGCTAAGCGAGTACTCCACCATCTTAGCTAACTCCCCATCTGTAATTTTTAGACAGGTTTTTACTCTTGACAATAACATTGAGAGTAATTTAAATATTAAGGGTTTGTGCACAGACTACGTAAGTTACCAATTTTAAATATAACTTAATTACTTCAGGATATAAAATGATGCAAACATTTGTACGAATAAATATCAATATACAGATTAAAAAAAAAGTTTACTGGAGAATCGGGGCATCGATCCCCGTACCTCTCACATGCTAAGCGAGCGCTCTACCATCTGAGCTAATTCCTCTTTGCTGTTTTCAGACATGTTTAACTCGTGAGAATAATTCGAAGTGTAATTAACATAATAACTGTCTGTTAACATTGGTAGGTAAGTTTACACATGTTAAGCGAGTACTCCACCATCTGAGCTAACTCCCCATCTGTAATTTTTAGACAGGTTTTTACTCTTGACAATAACATTGAGAGTAATTAAAATATTAAGGGTTTGTGCACAGACTACGTAAGTTAACAATTTTTAATATAACTTAATTACTTCAGGATATAAAATGAGGCAAACATTTGTACTAATAAATATCAATATACAAGTTTTAAAAAAAAGTATACTGGAGAATCGGGGCATCGATCCCCGTACCTCTCACATGCTAAGCGAGCGCTCTACCATCTGAGCTAATTCCCCTTTGCTATTTTCAGTCATGTTTAACTCGTGAGAATTACCCGGAGCGTAATTAAAATAATAAACGTTTGTAAACATTGGTAGGTAAGTTTACACATGCTAAGCGAGTACTCCACCATCTTAGCTAACTCCCCATCTGTAATTTTTAGACAGGTTTTTACTCTTGACAATAACATTGAGAGTAATTAAAATATTAAGGGTTTGTGCACAGACTACGTAAGTTAACAATTTTAAATATAACTTAATTACTTCAGGATATAAAATGATGCAAACATTTGTACGAATAAATATCAATATACAGATTAAAAAAAAAGTTTACTGGAGAATCGGGGCATCGATCCCCGTACCTCTCACATGCTAAGCGAGCGCTCTACCATCTGAGCTAATTCCCCTTTGCTGTTTTCAGACATGTTTAACTCGTGAGAATAATTCGAAGTGTAATTAACATAATAACTGTCTGTTAACATTGGTAGGTAAGTTTACACATGCTAAGCGAGTACTCCACCATCTGAGCTAACTCCCCATCTGTAATTTTTAGACAGGTTTTTACTCTTGACAATAACATTGAGAGTAATTAAAATATTAAGGGTTTGTGCACAGACTACGTAAGTTAACAATTTTTAATATAACTTAATTACTTCAGGATATAAAATGATGCAAGCATTTGTACGAATAAATATCAATATACAGATTAAAAAAAAGTTTACTGGAGAATCGGGGCATCGATCCCCGTACCTCTCACATGCTAAGCGAGCGCTCTACCATCTGAGCTAATTCCCCGTTTGCTATTTTCAGTCATGTTTAACTCGTGAGAATTACCCGGAGCGTAATTAAAATAATAAACGTTTGTAAACATTGGTTGGTAAGTTTACACATGCTAAGCGAGTACTCCACCATCTTAGCTAACTCCCCATCTGTAATTTTTAGACAGGTTTTTACTCTTGACAATAACATTGAGAGTAATTTAAATATTAAGGGTTTGTGCACAGACTACGTAAGTTAACAATTTTAAATATAACTTAATTACTTCAGGATATAAAATGATGCAAACATTTGTACGAATAAATATCAATATACAGATTTAAAAAAAGTTTACTGGAGAATCGGGGCACCGATCCCCGTACCTCTCACATGCTAAGCGAGCGCTCTACCATCTGAGCTAATTCCCCTTTGCTGTTTTCAGACATGTTTAACTCGTGAGAATAATTCGAAGTGTAATTAACATAATAACTGTCTGTTAACATTGGTAGGTAAGTTTACACATGCTAAGCGAGTACTCCACCATCTGAACTAACTCCCCATCTGTAATTTTTAGACAGGTTTTTACTCTTGACAATAACATTGAGAGTAATTAAAATATTAAGGGTTTGTGCACAGACTACGTAAGTTTACAATTTTTAATATAACTTAATTACTTCAGGATATAAAATGATGCAAACATTTGTACTAATAAATATCAATATACAAGTTTTAAAAAAAAGTATACTGGAGAATCGGGGCATCGATCCCCGTACCTCTCACATGCTAAGCGAGCGCTCTACCATCTGAGCTAATTCCCCGTTTGCTATTTTCAGTCATGTTTAACTCGTGAGAATTACCCGGAGCGTAATAAAAATAATAAACGTTTGTAAACATTGGTAGGTAAGTTTACACATGCTAAGCGAGTACTCCACCATCTTAGCTAACTCCCCATCTGTAATTTTTAGACAGGTTTTTACTCTTGACAATAACATTGAGAGTAATTTAAATATTAAGGGTTTGTGCACAGACTACGTAAGTTAACAATTTTAAATATAACTTAATTACTTCAGGATATAAAATGATGCAAACATTTGTACGAATAAATATCAATATACAGATTAAAAAAAAAGTTTACTGGAGAATCGGGGCATCGATCCCCGTACCTCTCACATGCTAAGCGAGCGCTCTACCATCTGAGCTAATTCCTCTTTGCTGTTTTCAGACATGTTTAACTCGTGAGAATAATTCGAAGTGTAATTAACATAATAACTGTCTGTTAACATTGGTAGGTAAGTTTACACATGCTAAGCGAGTACTCCACCATCTGAGCTAACTCCCCATCTGTAATTTTTAGACAGGTTTTTACTCTTGACAATAACATTGAGAGTAATTAAAATATTAAGGGTTTGTGCACAGACTACGTAAGTTAACAATTTTTAATATAACTTAATTACTTAAGGATATAAAATGATGAAAACATTTGTACTAATAAATATCAATATACAAGTTTTAAAAAAAAGTATACTGGAGAATCGGGGCATCGATCCCCGTACCTCTCACATGCTAAGCGAGCGCTCTACCATCTGAGCTAATTCCCCGTTTGCTATTTTCAGTCATGTTTAACTCGTGAGAATTACCCGGAGCGTAATTAAAATAATAAACGTTTGTAAACATTGGTAGGTAAGTTTACACATGCTAAGCGAGTACTCCACCATCTTAGCTAACTCCCCATCTGTAATTTTTAGACAGGTTTTTACTCTTGACAATAACATTGAGAGTAATTAAAATATTAAGGGTTTGTGCACAGACTACGTAAGTTAACAATTTTAAATATAACTTAATTACTTCAGGATATAAAATGATGCAAACATTTGTACGAATAAATATCAATATACAGATTAAAAAAAAAGTTTACTGGAGAATCGGGGCATCGATCCCCGTACCTCTCACATGCTAAGCGAGTACTCCACCATCTGAGCTAACTCCCCATCTGTAATTTTTAGACAGGTTTTTACTCTTGACAATAACATTGAGAGTAATTAAAATATTAAGGGTTTGTGCACAGACTACGTAAGTTAACAATTTTTAATATAACTTAATTACTTAAGGATATAAAATGATGAAAACATTTGTACTAATAAATATCAATATACAAGTTTTAAAAAAAAGTATACTGGAGAATCGGGGCATCGATCCCCGTACCTCTCACATGCTAAGCGAGCGCTCTACCATCTGAGCTAATTCCCCGTTTGCTATTTTCAGTCATGTTTAACTCGTGAGAATTACCCGGAGCGTAATTAAAATAATAAACGTTTGTAAACATTGGTAGGTAAGTTTACACATGCTAAGCGAGTACTCCACCATCTGAGCTAACTCCCCATCTGTAATTTTTAGACAGGTTTTTACTCTTGACAATAACATTGAGAGTAATTAAAATATTAAGGGTTTGTGCACAGACTACGTAAGTTAACAATTTTTAATATAACTTAATTACTTCAGGATATAAAATGATGCAAACATTTGTACTAATAAATATCAATATACAGATTTAAAAAAAAAGTATACTGCAGAATCGGGGCATCGATCCCCGTAACTCTCACATGCTAAGCGAGCGCTCTACCATCTGAGCTAATTCCCCGTTTGCTATTTCCAGTCATGTTTAACTCGTGAGAATTACCCGGAGCGTAATTAAAATAATAAACGTTTGTAAACATTGGTAGGTAAGTTTACACATGCTAAGCGAGTACTCCACCATCTTAGCTAACTCCCCATCTGTAATTTTTAGACAGGTTTTTACTCTTGACAATAACATTGAGAGTAATTTAAATATTAAGGGTTTGTGCACAGACTACGTAAGTTAACAATTTTAAATATAACTTAATTACTTCAGGATATAAAATGATGCAAACATTTGTACGAATAAATATCAATATACAGATTAAAAAAAAGTTTACTGGAGAATCGGGGCATCGATCCCCGTACCTCTCACATGCTAAGCGAGCGCTCTACCATCTGAGCTAATTCCCCTTTGCTGTTTTCAGACATGTTTAACTCGTGAGAATAATTCGAAGTGTAATTAACATAATAACTGTCTGTTAACATTGGTAGGTAAGTTTACACATGCTAAGCGAGTACTCCACCATCTGAACTAACTCCCCATCTGTAATTTTTAGACAGGTTTTTACTCTTGACAATAACATTGAGAGTAATTAAAATATTAAGGGTTTGTGCACAGACTACGTAAGTTTACAATTTTTAATATAACTTAATTACTTCAGGATATAAAATGATGCAAATATTTGTACTAATAAATATCAATATACAAGTTTTAAAAAAAAGTATACTGGAGAATCGGGGCATCGATCCCCGTACCTCTCACATGCTAAGCGAGCGCTCTACCATCTGAGCTACTTCCCCGTTTGCTATTTTCAGTCATGTTTAACTCGTGAGAATTACCCGGAGCGTAATTAAAATAATAAATGTATGTAAACATTGGTAGGTAAGTTTACACATGCTAAGCGAGTACTCCACGATCTGAGCTAACTCCCCATCTGTAATTTTTAGACAGGTTTTTACTCTTGACAATAACATTGAGAGTAATTAAAATATTAAGGGTTTGTGCACAGACTACGTAAGTTAACAATTTTAAATATAACTTAATTACTTCAGGATATAAAATGATGCAAGCATTTGTACGAATAAATATCAATATACAGATTAAAAAAAAGTTTACTGGAGAATCGGGGCATCGATCCCCGTACCTCTCACATGCACAGCGAGCGCTCTACCATCTGAGCTAATTCCCCTTTGCTGTTTTCAGACATGTTTAACTCGTGAGAATAATTCGAAGTGTAATTAACATAATAACTGTCTGTTAAAATTGGTAGGTAAGTTTACACATGCTAAGCGACTACTCCACCATCTTAGCTAACTCCCCATCTGTAATTTTTAGACAGGTTTTTACTCTTGACAATAACATTGAGAGTAATTAAAATATTAAGGGTTTGTGCACTGACTACGTAAGTTAACAATTATAAATATAACTTAATTACTTCAGGATATAAAATGATGCAAACATTTGTACGAATAAATATCAATATACAGATTAAAAAAAAAGTTTACTGGAGAATCGGGGCATCGATCCCCGTACCTCTCACATGCTAAGCGAGCGCTCTACCATCTGAGCTAATTCCCCTTTGCTGTTTTCAGACATGTTTAACTCGTGAGAATAATGCGAAGTGTAATTAACATAATAACTGTCTGTTAACATTGGTAGGTAAGTTTACACATGCTAAGCGAGTACTCCACCATCTGAGCTAACTCCCCATCTGTAATTTTTAGACAGGTTTTTACTCTTGACAATAACATTGAGAGTAATTAAAATATTAAGGGTTTGTGCACAGACTACGTAAGTTAACAATTTTAAATATAACTTAATTACTTCAGGATATAAAATGATGCAAACATTTGTACGAATAAATATCAATATACAGATTTTTAAAACAGTTTACTGGAGAATCGGGGCATCGATCCCCGTACCTCTCACATGCTAAGCGAGCGCTCTACCATCTGAGCTAATTCCCCCTTTGCTGTTTTCAGACATGTTTAACTCGTGAGAATAATCCGGAGCGAAATTAAAATAATAAATGTCTGTAAACATTGGTAGGTAAGTTTACACATGCTAAGCGAGTACTCCACCATCTGAGCTAACTCCCCATCTGTAATTTTTAGACAGGTTTTTACTCTTGACAATAACATTGAGAGTAATTAAAATATTAAGGGTTTGTGCACAGACTACGTAAGTTAACAATTTTAAATATAACTTAATTACTTCAGGATATAAAATGATGCAAACATTTGTACGAATAAATATCAATATACAGATTAAAAAAAAGTTTACTGGAGAATCGGGGCATCGATCCCCGTACCTCTCACATGCTAAGCGAGCGCTCTACCATCTGAGCTAATTCCCCCTTTGCTGTTTTCAGACATGTTTAACTCGTGAGAATAATTCGAAGTGTAATTAACATAATAACTGTCTGTTAACATTGGTAGGTAAGTTTACACATGCTAAGCGACTACTCCACCATCTTAGCTAACTCCCCATCTGTAATGTTTAGACAGGTTTTTACTCTTGACAATAACATTGAGAGTAATTAAAATATTAAGGGTTTGTGCACAGACTACGTAAGTTAACAATTTTAAATATAACTTAATTACTTCAGGATATAAAATGATGCAAACATTTGTACGAATAAATATCAATATACAGATTAAAAAAAAAGTTTACTGGAGAATCGGGGCATCGATCCCCGTACCTCTCACATGCTAAGCGAGCGCTCTACCATCTGAGCTAATTCCCCTTTGCTGTGTTCAGACATGTTTAACTCGTGAGAATAATTCGAAGTGTAATTAACATAATAACTGTCTGTTAACATTGGTAGGTAAGTTTACACATGCTAAGCGACTACTCCACCATCTTAGCTAACTCCCCATCTGTAATTTTTAGACAGGTTTTTACTCTTGACAATAACATTGAGAGTAATTAAAATATTAAGGGTTTGTGCACAGACTACGTAAGTTAACAATTTTTAATATAACTTAATTACTTCAGGATATAAAATGATGCAAGCATTTGTACGAATAAATATCAATATACAGATTAAAAAAAAGTTTACTGGAGAATCGGGGCATCGATCCCCGTACCTCTCACATGCTAAGCGAGCGCTCTACCATCTGAGCTAATTCCCCTTTGCTGTTTTCAGACATGTTTAACTCGTGAGAATAATTCGAAGTGTAATTAACATAATAACTGTCTGTTAACATTGATAGGTAAGTTTACACATGCTAAGCGAGTACTCCACCATCTGAGCGAACTCCCCATCTGTAATTTTTAGACAGGTTTTTACTCTTGACAATAACATTGAGAGTAATTAAAATATTAAGGGTTTGTGCACAGACTACGTAAGTTAACAATTTTAAATATAACTTAATTACTTCAGGATATAAAATGATGCAAACATTTGTACGAATAAATATCAATATACAGATTAAAAAAAAAGTTTACTGGAGAATCGGGGCATCGATCCCCGTACCTCTCACATGCTAAGCGAGCGCTCTACCATCTGAGCTAATTCCCCTTTGCTGTTTTCAGACATGTTTAACTCGTGAGAATAATTCGAAGTGTAATTAACATAATAACTGTCTGTTAACATTGGTAGGTAAGTTTACACATGCTAAGCGAGTACTCCACCATCTGAGCTAACTCCCCATCTGTAATTTTTAGACAGATTTTTACTCTGGACAATAACATTGAGAGTAATTAAAATATTAAGGGTTTGTGCACAGACTACGTAAGTTGACAATTTTTATATAACTTAATTACTTCAGGATATAAAATGATGCAAACATTTGTACTAATAAATATCAATATACAGATTAAAAAAAAAGGTTTACTGGAGAATCGGGGCATCGATCCCCGTACCTCTCACATGCTAAGCGAGCGCTCTACCATCTGAGCTAATTCCCCTTTGCTGTTTTCAGACATGTTTAACTCGTGAGAATTACCCGGAGCGTAATTAAAATAATAAACGTTTGTAAACATTGGTAGGTAAGTTTACACATGCTAAGCGAGTACTCCACCATCTGAGCTAACTCCCCATCTGTAATTTTTAGACAGGTTTTTACTCTTGACAATAACATTGAGAGTAATTAAAATATTAAGGGTTTGTGCACAGACTACGTAAGTTAACAATTTTAAATATAACTTAATTACTTCAGGATATAAAATGATGCAAACATTTGTACGAATAAATATCAATATACAGATTTTTAAAAAAGTTTACTGGAGAATCGGGGCATCGATCCCCGTACCTCTCACATGCTAAGCGAGCGCTCTACCATCTGAGCTAATTCCCCCTTTGCTTTTTTCAGACATGTTTAACTCGTGAGAATAATCCGGAGCGAAATTAAAATAATAAATGTCTGTAAACATTAGTAGGTAAGTTTACACATGCTAAGCGAGTACTCCACCATCTGAGCTAACTCCCCATCTGTAATTTTTAGACAGGTTTTTACTCTTGACAATAACATTGAGAGTAATTAAAATATTAAGGGTTTGTGCACAGACTACGTAAGTTAACAATTTTAAATATAAGTTAATTACTTCAGGATATAAAATGATGCAAACATTTGTACGAATAAATATCAATTTAAAAAAAAGTTTACTGGAGAATCGGGGCATCGATCCCCGTACCTCTCACATGCTAAGCGAGCGCTCTACCAACTGAGCTAATTCCCCTTTGCTGTTTTCAGACATGTTTAACTCGTGAGAATAATTCGAAGTGTAATTAACATAATAACTGTCTGTTAACATTGATAGGTAAGTTTACACATGCTAAGCGAGTACTCCACCATCTTAGCTAACTCCCCATCTGTAATTTTTAGACAGGTTTTTACTCTTGACAATAACATTGAGAGTAATTAAAATATTAATGGTTTGTGCACAGACTACGTAAGTTAACAATTTTTAATATAACTTAATTACTTCAGGATATAAAATGATGCAAACATTTGTACGAATAAATATCAATATACAGATTAAAAAAAAAGTTTACTGGAGAATCGGGGCATCGATCCCCGTACCTCTCACATGCTAAGCGAGCGCTCTACCATCTGAGCTAATTCCCCCTTGCTGTTTTCAGACATGTTTAACTCGTGAGAATAATTCGAAGTGTAATTAACATAATAACTGTCTGTTAACATTGGTAGGTAAGTTTACACATGCTAAGCGAGTACTCCACCATCTGAGCTAACTCCCCATCTGTAATTTTTAGACAGGTTTTTACTCTTGACAATAACATTGAGAGTAATTAAAATATTAAGGGTTTGTGCACAGACTACGTAAGTTAACAATTTTTAATATAACTTAATTACTTCAGGATATAAAATGATGCAAGCATTTGTACGAATAAATATCAATATACAGATTAAAAAAAAGTTTACTGGAGAATCGGGACATCGATCCCCGTACCTCTCACATGCTAAGCGAGCGCTCTACCATCTGAGCTAATTCCCCCTTTGCTGTTTTCAGACATGTTTAACTCGTGAGAATTACCCGGAGCGTAATTAAAATAATAAACGTTTGTAAACATTGGTAGGTAAGTTTACACATGCTAAGCGAGTACTCCACCATCTTAGCTAACTCCCCATCTGTAATTTTTAGACAGGTTTTTACTCTTGACAATAACATTGAGAGTAATTAAAATATTAAGGGTTTGTGCACAGACTACGTAAGTTAACAATTTTAAATATAACTTAATTACTTCAGGATATAAAATGATGCAAACATTTGTACGAATAAATATCAATATACAGATTTTTAAAAAAGTTTACTGGAGAATCGGGGCATCGATCCCCGTACCTCTCACATGCTAAGCGAGCGCTCTACCATCTGAGCTAATTCCCCCTTTGCTTTTTTCAGACATGTTTAACTCGTGAGAATAATCCGGAGCGAAATTAAAATAATAAATGTCTGTAAACATTAGTAGGTAAGTTTACACATGCTAAGCGAGTACTCCACCATCTGAGCTAACTCCCCATCTGTAATTTTTAGACAGGTTTTTACTCTTGACAATAACATTGAGAGTAATTAAAATATTAAGGGTTTGTGCACAGACTACGTAAGTTAACAATTTTAAATATAAGTTAATTACTTCAGGATATAAAATGATGCAAACATTTGTACGAATAAATATCAATTTAAAAAAAAGTTTACTGGAGAATCGGGGCATCGATCCCCGTACCTCTCACATGCTAAGCGAGCGCTCTACCAACTGAGCTAATTCCCCTTTGCTGTTTTCAGACATGTTTAACTCGTGAGAATAATTCGAAGTGTAATTAACATAATAACTGTCTGTTAACATTGATAGGTAAGTTTACACATGCTAAGCGAGTACTCCACCATCTTAGCTAACTCCCCATCTGTAATTTTTAGACAGGTTTTTACTCTTGACAATAACATTGAGAGTAATTAAAATATTAAGAGTTTGTGCACAGACTACGTAAGTTAACAATTTTTAATATAACTTAATTACTTCAGGATATAAAATGATGCAAACATTTGTACGAATAAATATCAATATACAGATTAAAAAAAAAGTTTACTGGAGAATCGGGGCATCGATCCCCGTACCTCTCACATGCTAAGCGAGCGCTCTACCATCTGAGCTAATTCCCCCTTGCTGTTTTCAGACATGTTTAACTCGTGAGAATAATTCGAAGTGTAATTAACATAATAACTGTCTGTTAACATTGGTAGGTAAGTTTACACATGCTAAGCGAGTACTCCACCATCTGAGCTAACTCCCCATCTGTAATTTTTAGACAGGTTTTTACTCTTGACAATAACATTGAGAGTAATTAAAATATTAAGGGTTTGTGCACAGACTACGTAAGTTAACAATTTTTAATATAACTTAATTACTTCAGGATATAAAATGATGCAAACATTTGTACTAATAAATATCAATATACAGATTTTAAAAAAAAGTATACTGGAGAATCGGGACATCGATCCCCGTACCTCTCACATGCTAAGCGAGCGCTCTACCATCTGAGCTAATTCCCCCTTTGCTGTTTTCAGACATGTTTAACTCGTGAGAATTACCCGGAGCGTAATTAAAATAATAAACGTTTGTAAACATTGGTAGGTAAGTTTACACATGCTAAGCGAGTACTCCACCATCTTAGCTAACTCCCCATCTGTAATTTTTAGACAGGTTTTTACTCTTGACAATAACATTGAGAGTAATTAAAATATTAAGGGTTTGTGCACAGACTACGTAAGTTAACAATTTTTATATAACTTAATTACTTCAGAGTATAAAATGATGCAAACATTTGTACTAATAAATATCCATATACAGATTTTAAAACTATATTTGAGTGGAGAATCGGGGCATCGATCCCCGTACCTCTCACATGCTAAGCGAGCGCTCTACCATCTGAGCTAATTCCCTTTTTGCTGTTTTCAGGCATGTTTAACTCGTGAGAATAATCCGGAGCGAAATTAAAATCATAAATGTCTGTAAACATTGGTAGGTAAGTTTACACATGCTAAGCGAGTACTCCACCATCTGAGCTAACTCCCCATCTGTAATTTTTAGACAGGTTTTTACTCTTGACAATAACATTGAGAGTAATTAAAATATAAAGGGTTTGTGCACAGACTACGTAAGTTAACAATTTTTAATATAACTTAATTACTTCAGGATATAAAATGATGCAAACATTTGTACGAATAAATATCCATATACAGATTTTAAAACTAAATTTTAGTTGAGAATCGGGGCATCGATCCCCGTACCTCTCACATGCTAAGCGAGCGCTCTACCATCTGAGCTAATTCCCCCTAGCTGTTTTCAAACATGTTTAACTCGTGAGAATAATTCGAAGTGTAATTAACATAATAACTGTCTGTTAACATTGGTAGGTAAGTTTACACATGCTAAGCGAGTACTCCACCATCTGAGCTAACTCCCCATCTGTAATTTTTAGACAGGTTTTTACTCTTGACAATAACATTGAGAGTAATTAAAATATTAAGGGTTTGTGCACAGACTACGTAAGTTAACAATTTTTATATAACTTAATTACTTCAGAGTATAAAATGATGCAAACATTTGTACTAATAAATATCCATATACAGATTTTAAAACTATATTTGAGTGGAGAATCGGGGCATCGATCCCCGTACCTCTCACATGCTAAGCGAGCGCTCTACCATCTGAGCTAATTCCCTTTTTGCTGTTTTCAGGCATGTTTAACTCGTGAGAATAATCCGGAGCGAAATTAAAATCATAAATGTCTGTAAACATTGGTAGGTAAGTTTACACATGCTAAGCGAGTACTCCACCATCTGAGCTAACTCCCCATCTGTAATTTTTAGACAGGTTTTTACTCTTGACAATAACATTGAGAGTAATTAAAATATAAAGGGTTTGTGCACAGACTACGTAAGTTAACAATTTTAAATATAACTTAATTACTTCAGGATATAAAATGATGCAAACATTTGTACGAATAAATATCCATATACAGATTTTAAAACTAAATTTTAGTTGAGAATCGGGGCATCGATCCCCGTACCTCTCACATGCTAAGCGAGCGCTCTACCATCTGAGCTAATTCCCCCTAGCTGTTTTCAAACATGTTTAACTCGTGAGAATAATTCGAAGTGTAATTAACATAATAACTGTCTGTTAACATTGGTAGGTAAGTTTACACATGCTAAGCGAGTACTCCACCATCTGAGCTAACTCCCCATCTGTAATTTTTAGACAGGTTTTTACTCTTGACAATAACATTGAGAGTAATTAAAATATTAATGGTTTGTGCACAGACTACGTAAGTTAACAATTTTTATATAACTTAATTACTTCAGAGTATAAAATGATGCAAACATTTGTACTAATAAATATCCATATACAGATTTTAAAACTAAATTTTAGTGGAGAATCGGGGCATCGATCCCCGTACCTCTCACATGCTAAGCGAGCGATCTACCATCTGAGCTAATACCCCCTTTGCTGTTTTCAGACATGTTTAACTCGTGAGAATTACCCGGAGCGTAATTAAAATAATAAACGTTTGTAAACATTGGTAGGTAAGTTTACACATGCTAAGCGAGTACTCCACCATCTTAGCTAACTCCCCATCTGTAATTTTTAGACAGGTTTTTACTCTTGACAATAACATTGAGAGTAATTAAAATATTAAGGGTTTGTGCACAGACTACGTAAGTTAACAATTTTAAATATAACTTAATTACTTCAGGATATAAAATGATGCAAACATTTGTACGAATAAATATCAATATACAGTTTTAAAAAAAAGTTTACTGGAGAATCGGGGCATCGATCCCCGTACCTCTCACATGCTAAGCGAGCGCTCTACCATCTGAGCTAATTCCCCTTTGGCGTTTTTCCGACATGTTAAACTCGTGAGAATAATTCGAAGTGTAATTAACATAATAACTGTCTGTTAACATTGATAGGTAAGTTTACACATGCTAAGCGAGTACTCCACCATCTTAGCTAACTCCCCATCTGTAATTTTTAGACAGGTTTTTACTCTTGACAATAACATTGAGAGTAATTAAAATATTAAGAGTTTGTGCACAGACTACGTAAGTTAACAATTTTTAATATAACTTAATTACTTCAGGATATAAAATGATGCAAACATTTGTACGAATAAATATCAATATACAGATTAAAAAAAAAGTTTACTGGAGAATCGGGGCATCGATCCCCGTACCTCTCACATGCTAAGCGAGCGCTCTACCATCTGAACTAATTCCCCCTTGCTGTTTTCAGACATGTTTAACTCGTGAGAATAATTCGAAGTGTAATTAACATAATAACTGTCTGTTAACATTGGTAGGTAAGTTTACACATGCTAAGCGAGTACTCCACCATCTGAGCTAACTCCCCATCTGTAATTTTTAGACAGGTTTTTACTCTTGACAATAACATTGAGAGTAATTAAAATATTAAGGGTTTGTGCACAGACTACGTAAGTTAACAATTTTTAATATAACTTAATTACTTCAGGATATAAAATGATGCAAACATTTGTACTAATAAATATCAATATACAGATTTTAAAAAAAAGTATACTGGAGAATCGGGACATCGATCCCCGTACCTCTCACATGCTAAGCGAGCGCTCTACCATCTGAGCTAATTCCCCCTTTGCTGTTTTCAGACATGTTTAACTCGTGAGAATTACCCGGAGCGTAATTAAAATAATAAACGTTTGTAAACATTGGTAGGTAAGTTTACACATGCTAAGCGAGTACTCCACCATCTTAGCTAACTCCCCATCTGTAATTTTTAGACAGGTTTTTACTCTTGACAATAACATTGAGAGTAATTAAAATATTAAGGGTTTGTGCACAGACTACGTAAGTTAACAATTTTTATATAACTTAATTACTTCAGAGTATAAAATGATGCAAACATTTGTACTAATAAATATCCATATACAGATTTTAAAACTATATTTTAGTGGAGAATCGGGGCATCGATCCCCGTACCTCTCACATGCTAAGCGAGCGCTCTACCATCTGAGCTAATTCCCTTTTTGCTGTTTTCAGGCATGTTTAACTCGTGAGAATAATCCGGAGCGAAATTAAAATCATAAATGTCTGTAAACATTGGTAGGTAAGTTTACACATGCTAAGCGAGTACTCCACCATCTGAGCTAACTCCCCATCTGTAATTTTTAGACAGGTTTTTACTCTTGACAATAACATTGAGAGTAATTAAAATATAAAGGGTTTGTGCACAGACTACGTAAGTTAACAATTTTAAATATAACTTAATTACTTCAGGATATAAAATGATGCAAACATTTGTACGAATAAATATCCATATACAGATTTTAAAACTAAATTTTAGTTGAGAATCGGGGCATCGATCCCCGTACCTCTCACATGCTAAGCGAGCGCTCTACCATCTGAGCTAATTCCCCCTAGCTGTTTTCAAACATGTTTAACTCGTGAGAATAATTCGAAGTGTAATTAACATAATAACTGTCTGTTAACATTGGTAGGTAAGTTTACACATGCTAAGCGAGTACTCCACCATCTGAGCTAACTCCCCATCTGTAATTTTTAGACAGGTTTTTACTCTTGACAATAACATTGAGAGTAATTAAAATATTAATGGTTTGTGCACAGACTACGTAAGTTAACAATTTTTATATAACTTAATTACTTCAGAGTATAAAATGATGCAAACATTTGTACTAATAAATATCCATATACAGTTTTAAAAAAAAGTTTACTGGAGAATCGGGGCATCGATCCCCGTACCTCTCACATGCTAAGCGAGCGCTCTACCATCTGAGCTAATTCCCCTTTGGCGTTTTTCCGACATGTTAAACTCGTGAGAATAATTCGAAGTGTAATTAACATAATAACTGTCTGTTAACATTGGTAGGTAAGTTTACACATGCTAAGCGACTACTCCACAATCTGAGCTAACTCCCCATCTGTAATTTTTAGACAGGTTTTTACTCTTGACAATAACATTGAGAGTAATAAAAATATTAAGGGTTTGTGCAGACTACGTAAGTTAACACTTTTTAATATAACTTAATTACTTCAGGATATAAAATGATGCAAACATTTGTACGAATAAATATCAATATACAGATTTTTAAAAAAAGTATACTGGAGAATCGGGGCATCGATCCCCGTACCTCTCACATGCTAAGCGAGCGCTCTACCATCTGAGCTAATTCCCCCTTTGCTGTTTTCAGACATGTTTAACTCGTGAGAATTACCCGGACCGTAATTAAAATAATAAACGTTTGTAAACATTGGTAGGTAAGTTTACACATGCTAAGCGAGTACTCCACCATCTTAGCTAACTCCCCATCTGTAATTTTTAGACAGGTTTTTACTCTTGACAATAACATTGAGAGTAATTAAAATATTAAGGGTTTGTGCACAGACTACGTAAGTTAACAATTTTAAATATAACTTAATTACTTCAGGATATAAAATGATGCAAACATTTGTACGAATAAATATCAATATACAGATTTAAAAAAAAGTGTACTGGAGAATCGGGGCATCGATCCCCGTACCTCTCACATGCTAAGCGAGCGCTCTACCATCTGAGCTAATTCCGCTTTGCTGTTTTCAGACATGTTTAACTCGTGAGAATAATTCGAAGTGTAATTAACATAATAACTGTTTGTTAACATTGGTAGGTAAGTTTACACATGCTAAGCGAGTACTCCACCATCTGATCTAACTCCCCATCTGTAATTTTTAGACAGGTTTTTACTCTTGACAATAACATTGAGAGTAATTAAAATATTAATGGTTTGTTCACAGACTACGTAAGTTAACAATTTTTATATAACTTAATTACTTCAGAGTATAAAATGATGCAAACATTTGTACTAATAAATATCCATATACAGATTTTAAAACTAAATTTTAGTGGATAATCGGGGCATCGATCCCCGTACCTCTCACATGCTAAGCGAGCGCTCTACCATCTGAGCTAATTCCCCCTTTGCTGTTCTCAGACATGTTTAACTCGTGAGAATAATCTGGAGCGAAATTAAAATCATAAATGTCTGTAAACATTGGTAGGTAAGTTTACACATGCTAAGCGAGTACTCCACCATCTGAGCTAACTCCCCATCTGTAATTTTTAGACAGGTTTTTACTCTTGACAATAACATTGAGAGTAATTAAAATATTAAGGGTTTGTGCACAGACTACGTAAGTTAACAATTTTTAATATAACTTAATTACTTCAGGATATAAAATGATGCAAACATTTGTACGAATAAATATCAATATACAGATTTAAAAAAAACGTATACTGGAGAATCGGGGCATCGATCCCCGTACCTCTCACATGCTAAGC
This sequence comes from Sepiola atlantica, assembly GCA_963556195.1. NCBI lineage: Eukaryota > Metazoa > Mollusca > Cephalopoda > Sepiida > Sepiolidae > Sepiola > Sepiola atlantica. Next base: position 130,820,762 of record OY744522.1, read on the forward strand.
GAGCGCTCTACCATCTGAGCTAATTCCCCCTTTGCTGTTTTCAGACATGTTTAACTCGTGAGAATTACCCGGACCGTAATTAAAATAATAAACGTTTGTAAACATTGGTAGGTAAGTTTACACATGCTAAGCGAGTACTCCACCATCTTAGCTAACTCCCCATCTGTAATTTTTAGACAGGTTTTTACTCTTGACAATAACATTGAGAGTAATTAAAATATTAAGGGTTTGTGCACAGACTACGTAAGTTAACAATTTTAAATATAACTTAATTACTTCAGGATATAAAATGATGCAAACATTTGTACGAATAAATATCAATATACAGATTAAAAAAAAAGTGTACTGGAGAATCGGGGCATCGATCCCCGTACCTCTCACATGCTAAGCGAGCGCTCTACCATCTGAGCTAATTCCCCTTTGCTGTTTTCAGATATGTTTAACTCGTGAGAATAATTCGAAGTGTAATTAACATAATAACTGTCTGTTAACATTGGTAGGTAAGTTTACACATGCTAAGCGAGTACTCCACCATCTGATCTAACTCCCCATCTGTAATTTTTAGACAGGTTTTTACTCTTGACAATAACATTGAGAGTAATTAAAATATTAATGGTTTGTGCACAGACTACGTAAGTTAACAATTTTTATATAACTTAATTACTTCAGAGTATAAAATGATGCAAACATTTGTACGAATAAATATCCATATACAGATTTTAAAACTAAATTTTAGTGGAGAATCGGGGCTTCGATCCCCGTACCTCTCACATGCTAAGCGAGCGATCTACCATCTGAGCTAATTCCCCCTTTGCCGTTTTCAGACATGTTTAACTCGTGAGAATTACCCGGAGCGTAATTAAAATAATAAACGTTTGTAAACATTGGTAGGTAAGTTTACACATGCTAAGCGAGTACTCCACCATCTTAGCTAACTCCCCATCTGTAATTTTTAGACAGGTTTTTACTCTTGACAATAACATTGAGAGTAATTAAAATATTAAGGGTTTGTGCACAGACTACGTAAGTTAACAATTTTAAATATAACTTAATTACTTCAGGATATAAAATGATGCAAACATTTGTACGAATAAATATCAATATACAGTTTTAAAAAATAGTTTACTGGAGAATCGGGGTATCGATCCCCGTACCTCTCACATGCTAAGCGAGCGCTCTACCATCTGAGCTAATTCCGCTTTGCTGTTTTCAGACATGTTAAACTCGTGAGAATAATTCGAAGTGTAATTAACATAATAACTGTCTGTTAACATTGGTAGGTAAGTTTACACATGCTAAGCGAGTACTCCACCATCTGAGCTAACTCCCCATCTGTAATTTTTAGACAGGTTTTTACTCTTGACAATAACATTGAGAGTAATTAAAATATTAAGGGTTTGTGCACAGACTACGTAAGTTAACAATTTTTAATATAACTTAATTACTTCAGGATATAAAATGATGCAAACATTTGTACGAATAAATATCAATATACAGATTTAAAAAAAAAGTATACTGGAGAATCGGGGCATCGATCCCCGTACCTCTCACATGCTAAGCGAGCGATCTACCATCTGAGCTAATTCCCCCTTTGCTGTTTTCAGACATGTTTAACTCGTGAGAATTACCCGGACCGTAATTAAAATAATAAACGTTTGTAAACATTGGTAGGTAAGTTTACACATGCTAAGCGAGTACTCCACCATCTTAGCTAACTCCCCATCTGTAATTTTTAGACAGGTTTTTACTCTTGACAATAACATTGAGAGTAATTAAAATATTAATGGTTTGTGCACAGACTACGTAAGTTAACAATTTTTATATAACTTAATTACTTCAGAGTATAAAATGATGCAAACATTTGTACTAATAAATATCCATATACAGATTTTAAAACTAAATTTTAGTGGAGAATCGGGGCATCGATCCCCGTACCTCTCACATGCTAAGCGAGCGCTCTACCATCTGAGCTAATTACCCCTTTGCTGTTCTCAGACATGTTTAACTCGTGAGAATAATTCGAAGTGTAATTAACATAATAACTGTCTGTTAATATTGGTAGGTAAGTTTACACATGCTAAGCGAGTACTCCACCATCTGAGCTAACTCCCCATCTGTAATTTTTAGACAGGTTTTTACTCTTGACAATAACATTGAGAGTAATTAAAATATTAAGGGTTTGTGCACAGACTACGTAAGTTAACAATTTTTATATAACTTAATTACTTCAGAGTATAAAATGATGCAAACATTTGTACTAATAAATATCCATATACAGATTTTAAAACTAAATTTTAGTGGAGAATCGGGGCATCGATCCCCGTACCTCTCACATGCTAAGCGAGCGCTCTACCATCTGAGCTAATTCCCCCTTTGCTGTTCTCAGACATGTTTAACTCGTGAGAATAATTCGAAGTGTAATTAACATAATAACTGTCTGTTAATATTGGTAGGTAAGTTTACACATGCTAAGCGAGTACTCCACCATCTGAGCTAACTCCCCATCTGTAATTTTTAGACAGGTTTTTACTCTTGACAATAACATTGAGAGTAATTAAAATATTAAGGGTTTGTGCACAGACTACGTAAGTTCACAATTTTAAATATAACTTAATTACTTCAGGATATAAAATGATGCAAACATTTGTACGAATAAATATCAATATACAGATTTAAAAAAAAGTTTACTGGAGAATCGGGGCATCGATCCCCGTACCTCTCACATGCTAAGCGAGCGCTCTACCATCTGAGCTAATTCCCCCTTGCTGTTTTCAAACATGTTTAACTCGTGAGAATAATTCGAAGTGTAATTAACATAATAACTGTCTGTTAACATTGGTAGGTAAGTTTACACATGCTAAGCGAGTACTCCACCATCTGAGCTTACTCCCCATCTGTAATTTTTAGACAGGTTTTTACTCTTGACAATAACATTGAGAGTAATTAAAATATAAATGGTTTGTGCACAGACTACGTAAGTTAACAATTTTTATATAACTTAATTACTTCAGAGTATAAAATGATGCAAACATTTGTACTAATAAATATCCATATACAGATTTTAAAACTAAATTTTAGTGGAGAATCGGGGCATCGATCCCCGTACCTCTCACATGCTAAGCGAGCGATCTACCATCTGAGCTAATTCCCCTTTGGCGTTTTTCCGACATGTTAAACTCGTGAGAATAATTCGAAGTGTAATTAACATAATAACTGTCTGTTAACATTGGTAGGTAAGTTTACACATGCTAAGCGACTACTCCACAATCTGAGCTAACTCCCCATCTGTAATTTTTAGACAGGTTTTTACTCTTGACAATAACATTGAGAGTAATAAAAATATTAAGGGTTTGTGCACAGACTACGTAAGTTAACACTTTTTAATATAACTTAATTACTTCAGGATATAAAATGATGCAAACATTTGTACGAATAAATATCAATATACAGATTTTTAAAAAAAGTATACTCGAGAATCGGGGCATCGATCCCCGTACCTCTCACATGCTAAGCGAGCGCTCTACCATCTGAGCTAATTCCCCCTTTGCTGTTTTCAGACATGTTTAACTCGTGAGAATTACCCGGACCGTAATTAAAATAATAAACGTTTGTAAACATTGGTAGGTAAGTTTACACATGCTAAGCGAGTACTCCACCATCTTAGCTAACTCCCCATCTGTAATTTTTAGACAGGTTTTTACTCTTGACAATAACATTGAGAGTAATTAAAATATTAAGGGTTTGTGCACAGACTACGTAAGTTAACAATTTTAAATATAACTTAATTACTTCAGGATATAAAATGATGCAAACATTTGTACGAATAAATATCAATATACAGATTTAAAAAAAAGTGTACTGGAGAATCGGGGCATCGATCCCCGTACCTCTCACATGCTAAGCGAGCGCTCTACCATCTGAGCTAATTCCGCTTTGCTGTTTTCAGACATGTTTAACTCGTGAGAATAATTCGAAGTGTAATTAACATAATAACTGTTTGTTAACATTGGTAGGTAAGTTTACACATGCTAAGCGAGTACTCCACCATCTGATCTAACTCCCCATCTGTAATTTTTAGACAGGTTTTTACTCTTGACAATAACATTGAGAGTAATTAAAATATTAATGGTTTGTTCACAGACTACGTAAGTTAACAATTTTTATATAACTTAATTACTTCAGAGTATAAAATGATGCAAACATTTGTACTAATAAATATCCATATACAGATTTTAAAACTAAATTTTAGTGGAGAATCGGGGCATCGATCCCCGTACCTCTCACATGCTAAGCGAGCGCTCTACCATCTGAGCTAATTCCCCCTTTGCTGTTCTCAGACATGTTTAACTCGTGAGAATAATTCGAAGTGTAATTAACATAATAACTGTCTGTTAATATTGGTAGGTAAGTTTACACATGCTAAGCGAGTACTCCACCATCTGAGCTAACTCCCCATCTGTAATTTTTAGACAGGTTTTTACTCTTGACAATAACATTGAGAGTAATTAAAATATTAAGGGTTTGTGCACAGACTACGTAAGTTCACAATTTTAAATATAACTTAATTACTTCAGGATATAAAATGATGCAAACATTTGTACGAATAAATATCAATATACAGATTTAAAAAAAAGTTTACTGGAGAATCGGGGCATCGACCACCGTACCTCTCACATGCTAAGCGAGCGCTCTACCATCTGAGCTAATTCCCCCTTGCTGTTTTCAAACATGTTTAACTCGTGAGAATAATTCGAAGTGTAATTAACATAATAACTGTCTGTTAACATTGGTAGGTAAGTTTACACATGCTAAGCGAGTACTCCACCATCTGAGCTAACTCCCCATCTGTAATTTTTAGACAGGTTTTTACTCTTGACAATAACATTGAGAGTAATTAAAATATAAATGGTTTGTGCACAGACTACGTAAGTTAACAATTTTTATATAACTTAATTACTTCAGAGTATAAAATGATGCAAACATTTGTACTAATAAATATCCATATACAGATTTTAAAACTAAATTTTAGTGGAGAATCGGGGCATCGATCCCCGTACCTCTCACATGCTAAGCGAGCGATCTACCATCTGAGCTAATTCCCCTTTGGCGTTTTTCCGACATGTTAAACTCGTGAGAATAATTCGAAGTGTAATTAACATAATAACTGTCTGTTAACATTGGTAGGTAAGTTTACACATGCTAAGCGACTACTCCACAATCTGAGCTAACTCCCCATCTGTAATTTTTAGACAGGTTTTTACTCTTGACAATAACATTGAGAGTAATAAAAATATTAAGGGTTTGTGCAGACTACGTAAGTTAACACTTTTTAATATAACTTAATTACTTCAGGATATAAAATGATGCAAACATTTGTACGAATAAATATCAATATACAGATTTTTAAAAAAAGTATACTGGAGAATCGGGGCATCGATCCCCGTACCTCTCACATGCTAAGCGAGCGCTCTACCATCTGAGCTAATTCCCCTTTGCTGTTTTCAGACATGTTTAACTCGTGAGAATTACCCGGACCGTAATTAAAATAATAAACGTTTGTAAACATTGGTAGGTAAGTTTACACATGCTAAGCGAGTACTCCACCATCTTAGCTAACTCCCCATCTGTAATTTTTAGACAGGTTTTTACTCTTGACAATAACATTGAGAGTAATTAAAATATTAAGGGTTTGTGCACAGACTACGTAAGTTAACAATTTTAAATATAACTTAATTACTTCAGGATATAAAATGATGCAAACATTTGTACGAATAAATATCAATATACAGATTTAAAAAAAAGTGTACTGGAGAATCGGGGCATCGATCCCCGTACCTCTCACATGCTAAGCGAGCGCTCTACCATCTGAGCTAATTCCGCTTTGCTGTTTTCAGACATGTTTAACTCGTGAGAATAATTCGAAGTGTAATTAACATAATAACTGTTTGTTAACATTGGTAGGTAAGTTTACACATGCTAAGCGAGTACTCCACCATCTGATCTAACTCCCCATCTGTAATTTTTAGACAGGTTTTTACTCTTGACAATAACATTGAGAGTAATTAAAATATTAATGGTTTGTTCACAGACTACGTAAGTTAACAATTTTTATATAACTTAATTACTTCAGAGTATAAAATGATGCAAACATTTGTACTAATAAATATCCATATACAGATTTTAAAACTAAATTTTAGTGGAGAATCGGGGCATCGATCCCCGTACCTCTCACATGCTAAGCGAGCGCTCTACCATCTGAGCTAATTCCCCCTTTGCTGTTCTCAGACATGTTTAACTCGTGAGAATAATCTGGAGCGAAATTAAAATCATAAATGTCTGTAAACATTGGTAGGTAAGTTTACACATGCTAAGCGAGTACTCCACCATCTGAGCTAACTCCCCATCTGTAATTTTTAGACAGGTTTTTACTCTTGACAATAACATTGAGAGTAATTAAAATATTAAGGGTTTGTGCACAGACTACGTAAGTTCACAATTTTAAATATAACTTAATTACTTCAGGATATAAAATGATGCAAACATTTGTACGAATAAATATCAATATACAGATTTAAAAAAAAGTTTACTGGAGAATCGGGGCATCGATCCCCGTACCTCTCACATGCTAAGCGAGCGCTCTACCATCTGAGCTAATTCCCCCTTGCTGTTTTCAGACATGTTTAACTCGTGAGAATAATTCGAAGTGTAATTAACATAATAACTGTCTGTTAACATTGGTAGGTAAGTTTACACATGCTAAGCGAGTACTCCACCATCTGAGCTAACTCCCCATCTGTAATTTTTAGACAGGTTTTTACTCTTGACAATAACATTGAGAGTAATTAAAATATAAATGGTTTGTGCACAGACTACGTAAGTTAACAGTTTTTATATAACTTAATTACTTCAGAGTATAAAATGATGCAAACATTTGTACTAATAAATATCCATATACAGATTTTAAAACTAAATTTTAGTGGAGAATCGGGGCATCGATCCCCGTACCTCTCACATGCTAAGCGAGCGATCTACCATCTGAGCTAATTCCCCTTTTGCTGTTTTCAGACATGTTTAACTCGTGAGAATTACCCGGAGCGTAATTAAAATAATAAACGTTTGTAAACATTGGTAGGTAAGTTTACACATGCTAAGCGAGTACTCCACCATCTTAGCTAACTCCCCATCTGTAATTTTTAGACAGGTTTTTACTCTTGACAATAACATTGAGAGTAATTAAAATATTAATGGTTTGTTCACAGACTACGTAAGTTAACAATTTTAAATATAACTTAATTACTTCAGGATATAAAATGATGCAAACATTTGTACGAATAAATATCAATATACAGTTTTAAAAAATAGTTTACTGGAGAATCGGGGTATCGATCCCCGTACCTCTCACATGCTAAGCGAGCGCTCTACCATCTGAGCTAATTCCCCTTTGCTGTATGCCGACATGTTAAACTCGTGAGAATAATTCGAAGTGTAATTAACATAATAACTGTCTGTTAACATTGGTAGGTAAGTTTACACATGCTAAGCGAGTACTCCACCATCTGATCTAACTCCCCATCTGTAATTTTTAGACAGGTTTTTACTCTTGACAATAACATTGAGAGTAATTAAAATATTAATGGTTTGTGCACAGACTACGTAAGTTAACAATTTTTATATAACTTAATTACTTCAGAGTATAAAATGATGCAAACATTTGTACGAATAAATATCCATATACAGATTTTAAAACTAAATTTTAGTGGAGAATCGGGGCATCGATCCCCGTACCTCTCACATGCTAAGCGAGCGATCTACCATCTGAGCTAATTCCCCCTTTGCCGTTTTCAGACATGTTTAACTCGTGAGAATTACCCGGAGCGTAATTAAAATAATAAACGTTTGTAAACATTGGTAGGTAAGTTTACACATGCTAAGCGAGTACTCCACCATCTTAGCTAACTCCCCATCTGTAATTTTTAGACAGGTTTTTACTCTTGACAATAACATTGAGAGTAATTAAAATATTAAGGGTTTGTGCACAGACTACGTAAGTTAACAATTTTAAATATAACTTAATTACTTCAGGATATAAAATGATGCAAACATTTGTACGAATAAATATCAATATACAGTTTTAAAAAATAGTTTACTGGAGAATCGGGGTATCGATCCCCGTACCTCTCACATGCTAAGCGAGCGCTCTACCATCTGAGCTAATTCCCCTTTGCTGTTTTCCGACATGTTAAACTCGTGAGAATAATTCGAAGTGTAATTAACATAATAACTGTCTGTTAACATTGGTAGGTAAGTTTACACATGCTAAGCGAGTACTCCACCATCTGAGCTAACTCCCCATCTGTAATTTTTAGACAGGTTTTTACTCTTGACAATAACATTGAGAGTAATTAAAATATTAAGGGTTTGTGCACAGACTACGTAAGTTAACAATTTTTAATATAACTTAATTACTTCAGGATATAAAATGATGCAAACATTTGTACGAATAAATATCAATATACAGATTTAAAAAAAAAGTATACTGGAGAATCGGGGCATCGATCCCCGTACCTCTCACATGCTAAGCGAGCGATCTACCATCTGAGCTAATTCCCCCTTTGCTGTTTTCAGACATGTTTAACTCGTGAGAATTACCCGGACCGTAATTAAAATAATAAACGTTTGTAAACATTGGTAGGTAAGTTTACACATGCTAAGCGAGTACTCCACCATCTTAGCTAACTCCCCATCTGTAATTTTTAGACAGGTTTTTACTCTTGACAATAACATTGAGAGTAATTAAAATATTAAGGGTTTGTGCACAGACTACGTAAGTTAACAATTTTAAATATAACTTAATTACTTCAGGATATAAAATGATGCAAACATTTGTACGAATAAATATCAATATACAGATTAAAAAAAAAGTGTACTGGAGAATCGGGGCATCGATCCCCGTACCTCTCACATGCTAAGCGAGCGCTCTACCATCTGAGCTAATTCCCCTTTGCTGTTTTCAGACATGTTTAACTCGTGAGAATAATTCGAAGTGTAATTAACATAATAACTGTCTGTTAACATTGGTAGGTAAGTTTACACATGCTAAGCGAGTACTCCACCATCTGATCTAACTCCCCATCTGTAATTTTTAGACAGGTTTTTACTCTTGACAATAACATTGAGAGTAATTAAAATATTAATGGTTTGTGCACAGACTACGTAAGTTAACAATTTTTATATAACTTAATTACTTCAGAGTATAAAATGATGCAAACATTTGTACTAATAAATATCCATATACAGATTTTAAAACTAAATTTTAGTGGAGAATCGGGGCATCGATCCCCGTACCTCTCACATGCTAAGCGAGCGCTCTACCATCTGAGCTAATTCCCCCTTTGCTGTTCTCAGACATGTTTAACTCGTGAGAATAATTCGAAGTGTAATTAACATAATAACTGTCTGTTAATATTGGTAGGTAAGTTTACACATGCTAAGCGAGTACTCCACCATCTGAGCTAACTCCCCATCTGTAATTTTTAGACAGGTTTTTACTCTTGACAATAACATTGAGAGTAATTAAAATATTAAGGGTTTGTGCACAGACTACGTAAGTTCACAATTTTAAATATAACTTAATTACTTCAGGATATAAAATGATGCAAACATTTGTACGAATAAATATCAATATACAGATTTAAAAAAAAAATATACTGGAGAATCGGGGCATCGATCCCCGTACCTCTCACATGCTAAGCGAGCGCTCTACCATCTGAGCTAATTCCCCCTTTGCTGTTTTCAGACATGTTTAACTCGTGAGAATTACCCGTAGCGTAATTAAAATAATAAACGTTTGTAAACATTGGTAGGTAAGTTTACACATGCTAAGCGAGTACTCCACCATCTTAGCTAACTCCCCATCTGTAATTTTTAGACAGGTTTTTACTCTTGACAATAACATTGAGAGTAATTAAAATATTAAGGGTTTGTGCACAGACTACGTAAGTTAACAATTTTAAATATAACTTAATTACTTCAGGATATAAAATGATGCAAACATTTGTACGAATAAATATCAATATACAGATTAAAAAAAAGTGTACTGGAGAATCGGGGCATCGATCCCCGTACCTCTCACATGCTAAGCGAGCGCTCTACGATCTGAGCTAATTCCCCTTTGCTGTTTTCAGACATGTTTAACCCGTGAGAATAATTCGAAGTGTAATTAACATAATAACTGTCTGTTAACATTGGTAGGTAAGTTTACACATGCTAAGCGAGTACTCCACCATCTGATCTAACTCCCCATCTGTAATTTTTAGACAGGTTTTTACTCTTGACAATAACATTGAGAGTAATTAAAATATTAATGGTTTGTGCACAGACTACGTAAGTTAACAATTTTTATATAACTTAATTACTTCAGAGTATAAAATGATGCAAACATTTGTACTAATAAATATCCATATACAGATTTTAAAACTAAATTTTAGTGGAGAATCGGGGCATCGATCCCCGTACCTCTCACATGCTAAGCGAGCGCTCTACCATCTGAGCTAATTCCCCTTTGCTGTTTTCAGACATGTTTAACTCGTGAGAATAATTCGAAGTGTAATTAACATAATAACTGTCTGTTAACATTGGTAGGTAAGTTTACACATGCTAAGCGAGTACTCCACCATTTGATCTAACTCCCCATCTGTAATTTTTAGACAGGTTTTTACTCTTGACAATAACATTGAGAGTAATTAAAATATTAATGGTTTGTGCACAGACTACGTAAGTTAACAATTTTTATATAACTTAATTACTTCAGAGTATAAAATGATAATAACATTTGTACTAATAAATATCCATATACAGATTTTGAAACTAAATTTTAGTGGAGAATCGGGGCATCGATCCCCGTACCTCTCACATGCTAAGCGAGCGCCCTACCATCTGAGCTAATTCCCCCTTTGCTGTTTTCAGACATGTTTAACTCGTGAGAATAATCTGGAGCGAAATTAAAATCATAAATGTCTGTAAAAATTGGTAGGTAAGTTTACACATGCTAAGCGAGTACTCCACCATCTGAGCTAACTCCCCATCTGTAATTTTTAGACAGGTTTTTACTCTTGACAATAACATTGAGAGTAATTAAAATATTAAGGGTTTGTGCACAGACTACGTAAGTTCACAATTTTAAATATAACTTAATTACTTCAGGATATAAAATTATGCAAACATTTGTACGAATAAATATCAATATACAGATTTAAAAAAAAGTTTACTGGAGAATCGGGGCATCGATCCCCGTACCTCTCACATGCTAAGCGAGCGCTCTACCATCTGAGCTAATTCCCCCTTGCTGTTTTCAAACATGTTTAACTCGTGAGAATAATTGGAAGTGTAATTAACATAATAACTGTCTGTTAATATTGGTAGGTAAGTTTACACATGCTAAGCGAGTACTCCACCATCTGAGCTAACTCCCCATCTGTAATTTTTAGACAGGTTTTTACTCTTGACAATAACATTGAGAGTAATTAAAATATTAATGGTTTGTGCACAGACTACGTAAGTTAACAATTTTTATATAACTTAATTACTTCAGAGTATAAAATGATGCAAACATTTGTACTAATAAATATCCATATACAGATTTTAAAACTAAATTTTAGTGGAGAATCGGGGCATCGATCCCCGTACCTCTCACATGCTAAGCGAGCGATCTACCATCTGAGCTAATTCCTCCTTTGCTGTTTTCAGACATGTTTAACTCGTGAGAATAATCTGGAGCGAAATTAAAATCATAAATGTCTGTAAACATTGGTAGGTAAGTTTACACATGCTAAGCGAGTACTCCACCATCTGAGCTAACTCCCCATCTGTAATTTTTAGACAGGTTTTTACTCTTGACAATAACATTGAGAGTAATTAAAATATTAAGGGTTTGTGCACAGACTACGTAAGTTAACAATTTTTAATATAACCTAATTACTTCAGGATATAAAATGATGCAAGCATTTGTACGAATAAATATCAATATACAGATTAAAAAAAAGTTTACTGGAGAATCGGGGCATCGATCCCCGTAACTCTCACATGCTAAGCGAGCGCTCTACCATCTGAGCTAATTCCCCTTTGCTGTTTTCAGACATGTTTAACTCGTGAGAATAATTCGAAGTGTAATTAACATAATAACTGTCTGTTAACATTGGTAGGTAAGTTTACACATGCTAAGCGAGTACTCCACCATCTGAGCTAACTCCCCATCTGTAATTTTTAGACAGGTTTTTACTCTTGACAATAACAAAAAAAACAGCTAAGTCTAAAATTTCCTCACTGTCTTGTCTTAAATACTTCATACAATTACGTTACTACGTCTTGGTAAAGAATATACTTTTTTTTCTTTTTCGCAGGTACTCTGCGTTTCTCTCCTGTTTTCTATGTTCTTGCTAATATCTATGCGTTGCCAAGTCTAGTAAAAGAATTTTTTCTTCGCAGGTTTTTTTTTTTTTTTTTTTTTTTTTTTTTTTTCGCTTATTTTATTTTATTTATTTCATCTATATTGTTCTCTCTTTTGTCCACGACGCTTTACGTGTCTTTCTTTCGTTTTTACATCCATGCTAGTAATTCTTCGAGTTCTTTCTCTGGAGGGGTCAATGCGTTTGAAGATTAAAAGTGTGGGGGGGGGATATCCACTATCAATGTAGTTTAAGAAAATGAAAAACCCCCACTGTAGCCCTCTTGACTGTGTTTTAAAAAGCCACGTGTTAGTCTATTTATATCAGCGTCCGTCGAGAGATGAATATCCCTAACTCAAATGTAGCTTCCAGACCGGGTTTAAGAAAGGAAAAAAAAACAGCTAAGTCTAAAATTTCCTCACTGTCTTGTCTTAAATACTTCATATAATTACGTTACTACGTCTTGGTAAAGAATATACTTTTTTTTCTTTTTCGCAGGTACTCTGCGTTTCTTTCCTGTTTTCTATGTTCTTGCTAATATCTATGCGTTGCCAAGTCTAGTAAAAGAATTTTTTCTTCGCAGGTTTTTTTTTTTTTTTCGCTTATTTTATTTTATTTATTTCATCTATATTGTTCTCTCTGTTGTCCACGACGCTTTACGTGTCTTTCTTTCGTTTTTACATCCATGCTAGTAATTCTTCGAGTTCTTTCTCTGGAGGGGTCAATGCGTTTGAAGATTAAAAGTGTGGGGGGGGGGGAATATCCACTATCAATGTAGTTTAAGAAAATGAAAAACCCCCACTGTAGCCCTCTTGACTGTGTTTTAAAAAGCCACGTGTTAGTCCATTTATATCAGCGTCCGTCGAGAGATGAATATCCCTAACTCAAATGTAGCTTCCAGACCGGGTTTAAGAAAGGAAAAAAAACAGCTAAGTCTAAAATTTCCTCACTGTCTTGTCTTAAATACTTCATATAATTACGTTACTACGTCTTGGTAAAGAATATACTTTTTTTTCTTTTTCGCAGGTACTCTGCGTTTCTTTCCTGTTTTCTATGTTCTTGCTAATATCTTTGCGTTGCCAAGTCTAGTAAAAGAATTTTTTCTTCGCAGGTTTTTTTTTTTTTTCGCTTATTTTATTTTATTTATTTCATCTATATTGTTCTCTCTGTTGTCCACGACGCTTTACGTGTCTTTCTTTCGTTTTTACATCCATGCTAGTAATTCTTCGAGTTCTTTCTCTGGAGGGGTCAATGCGTTTGAAGATTAAAAGTGTGGGGGGGGATATCCACTATCAATGTAGTTTAAGAAAATGAAAAACCCCCACTGTAGCCCTCTTGACTGTGTTTTAAAAAGCCACGTGTTAGTCCATTTATATCAGCGTCCGTCGAGAGATGAATATCCCTAACTCAAATGTAGCTTCCAGACCGGGTTTAAGAAAGGAAAAAAAAACAGCTAAGTCTAAAATTTCCTTACTGTCTTAACTCCCTCGACCGTTCCTTAGTACTCGATTCTTATTCCTCTTATTTATACCTACTTGCGGGAGGGAAACCTATCTTTAACTCTCTGTTCTCTTTTTAGTATACAATGAACTTATACTATCTACATATGTACATATATATACATACGTAATATTGGATTTTTTTTTTTTTTTTTTTTTTTAACACCTGCGGGGGACAGGAAATACCCGACTAGTAATCGGGCGCAGGATATTTACACCCTTCTCGGAGTGTTGGACCCGTTAGACCTTGTAAGGCTATCCATCTAAGAGAAGGAAACCTCTGACAAAAAACCTTGCTACTTACGTCGTGGCAGTAAACCGTTGGGGAGGGAGGCCTCCTTAGTCCTGATCGACAACCTTCCTAGAGTTGGAATCTCGAACAAAATATCCGGTTTGCAAACCTACAATTGCTTAAGGAGTAGATAGGTTCTGCCTATCGCCGGCCCTAGCACTCCTTCCTTGTCTATTAGTCAGGCGCAGAGGTAACAGTGCTGGGACGCCTCTAAACACCCAGTGCCTAACCTTGTTTCCTTACTAGGTCAATGAACGCCGTTCTCTTTCTCTCTATTTGGGCAACTTGGGGAAAAATTTTTTCGTCATTAAGTCTTACATGGCCAGTCTGGGTCTCTCTTGTTCCAACAGGTTGAGGGTACAGGTTAGACAGCTTGTCTGGCTGCTGTTTCCGACTGAAAGGACAGGAGCCCAAACTCTTGGGTAGCGCCAAGAACGGCTGCTCCATCATCAGTTGCATAATACCGTGGGTAGTTGTATGTGCCATGTCGCGCATGGAAAGGGACCCTGCAATTATCTCCGGTGGGCTTTCCCGAGGCCACAACCCCCATGGACCAGGTTCAGACTAATGGACTGGTTGTGTGAGCTTATTGGCACCAAACAAGTACCCACCTTGACCAACCCACTCTATAATCAAAACAAACATGTCATTACAAAAAAATAAAAGCAAACCTAAACCAGACACCCAACAAAAAACACTTTCGCCTCCGCCCTTGAGGCTCGCATTCACAAATATCCGGGGACTTAGAACCAATATCAACGACGTAGAATCCTTTCTCCTGACAAACTCCCCGGATATCCTAGCTCTAAGTGAAACTAACCTCCAATCCTCAATCTCCTCTCACCACTTTGACATGACTGACTACCTCCCACTCTACCGTAAAGACTCTGACAAACATATGCACGGGCTAGGAGTTTATGTTCGGAACACCCTCCCCCTGACTAGAGAACATAGGTTTGAATCAGTTGACCACGACTACATGTGCTTTAGATTGACTTTACATCACAGCATCAGTTACTTATATTTCTTATACCGCTCCCCGTCGACCCAGGACTGTACTCTGTTAAACTCTGTCTCTGTAAGCATAGATAGAGCACTCTTAATTGACTCGAATGCCCACATACATGTATTTGGTGATTTTAATGCCCACCACCGTGACTGGTTGGGATTCTCCAGCCTTACTGACGCAGCCGGCAACTCTACGTATAATTTCTCCTTAGCTCACTCCCTCTCTCAGACTGTCGATTTTCCGACCCGCATCCCCGATCGAATAGATCAACAAGCCTCACTTCTAGACCTTTTCTTGACCTCAATGCCCGAGGCTTGTGTGACGAAAGCTCATAGCCCACTCGGGAATGCTGATCACATTGTGCTAATGATACATATCACCCTAAGAAGTCGTCCAAAAGCTGATGAACCGTTGCTCAAAACAATAAGATACTACGAGCGGGCTGATTTTGAGTCAATCAGAGATCACATCAGTGATGCCCCATGGAGGGAAACCTTCTCACTCCCTGCCAATCAGTGTGCAAACGAATTAACTGAATGGGTCAAAGCAGGCATTGAAGCCTATGTCCCCATGCGAAAATACTTTAGCAAGCCTCACTCTCCTCAATGGTTCACCTCGGAATGTGCAGCTGCCATTTCTGAGAGACAACAAGCATTCCGTAAATTTTGCCGACATAAGTCAGCTACTAATAGAAATAAATTTATAGAGTCAAGAAATAATTGCAAGGCCGTGATAGGTGAAGCGAAGAGAAGGTTTAATGAGTTAACGGAAAAACGCATCCAGACACAGAAATTAGGTACTCGTGATTTCTGGAAAATCTACAATAGTGTAGTGAATAATGGTCGATCAACGATTCCCCCACTATCAAACCACAATGATGTCGCTTGCACGGCCACTGATAAGGCTGAACTACTTGCCCAGCGCTTCGCTTCTAACTCTACTTTGGACTCAGATAACCACCCCCTCCCCGAATTCCCTTTGCTGACCGAAGCCACACTTGATAACCTGGTCATCACTCCATCTCAGGTTAGAGACATCATAAAAAACCTTGACACCTCCAAAGCTTGTGGGCCTGATCTTATACCCACAATAGTAATAAAGAAATGCTCTGCTGAACTGGCCCCTGTTCTCTCCAAACTCTACAATAAGTGTCTAGCTGAATCTTGCTTCCCCGATAGCTGGAAAATTGCCTCTGTGGTACCAGTCTACAAGAATTCTGGAAATAGAACCGATCCCCAGAACTATCGCCCAATCAGTCTGCTTCCGATCTTTGCTAAAATCTTTGAATCCTTAATCAATCTAGCAATAGTACGACACTTAGTTAATGCTAAACTTCTTTCTGACCGCCAGTATGGATTTAGACAATCACGATCTACTGCAGACATTCTAACGGTCATCTCTGAACGCATGTATCACACACTCGACAAGGCAGGTGAAGCTAGGGCAGTAGCGCTTGATATATCCAAGGCCTTTGACAAGGTATGGCATAAAGGGCTCCTCCTGAAAATACGATCATACGGTATTACTGGGCAATTATTTAATATAATTAGATCCTTCCTCGCCAAAAGAAAAATCCAGGTTGTCCTCGATGGCCGTTCATCTAAGCAACATGACATAAATGCTGGTGTACCCCAGGGCTCTATCCTTGGACCCTTGTTGTTCCTGATCTATATAAACGATCTCCCTGAAGGCATAGAGTCTGAGATTGGTTTATTTGCTGATGACACCACCCTTTACTCTCGCCATGTTGGCAAAACCGACGCAATTATATCTGATGCAATGGCTGAATCTTTAGAAAATGACCTCCAGGCTGTAGTGGATTGGGGTCATAAATGGTTGGTAACTTTTAATGCCGCAAAGACAAAACTCCTTTCCTTCAATAACTACAAGGAACCTTTTCAACCACCGATTGTCATGGCAAATAACACCCTACCTGAGAGTTCATCATTCAAACTCCTCGGCCTAACCTTCACAGGTAACATGAATTGGAACAAATACATTGAAGACATTGCCAAGGCTGCCGCAAAGAAGGTTGGCTCCCTCTACCGTGCTAGTAAACTCCTCACACCTGACATTATCCTGTATCTCTACAAAGCCACCATCCGCCCATGCATGGAGTATTGTTGTCACATCTGGGCTGGTGCATCATCTACTAGTCTCTCCCTCCTTGACAAAGTCCAAAAAAGAATCGCCAACCTAATAGGTCCCTCACTGTCAGCCAAGCTCCAGCCTCTGTCCCATCGCCGCAATGTAGCATCCTTGTGCTTGTTTTACAAATACTTCAATGGATTATGCTCCGATGAATTGGCTACTCTGGTGCCCCCTCGACGGAAATTCACTAGACTAACCCGACAATCAACTAAATCTCATTCATTCACTGTGGAGGTCCCCAGATGTCGGAGAGCCTTCTACTCAAATAGCTTCTTTCCTCGTACTGCTAGCCTCTGGAACTCCCTCCCTGCCCCCTGTTTCCCCGACAGTACAGACATGCAGAAGTTTAAATCTAATGTAAACAGACACCTCGCTGCGCTGATCCCAATCTAGATTGACCACCCCCTACCTTCTCCCCTTTTCTTTTTCTCAGTAGCCCCTTACGTCTACAGTGGCGGCCTGCCTTGTTTGGGGAGAACTATGTTAAAAAAAAAAAAAAAAAAATTAAAATATTAATGGTTTGTGCACAGACTACGTAAGTTAACAATTTTTATATAACTTAATTACTTCAGAGTATAAAATGATGCAAACATTTGTACTAATAAATATCCATATACAGATTTTAAAACTAAATTTTAGTGGAGAATCGGGGCATCGATCCCCGTACCTCTCACATGCTAAGCGAGCGATCTACCATCTGAGCTAATTCCCCCTTTGCTGTTTTCAGACAGGTTTAACTCGTGAGAATTACCCGGAGCGTAATTAAAATAATAAACGTTTGTAAACATTGGTAGGTAAGTTTACACATGCTAAGCGAGTACTCCACCATCTTAGCTAACTCCCCATCTGTAATTTTTAGACAGGTTTTTACTCTTGACAATAACATTGAGAGTAATTAAAATATTAAGGGTTTGTGCACAGACTACGTAAGTTAACAATTTTAAATATAACTTAATTACTTCAGGATATAAAATGATGCAAACAATTGTACGAATAAATATCAATATACAGTTTAAAAAAAAAGTTTACTGGAGAATCGGGGCATCGATCCCTGTACCTCTCACATGCTAAGCGAGCGCTCTACCATCTGAGCTAATTCCCCTTTGCTGTTTTCAGACATGTTTAACTCGTGAGAATAATTCGAAGTGTAATTAACATAATAACTGTCTGTTAACATTGGTAGGTAAGTTTACACATGCTAAGCGAGTACTCCACCATCTGATCTAACTCACCATCTGTAATTTTTAGACAGGTTTTTACTCTTGACAATAACATTGAGAGTAATTAAAATATTAATGGTTTGTGCACAGACTACGTAAGTTAACAATTTTTATATAACTTAATTACTTCAGAGTATAAAATGATGCAAACATTTGTACGAATAAATATAAATATACAGATTTTAAAAAAAAGTATACTGGAGAATCGGGGCATCGATCCCCGTACCTCTCACATGCTAAGCGAGCGCTCTACCATCTGAGCTAATTCCCCCTTTGCTGTTTTCAGACATGTTTAACTCGTGAGAATTACGCGGAGCGTAATTAAAATAATAAACGTTTGTAAACATTGGTAGGTAAGTTTACACATGCTAAGCGAGTACTCCACCATCTTAGCTAACTCCCTATCTGTAATTTTTAGACAGGTTTTTACTCTTGACAATAACATTGAGAGTAATTAAAATATTAAGGGTTTGTGCACAGACTACGTAAGTAAACAATTTTAAATATAACTTAATTACTTCAGGATATAAAATGATGCAAACATTTGTACGAATAAATATCAATATACAGATTAAAAAAAAAGTTTACTGGAGAATCGGGGCATCGATCCCCGTACCTCTCACATGCTAAGCGAGCGCTCTACCATCTGAGCTAATTCCCCCTTGCTGTTTTCAAACATGTTTAACTCGTGAGAATAATTCGAAGTGTAATTAACATAATAACTGTCTGTTAACATTGGTAGGTAAGTTTACACATGCTAAGCGAGTACTCCACCATCTGAGCTAACTCCCCATCTGTAATTTTTCGACAGGTTTTTACTCTTGACAATAACATTGAGAGTAATTAAAATATTAATGGTTTGTGCACAGACTACGTAAGTTAACAATTTTTATATAACTTAATTACTTCAGAGTATAAAATGATGCAAACATTTGTACTAATAAATATCCATATACAGATTTGAAAATTAAATTTTAGTGGAGAATCGGGGCATCATTCCCCGTACCTCTCACATGCTAAGCGAGCGATCTACCATCTGAGCTAATTCCCCCTTTGCTGTTTTCAGACATGTTTAACTCGTGAGAATTACCCGGAGCGTAATTAAAATAATAAACGTTTGTAAACATTGGTAGGTAAGTTTACACATGCTAAGCGAGTACTCCACCATCTTAGCTAACTCCCCATCTGTAATTTTTAGACAGGTTTTTACTCTTGACAATAACATTGAGAGTAATTAAAATATTAAGGGTTTGTGCACAGACTACGTAAGTTAACAATTTTAAATATAACTTAATTACTTCAGGATATAAAATGATGCAAACATTTGTACGAATAAATATCAATATACAGTTTTAAAAAATAGTTTACTGGAGAATCGGGGTATCGATCCCCGTACCTCTCACATGCTAAGCGAGCGCTCTACCATCTGAGCTAATTCCCCTTTGCTGTTTTCCGACATGTTAAACTCGTGAGAATAATTCGAAGTGTAATTAACATAATAACTGTCTGTTAACATTGGTAGGTAAGTTTACACATGCTAAGCGAGTACTCCACCATCTGAGCTAACTCCCCATCTGTAATTTTTAGACAGGTTTTTACTCTTGACAATAACATTGAGAGTAATTAAAATATTAAGGGTTTGTGCACAGACTACGTAAGTTAACAATTTTTAATATAACTTAATTACTTCAGGATATAAAATGATGCAAACATTTGTACGAATAAATATCAATATACAGATTTTAAAAAAAAGTATACTGGAGAATCGGGGCATCGATCCCCGTACCTCTCACATGCTAAGCGAGCGATCTACCATCTGAGCTAATTCCCCCTTTGCTGTTTTCAGACATGTTTAACTCGTGAGAATTACCCGGACCGTAATTAAAATAATAAACGTTTGTAAACATTGGTAGGTAAGTTTACACATGCTAAGCGAGTACTCCACCATCTTAGCTAACTCCCCATCTGTAATTTTTAGACAGGTTTTTACTCTTGACAATAACATTGAGAGTAATTAAAATATTAAGGGTTTGTGCACAGACTACGTAAGTTAACAATTTTAAATATAACTTAATTACTTCAGGATATAAAATGATGCAAACATTTGTACGAATAAATATCAATATACAGATTAAAAAAAAAGTGTACTGGAGAATCGGGGCATCGATTTCCGTACCTCTCACATGCTAAGCGAGCGCTCTACCATCTGAGCTAATTCCCCTTTGCTGTTTTCAGACATGTTTAACTCGTGAGAATAATTCGAAGTGTAATTAACATAATAACTGTCTGTTAACATTGGTAGGTAAGTTTACACATGCTAAGCGAGTACTCCACCATCTGATCTAACTCCCCATCTGTAATTTTTAGACAGGTTTTTACTCTTGACAATAACATTGAGAGTAATTAAAATATTAATGGTTTGTGCACAGACTACGTAAGTTAACAATTTTTATATAACTTAATTACTTCAGAGTATAAAATGATGCAAACATTTGTACTAATAAATATCCATATACAGATTTTAAAACTAAATTTTAGTGGAGAATCGGGGCATCGATCCCCGTACCTCTCACATGCTAAGCGAGCGCTCTACCATCTGAGCTAATTCCCCCTTTGCTGTTCTCAGACATGTTTAACTCGTGAGAATAATCTGGAGCGAAATTAAAATCATAAATGTCTGTAAACATTGGTAGGTAAGTTTACACATGCTAAGCGAGTACTCCACCATCTGAGCTAACTCCCCATCTGTAATTTTTAGACAGGTTTTTACTCTTGACAATAACATTGAGAGTAATTAAAATATTAAGGGTTTGTGCACAGACTACGTAAGTTCACAATTTTAAATATAACTTAATTACTTCAGGATATAAAATGATGCAAACATTTGTACGAATAAATATCAATATACAGATTTTAAAAAAAGTTTACTGGAGAATCGGGGCATAGATCCCCGTACCTCTCACATGCTAAGCGAGCGCTCTACCATCTGAGCTAATTCCCCCTTGCTGTTTTCAAACATGTTTAACTCGTGAGAATAATTCGAAGTGTAATTAACATAATAACTGTCTGTTAATATTGGTAGGTAAGTTTACACATGCTAAGCGAGTACTCCACCATCTGAGCTAACTCCCCATCTGTAATTTTTAGACAGGTTTTTACTCTTGACAATAACATTGAGAGTAATTAAAATATTAATGGTTTGTGCACAGACTACGTAAGTTAACAATTTTTATATAACTTAATTACTTCAGAGTATAAAATGATGCAAACATTTGTACTAATAAATATCCATATACAGATTTTAAAACTAAATTTTAGTGGAGAATCGGGGCATCGATCCCCGTACCTCTCACATGCTAAGCGAGCGATCTACCATCTGAGCTAATTCCCCCTTTGCCGTTTTCAGACATGTTTAACTCGTGAGAATTACCCGGAGCGTAATTAAAATAATAAACGTTTGTAAACATTGGTAGGTAAGTTTACACATGCTAAGCGAGTACTCCACCATCTTAGCTTACTCCCCATCTGTAATTTTTAGACAGGTTTTTACTCTTGACAATAACATTGAGAGTAATTAAAATATTAAGGGTTTGTGCACAGACTACGTAAGTTAACAATTTTAAATATAACTTAATTACTTCAGGATATAAAATGATGCAAACATTTGTACGAATAAATATCAATATACAGATTAAAAAAAAAGTGTACTGGAGAATCGGGGCATCGATCCCCGTACCTCTCACATGCTAAGCGAGCGCTCTACCATCTGAGCTAATTCCCCTTTGCTGTTTTCAGACATGTTTAACTCGTGAGAATAATTCGAAGTGTAATTAACATAATAACTGTCTGTTAACATTGGTAGGTAAGTTTACACATGCTAAGCGAGTACTCCACCATCTGAGCTAACTCCCCATCTGTAATTTTTAGACAGGTTTTTACTCTTGACAATAACATTGAGAGTAATTAAAATATTAAGGGTTTGTGCACAGACTACGTAAGTTAACAATTTTTAATATAACTTAATTACTTCAGGATATAAAATGATGCAAACATTTGTACGAATAAATATCAATATACAGATTTAAAAAAAAAATATACTGGAGAATCGGGGCATCGATCCCCGTACCTCTCACATGCTAAGCGAGCGCTCTACCATCTGAGCTAATTCCCCCTTTGCTGTTTTCAGACATGTTTAACTCGTGAGAATTACCCGTAGCGTAATTAAAATAATAAACGTTTGTAAACATTGGTAGGTAAGTTTACACATGCTAAGCGAGTACTCCACCATCTTAGCTAACTCCCCATCTGTAATTTTTAGACAGGTTTTTACTCTTGACAATAACATTGAGAGTAATTAAAATATTAAGGGTTTGTGCACAGACTACGTAAGTTAACAATTTTAAATATAACTTAATTACTTCAGGATATAAAATGATGCAAACATTTGTACGAATAAATATCAATATACAGATTAAAAAAAAGTGTACTGGAGAATCGGGGCATCGATCCCCGTACCTCTCACATGCTAAGCGAGCGCTCTACGATCTGAGCTAATTCCCCTTTGCTGTTTTCAGACATGTTTAACCCGTGAGAATAATTCGAAGTGTAATTAACATAATAACTGTCTGTTAACATTGGTAGGTAAGTTTACACATGCTAAGCGAGTACTCCACCATCTGATCTAACTCCCCATCTGTAATTTTTAGACAGGTTTTTACTCTTGACAATAACATTGAGAGTAATTAAAATATTAATGGTTTGTGCACAGACTACGTAAGTTAACAATTTTTATATAACTTAATTACTTCAGAGTATAAAATGATGCAAACATTTGTACTAATAAATATCCATATACAGATTTTAAAACTAAATTTTAGTGGAGAATCGGGGCATCGATCCCCGTACCTCTCACATGCTAAGCGAGCGCTCTACCATCTGAGCTAATTCCCCTTTGCTGTTTTCAGACATGTTTAACTCGTGAGAATAATTCGAAGTGTAATTAACATAATAACTGTCTGTTAACATTGGTAGGTAAGTTTACACATGCTAAGCGAGTACTCCACCATTTGATCTAACTCCCCATCTGTAATTTTTAGACAGGTTTTTACTCTTGACAATAACATTGAGAGTAATTAAAATATTAATGGTTTGTGCACAGACTACGTAAGTTAACAATTTTTATATAACTTAATTACTTCAGAGTATAAAATGATAATAACATTTGTACTAATAAATATCCATATACAGATTTTGAAACTAAATTTTAGTGGAGAATCGGGGCATCGATCCCCGTACCTCTCACATGCTAAGCGAGCGCCCTACCATCTGAGCTAATTCCCCCTTTGCTGTTTTCAGACATGTTTAACTCGTGAGAATAATCTGGAGCGAAATTAAAATCATAAATGTCTGTAAAAATTGGTAGGTAAGTTTACACATGCTAAGCGAGTACTCCACCATCTGAGCTAACTCCCCATCTGTAATTTTTAGACAGGTTTTTACTCTTGACAATAACATTGAGAGTAATTAAAATATTAAGGGTTTGTGCACAGACTACGTAAGTTCACAATTTTAAATATAACTTAATTACTTCAGGATATAAAATTATGCAAACATTTGTACGAATAAATATCAATATACAGATTTAAAAAAAAGTTTACTGGAGAATCGGGGCATCGATCCCCGTACCTCTCACATGCTAAGCGAGCGCTCTACCATCTGAGCTAATTCCCCCTTGCTGTTGTCAAACATGTTTAACTCGTGAGAATAATTGGAAGTGTAATTAACATAATAACTGTCTGTTAATATTGGTAGGTAAGTTTACACATGCTAAGCGAGTACTCCACCATCTGAGCTAACTCCCCATCTGTAATTTTTAGACAGGTTTTTACTCTTGACAATAACATTGAGAGTAATTAAAATATTAATGGTTTGTGCACAGACTACGTAAGTTAACAATTTTTATATAACTTAATTACTTCAGAGTATAAAATGATGCAAACATTTGTACTAATAAATATCCATATACAGATTTTAAAACTAAATTTTAGTGGAGAATCGGGGCATCGATCCCCGTACCTCTCACATGCTAAGCGAGCGATCTACCATCTGAGCTAATTCCTCCTTTGCTGTTTTCAGACATGTTTAACTCGTGAGAATAATCTGGAGCGAAATTAAAATCATAAATGTCTGTAAACATTGGTAGGTAAGTTTACACATGCTAAGCGAGTACTCCACCATCTGAGCTAACTCCCCATCTGTAATTTTTAGACAGGTTTTTACTCTTGACAATAACATTGAGAGTAATTAAAATATTAAGGGTTTGTGCACAGACTACGTAAGTTAACAATTTTTAATATAACCTAATTACTTCAGGATATAAAATGATGCAAGCATTTGTACGAATAAATATCAATATACAGATTAAAAAAAAGTTTACTGGAGAATCGGGGCATCGATCCCCGTAACTCTCACATGCTAAGCGAGCGCTCTACCATCTGAGCTAATTCCCCTTTGCTGTTTTCAGACATGTTTAACTCGTGAGAATAATTCGAAGTGTAATTAACATAATAACTGTCTGTTAACATTGGTAGGTAAGTTTACACATGCTAAGCGAGTACTCCACCATCTGAGCTAACTCCCCATCTGTAATTTTTAGACAGGTTTTTACTCTTGACAATAACAAAAAAAACAGCTAAGTCTAAAATTTCCTCACTGTCTTGTCTTAAATACTTCATACAATTACGTTACTACGTCTTGGTAAAGAATATACTTTTTTTTCTTTTTCGCAGGTACTCTGCGTTTCTCTCCTGTTTTCTATGTTCTTGCTAATATCTATGCGTTGCCAAGTCTAGTAAAAGAATTTTTTCTTCGCAGGTTTTTTTTTTTTTTTTTTTTTTTTTTTTTTTTCGCTTATTTTATTTTATTTATTTCATCTATATTGTTCTCTCTTTTGTCCACGACGCTTTACGTGTCTTTCTTTCGTTTTTACATCCATGCTAGTAATTCTTCGAGTTCTTTCTCTGGAGGGGTCAATGCGTTTGAAGATTAAAAGTGTGGGGGGGGGGGATATCCACTATCAATGTAGTTTAAGAAAATGAAAAACCCCCACTGTAGCCCTCTTGACTGTGTTTTAAAAAGCCACGTGTTAGTCTATTTATATCAGCGTCCGTCGAGAGATGAATATCCCTAACTCAAATGTAGCTTCCAGACCGGGTTTAAGAAAGGAAAAAAAAACAGCTAAGTCTAAAATTTCCTCACTGTCTTGTCTTAAATACTTCATATAATTACGTTACTACGTCTTGGTAAAGAATATACTTTTTTTTCTTTTTCGCAGGTACTCTGCGTTTCTTTCCTGTTTTCTATGTTCTTGCTAATATCTATGCGTTGCCAAGTCTAGTAAAAGAATTTTTTCTTCGCAGGTTTTTTTTTTTTTTTCGCTTATTTTATTTTATTTATTTCATCTATATTGTTCTCTCTGTTGTCCACGACGCTTTACGTGTCTTTCTTTCGTTTTTACATCCATGCTAGTAATTCTTCGAGTTCTTTCTCTGGAGGGGTCAATGCGTTTGAAGATTAAAAGTGTGGGGGGGGGGAATATCCACTATCAATGTAGTTTAAGAAAATGAAAAACCCCCACTGTAGCCCTCTTGACTGTGTTTTAAAAAGCCACGTGTTAGTCCATTTATATCAGCGTCCGTCGAGAGATGAATATCCCTAACTCAAATGTAGCTTCCAGACCGGGTTTAAGAAAGGAAAAAAAACAGCTAAGTCTAAAATTTCCTCACTGTCTTGTCTTAAATACTTCATATAATTACGTTACTACGTCTTGGTAAAGAATATACTTTTTTTTCTTTTTCGCAGGTACTCTGCGTTTCTTTCCTGTTTTCTATGTTCTTGCTAATATCTTTGCGTTGCCAAGTCTAGTAAAAGAATTTTTTCTTCGCAGGTTTTTTTTTTTTTTCGCTTATTTTATTTTATTTATTTCATCTATATTGTTCTCTCTGTTGTCCACGACGCTTTACGTGTCTTTCTTTCGTTTTTACATCCATGCTAGTAATTCTTCGAGTTCTTTCTCTGGAGGGGTCAATGCGTTTGAAGATTAAAAGTGTGGGGGGGGATATCCACTATCAATGTAGTTTAAGAAAATGAAAAACCCCCACTGTAGCCCTCTTGACTGTGTTTTAAAAAGCCACGTGTTAGTCCATTTATATCAGCGTCCGTCGAGAGATGAATATCCCTAACTCAAATGTAGCTTCCAGACCGGGTTTAAGAAAGGAAAAAAAAACAGCTAAGTCTAAAATTTCCTTACTGTCTTTACTCCCTCGACCGTTCCTTAGTACTCGATTCTTATTCCTCTTATTTATACCTACTTGCGGGAGGGAAACCTATCTTTAACTCTCTGTTCTCTTTTTAGTATACAATGAACTTATACTATCTACATATGTACATATATATACATACGTAATATTGGATTTTTTTTTTTTTTTTTTTTTTTTAACACCTGCGGGGGACAGGAAATACCCGACTAGTAATCGGGCGCAGGATATTTACACCCTTCTCGGAGTGTTGGACCCGTTAGACCTTGTAAGGCTATCCATCTAAGAGAAGGAAACCTCTGACAAAAAACCTTGCTACTTACGTCGTGGCAGTAAACCGTTGGGGAGGGAGGCCTCCTTAGTCCTGATCGACAACCTTCCTAGAGTTGGAATCTCGAACAAAATATCCGGTTTGCAAACCTACAATTGCTTAAGGAGTAGATAGGTTCTGCCTATCGCCGGCCCTAGCACTCCTTCCTTGTCTATTAGTCAGGCGCAGAGGTAACAGTGCTGGGACGCCTCTAAACACCCAGTGCCTAACCTTGTTTCCTTACTAGGTCAATGAACGCCGTTCTCTTTCTCTCTATTTGGGCAACTTGGGGAAAAATTTTTTCGTCATTAAGTCTTACATGGCCAGTCTGGGTCTCTCTTGTTCCAACAGGTTGAGGGTACAGGTTAGACAGCTTGTCTGGCTGCTGTTTCCGACTGAAAGGACAGGAGCCCAAACTCTTGGGTAGCGCCAAGAACGGCTGCTCCATCATCAGTTGCATAATACCGTGGGTAGTTGTATGTGCCATGTCGCGCATGGAAAGGGACCCTGCAATTATCTCCGGTGGGCTTTCCCGAGGCCACAACCCCCATGGACCAGGTTCAGACTAATGGACTGGTTGTGTGAGCTTATTGGCACCAAACAAGTACCCACCTTGACCAACCCACTCTATAATCAAAACAAACATGTCATTACAAAAAAATAAAAGCAAACCTAAACCAGACACCCAACAAAAAACACTTTCGCCTCCGCCCTTGAGGCTCGCATTCACAAATATCCGGGGACTTAGAACCAATATCAACGACGTAGAATCCTTTCTCCTGACAAACTCCCCGGATATCCTAGCTCTAAGTGAAACTAACCTCCAATCCTCAATCTCCTCTCACCACTTTGACATGACTGACTACCTCCCACTCTACCGTAAAGACTCTGACAAACATATGCACGGGCTAGGAGTTTATGTTCGGAACACCCTCCCCCTGACTAGAGAACATAGGTTTGAATCAGTTGACCACGACTACATGTGCTTTAGATTGACTTTACATCACAGCATCAGTTACTTATATTTCTTATACCGCTCCCCGTCGACCCAGGACTGTACTCTGTTAAACTCTGTCTCTGTAAGCATAGATAGAGCACTCTTAATTGACTCGAATGCCCACATACATGTATTTGGTGATTTTAATGCCCACCACCGTGACTGGTTGGGATTCTCCAGCCTTACTGACGCAGCCGGCAACTCTACGTATAATTTCTCCTTAGCTCACTCCCTCTCTCAGACTGTCGATTTTCCGACCCGCATCCCCGATCGAATAGATCAACAAGCCTCACTTCTAGACCTTTTCTTGACCTCAATGCCCGAGGCTTGTGTGACGAAAGCTCATAGCCCACTCGGGAATGCTGATCACATTGTGCTAATGATACATATCACCCTAAGAAGTCGTCCAAAAGCTGATGAACCGTTGCTCAAAACAATAAGATACTACGAGCGGGCTGATTTTGAGTCAATCAGAGATCACATCAGTGATGCCCCATGGAGGGAAACCTTCTCACTCCCTGCCAATCAGTGTGCAAACGAATTAACTGAATGGGTCAAAGCAGGCATTGAAGCCTATGTCCCCATGCGAAAATACTTTAGCAAGCCTCACTCTCCTCAATGGTTCACCTCGGAATGTGCAGCTGCCATTTCTGAGAGACAACAAGCATTCCGTAAATTTTGCCGACATAAGTCAGCTACTAATAGAAATAAATTTATAGAGTCAAGAAATAATTGCAAGGCCGTGATAGGTGAAGCGAAGAGAAGGTTTAATGAGTTAACGGAAAAACGCATCCAGACACAGAAATTAGGTACTCGTGATTTCTGGAAAATCTACAATAGTGTAGTGAATAATGGTCAATCAACGATTCCCCCACTATCAAACCACAATGATGTCGCTTGCACGGCCACTGATAAGGCTGAACTACTTGCCCAGCGCTTCGCTTCTAACTCTACTTTGGACTCAGATAACCACCCCCTCCCCGAATTCCCTTTGCTGACCGAAGCCACACTTGATAACCTGGTCATCACTCCATCTCAGGTTAGAGACATCATAAAAAACCTTGACACCTCCAAAGCTTGTGGGCCTGATCTTATACCCACAATAGTAATAAAGAAATGCTCTGCTGAACTGGCCCCTGTTCTCTCCAAACTCTACAATAAGTGTCTAGCTGAATCTTGCTTCCCCGATAGCTGGAAAATTGCCTCTGTGGTACCAGTCTACAAGAATTCTGGAAATAGAACCGATCCCCAGAACTATCGCCCAATCAGTCTGCTTCCGATCTTTGCTAAAATCTTTGAATCCTTAATCAATCTAGCAATAGTACGACACTTAGTTAATGCTAAACTTCTTTCTGACCGCCAGTATGGATTTAGACAATCACGATCTACTGCAGACATTCTAACGGTCATCTCTGAACGCATGTATCACACACTCGACAAGGCAGGTGAAGCTAGGGCAGTAGCGCTTGATATATCCAAGGCCTTTGACAAGGTATGGCATAAAGGGCTCCTCCTGAAAATACGATCATACGGTATTACTGGGCAATTATTTAATATAATTAGATCCTTCCTCGCCAAAAGAAAAATCCAGGTTGTCCTCGATGGCCGTTCATCTAAGCAACATGACATAAATGCTGGTGTACCCCAGGGCTCTATCCTTGGACCCTTGTTGTTCCTGATCTATATAAACGATCTCCCTGAAGGCATAGAGTCTGAGATTGGTTTATTTGCTGATGACACCACCCTTTACTCTCGCCATGTTGGCAAAACCGACGCAATTATATCTGATGCAATGGCTGAATCTTTAGAAAATGACCTCCAGGCTGTAGTGGATTGGGGTCATAAATGGTTGGTAACTTTTAATGCCGCAAAGACAAAACTCCTTTCCTTCAATAACTACAAGGAACCTTTTCAACCACCGATTGTCATGGCAAATAACACCCTACCTGAGAGTTCATCATTCAAACTCCTCGGCCTAACCTTCACAGGTAACATGAATTGGAACAAATACATTGAAGACATTGCCAAGGCTGCCGCAAAGAAGGTTGGCTCCCTCTACCGTGCTAGTAAACTCCTCACACCTGACATTATCCTGTATCTCTACAAAGCCACCATCCGCCCATGCATGGAGTATTGTTGTCACATCTGGGCTGGTGCATCATCTACTAGTCTCTCCCTCCTTGACAAAGTCCAAAAAAGAATCGCCAACCTAATAGGTCCCTCACTGTCAGCCAAGCTCCAGCCTCTGTCCCATCGCCGCAATGTAGCATCCTTGTGCTTGTTTTACAAATACTTCAATGGATTATGCTCCGATGAATTGGCTACTCTGGTGCCCCCTCGACGGAAATTCACTAGACTAACCCGACAATCAACTAAATCTCATTCATTCACTGTGGAGGTCCCCAGATGTCGGAGAGCCTTCTACTCAAATAGCTTCTTTCCTCGTACTGCTAGCCTCTGGAACTCCCTCCCTGCCCCCTGTTTCCCCGACAGTACAGACATGCAGAAGTTTAAATCTAATGTAAACAGACACCTCGCTGCGCTGATCCCAATCTAGATTGACCACCCCCTACCTTCTCCCCTTTTCTTTTTCTCAGTAGCCCCTTACGTCTACAGTGGCGGCCTGCCTTGTTTGGGGAGAACTATGTTAAAAAAAAAAAAAAAAAAATTAAAATATTAATGGTTTGTGCACAGACTACGTAAGTTAACAATTTTTATATAACTTAATTACTTCAGAGTATAAAATGATGCAAACATTTGTACTAATAAATATCCATATACAGATTTTAAAACTAAATTTTAGTGGAGAATCGGGGCATCGATCCCCGTACCTCTCACATGCTAAGCGAGCGATCTACCATCTGAGCTAATTCCCACTTTGCTGTTTTCAGACAGGTTTAACTCGTGAGAATTACCCGGAGCGTAATTAAAATAATAAACGTTTGTAAACATTGGTAGGTAAGTTTACACATGCTAAGCGAGTACTCCACCATCTTAGCTAACTCCCCATCTGTAATTTTTAGACAGGTTTTTACTCTTGACAATAACATTGAGAGTAATTAAAATATTAAGGGTTTGTGCACAGACTACGTAAGTTAACAATTTTAAATATAACTTAATTACTTCAGGATATAAAATGATGCAAACAATTGTACGAATAAATATCAATATACAGTTTAAAAAAAAAGTTTACTGGAGAATCGGGGCATCGATCCCTGTACCTCTCACATGCTAAGCGAGCGCTCTACCATCTGAGCTAATTCCCCTTTGCTGTTTTCAGACATGTTTAACTCGTGAGAATAATTCGAAGTGTAATTAACATAATAACTGTCTGTTAACATTGGTAGGTAAGTTTACACATGCTAAGCGAGTACTCCACCATCTGATCTAACTCACCATCTGTAATTTTTAGACAGGTTTTTACTCTTGACAATAACATTGAGAGTAATTAAAATATTAATGGTTTGTGCACAGACTACGTAAGTTAACAATTTTTATATAACTTAATTACTTCAGAGTATAAAATGATGCAAACATTTGTACGAATAAATATAAATATACAGATTTTAAAAAAAAGTATACTGGAGAATCGGGGCATCGATCCCCGTACCTCTCACATGCTAAGCGAGCGCTCTACCATCTGAGCTAATTCCCCCTTTGCTGTTTTCAGACATGTTTAACTCGTGAGAATTACGCGGAGCGTAATTAAAATAATAAACGTTTGTAAACATTGGTAGGTAAGTTTACACATGCTAAGCGAGTACTCCACCATCTTAGCTAACTCCCCATCTGTAATTTTTAGACAGGTTTTTACTCTTGACAATAACATTGAGAGTAATTAAAATATTAAGGGTTTGTGCACAGACTACGTAAGTTAACAATTTTAAATATAACTTAATTACTTCAGGATATAAAATGATGCTAACATTTGTACGAATAAATATCAATATACAGTTTAAAAAAAAAGATTACTGGAGAATCGGGGCATCGATCCACGTACCCCTCACATGCTAAGCGAGCGCTCTACCATCTAAGCTAATTCCCCTTTGCTTTTTTCAGAAATGTGAAACTCGTGAGAATAATTCGAAGTGTAATTAACATAATAACTGTCTGTTAACATTGGTAGGTAAGTTTACACATGCTAAGCGAGTACTCCACCATCTGAGCTAAATCCCCATCTGTAATTTTTAGACAGGTTTTTACTCTTGACAATAACATTGAGAGTAATTAAAATATTAAGGGTTTGTGCACAGACTACGTAAGTTAACAATTTTTAATATAACTTAATTACTTCAGGATATAAAATGATGCAAACATTTGTACGAATAAATATCAATATACAGATTTTAAAAAAAAGTATACTGGAGAATCGGGGCATCGATCCCCGTACCTCTCACATGCTAAGCGAGCGATCTACCATCTGAGCTAATTCCCCCTTTGCTGTTTTCAGACATGTTTAACTCGTGAGAATTACCCGGACCGTAATTAAAATAATAAACGTTTGTAAACATTGGTAGGTAAGTTTACACATGCTAAGCGAGTACTCCACCATCTTATCTTACTCCCCATCTGTAATTTTTAGACAGGTTTTTACTCTTGACAATAACATTGAGAGTAGGTAAAATATTAATGGTTTGTGCACAGACTACGTAAGTTAACAATTTTTATATAACTGTATTACTTCAGAGTATAAAATGATGCAAACATTTGTACTAATAAATATCAATATACAGATTTAAAAAAAAAGTATAC
Organism: Sepiola atlantica; assembly: GCA_963556195.1. Classification (NCBI taxonomy): domain Eukaryota; kingdom Metazoa; phylum Mollusca; class Cephalopoda; order Sepiida; family Sepiolidae; genus Sepiola; species Sepiola atlantica. The sequence goes on from OY744522.1 coordinate 130,853,750, forward strand.
TGGAGAATCGGGGCATCGATCCCCGTACCTCTCACATGCTAAGCGAGCGCTCTACCATCTGAGCTAATTCCCCCTTTGCTGTTTTCAGACATGTTTAACTCGTGAGAATAACCCGGAGCGTAATTAAAATAATAAACGTTTGTAAACATTGGTAGGTAAGTTTACACATGCTAAGCGAGTACTCCACCATCTTAGCTAACTCCCCATCTGTAATTTTTAGACAGGTTTTTACTCTTGACAATAACATTGAGAGTAATTAAAATATTAAGGGTTTGTGCACAGACTACGTAAGTAAACAATTTTAAATATAACTTAATTACTTCAGGATATAAAATGATGCAAACATTTGTACGAATAAATATCAATATACAGATTTAAAAAAAAGTTTACTGGAGAATCGGGGCATCGATCCCCGTACCTCTCACATGCTAAGCGAGCGCTCTACCATCTGAGCTAATTCCCCTTTGCTGTTTTCAAACATGTTTAACTCGTGAGAATAATTCGAAGTGTAATTAACATAATAACTGTCTGTTAACATTGGTAGGTAAGTTTACACATGCTAAGCGAGTACTCCACCATCTGATCTAACTCCCCATCTGTAATTTTTAGACAGGTTTTTACTCTTGACAATAACATTGAGAGTAATTAAAATATTAATGGTTTGTGCACAGACAACGTAAGTTAACAATTTTTATATAACTTAATTACTTCAGAGTATAAAATGATGCAAACATTTGTACTAATAAATATCCATATACAGATTTGAAAATTAAATTTTAGTGGAGAATCGGGGCATCGATCCCCGTATCTCTCACATGCTAAGCGAGCGATCTACCATCTGAGCTAATTCCCCCTTTGATGTTTTCAGACATGTTTAACTCGTGAGAATAATTCGAAGTGTAATTAACATAATAACTGTCTGTTAATATTGGTAGGTAAGTTTACACATGCTAAGCGAGTACTCCACCATCTGAGCTAACTCCCCATCTGTAATTTTTAGACAGGTTTTTACTCTTGACAATAACATTGAGAGTAATTAAAATATTAAGGGTTTGTGCACAGACTACGTAAATTAACAATTTCAAATATAAATTAATTACTTCAGGATATAAAATGATGCAAACATTTGTACGAATAAATATCAATATACAGTTTAAAAAAAAAGTTTACTGGAGAATCGGGGCATCGATCCCCGTACCTCTCACATGCTAAGCGAGCGCTCTACCATCTGAGCTAATTCCCCTTTGCTGTTTTCAGACATGTTTAACTCGTGAGAATAATTCGAAGATTAATTAACATAATAACTGTCTGTTAACATTGGTAGGTAAGTTTACACATGCTAAGCGAGTACTCCACCATCTTATCTTACTCCCCATCTGTAATTTTTAGACAGGTTTTTACTCTTGACAATAACATTGAGAGTAGGTAAAATATTAATGGTTTGTGCACAGACTACGTAAGTTAACAATTTTTATATAACTGTATTACTTCAGAGTATAAAATGATGCAAACATTTGTACTAATAAATATCAATATACAGATTTAAAAAAAAAGTATACTGGAGAATCGGGGCATCGATCCCCGTACCTCTCACATGCTAAGCGAGCGCTCTACCATCTGAGCTAATTCCCCCTTTGCTGTTTTCAGACATGTTTAACTCGTGAGAATAACCCGGAGCGTAATTAAAATAATAAACGTTTGTAAACATTGGTAGGTAAGTTTACACATGCTAAGCGAGTACTCCACCATCTTAGCTAACTCCCCATCTGTAATTTTTAGACAGGTTTTTACTCTTGACAATAACATTGAGAGTAATTAAAATATTAAGGGTTTGTGCACAGACTACGTAAGTAAACAATTTTAAATATAACTTAATTACTTCAGGATATAAAATGATGCAAACATTTGTACGAATAAATATCAATATACAGATTTAAAAAAAAGTTTACTGGAGAATCGGGGCATCGATCCCCGTACCTCTCACATGCTAAGCGAGCGCTCTACCATCTGAGCTAATTCCCCTTTGCTGTTTTCAAACATGTTTAACTCGTGAGAATAATTCGAAGTGTAATTAACATAATAACTGTCTGTTAACATTGGTAGGTAAGTTTACACATGCTAAGCGAGTACTCCACCATCTGAGCTAACTCCCCATCTGTAATTTTTAGACAGGTTTTTACTCTTGACAATAACATTGAGAGTAATTAAAATATTAAGGGTTTGTGCACAGACTACGTAAGTTCACAATTTTAAATATAACTTAATTACTTCAGGATATAAAATGATGCAAACATTTGTACGAATAAATATCAATATACAGATTTGAAAATTAAATTTTAGTGGAGAATCGGGGCATCGATCCCCGTATCTCTCACATGCTAAGCGAGCGATCTACCATCTGAGCTAATTCCCCCTTTGATGTTTTCAGACATGTTTAACTCGTGAGAATTACCCGGAGCGTAATTAAAATAATAAACGTTTGTAAACATTGGTAGGTAAGTTTACACATGCTAAGCGAGTACTCCACCATCTTAGCTAACTCCCCATCTGTAATTTTTAGACAGGTTTTTACTCTTGACAATAACATTGAGAGTAATTAAAATATTAAGGGTTTGTGCACAGACTACGTAAATTAACAATTTCAAATATAAATTAATTACTTCAGGATATAAAATGATGCAAACATTTGTACGAATAAATATCAATATACAGTTTTAAAAAAAAGTTTACTGGAGAATCGGGGCATCGATCCCCGTACCTCTCACATGCTAAGCGAGCGATCTACCATCTGAGCTAATTCCCCCTTTGCCGTTTTCAGACATGTTTAACTCGTGAGAATTACCCGGAGCGTAATTAAAATAATAAACGTTTGTAAACATTGGTAGGTAAGTTTACACATGCTAAGCGAGTACTCCACCATCTTAGCTTACTCCCCATCTGTAATTTTTAGACAGGTTTTTACTCTTGACAATAACATTGAGAGTAATTAAAATATTAAGGGTTTGTGCACAGACTACGTAAGTTAACAATTTTAAATATAACTTAATTACTTCAGGATATAAAATGATGCAAACATTTGTACGAATAAATATCAATATACAGATTAAAAAAAAAGTGTACTGGAGAATCGGGGCATCGATCCCCGTACCTCTCACATGCTAAGCGAGCGCTCTACCATCTGAGCTAATTCCCCTTTGCTGTTTTCAGACATGTTTAACTCGTGAGAATAATTCGAAGTGTAATTAACATAATAACTGTCTGTTAACATTGGTAGGTAAGTTTACACATGCTAAGCGAGTACTCCACCATCTGAGCTAACTCCCCATCTGTAATTTTTAGACAGGTTTTTACTCTTGACAATAACATTGAGAGTAATTAAAATATTAATGGTTTGTGCACAGACTACGTAAGTTAACAATTTTTATATAACTTAATTACTTCAGAGTATAAAATGATGCAAACATTTGTACTAATAAATATCCATATACAGATTTGAAAATTAAATTTTAGTGGAGAATCGGGGCATCGATCCCCGTACCTCTCACATGCTAAGCGAGCGATCTACCATCTGAGCTAATTCCCCCTTTGCTGTTTTCAGACATGTTTAACTCGTGAGAATTACCCGGAGCGTAATTAAAATAATAAACGTTTGTAAACATTGGTAGGTAAGTTTACACATGCTAAGCGAGTACTCCACCATCTTAGCTTACTCCCCATCTGTAATTTTTAGACAGGTTTTTACTCTTGACAATAACATTGAGAGTAATTAAAATATTAAGGGTTTGTGCACAGACTACGTAAGTTAACAATTTTAAATATAACTTAATTACTTCAGGATATAAAATGATGCAAACATTTGTACGAATACATATCAATATACAGATTAAAAAAAAAGTTTACTGGAGAATCGGGGCATCGATCCCCGTACCTCTCACATGCTAAGCGAGCGCTCTACCATCTGAGCTAATTCCCCTTTGCTGTTTTCAGACATGTTTAACTCGTGAGAATAATTCGAAGTGTAATTAACATAATAACTGTCTGTTAACATTGGTAGGTAAGTTTACACATGCTAAGCGAGTACTCCACCATCTGATCTAACTCCCCATCTGTAATTTCTAGACATGTTTTTACTCTTGACAATAACATTGAGAGTAATTAAAATATTAAAAGTTTGTACACAGACTACGTAAGTTAACAATTTTAAATATAACTTAATTACTTCAGGATATAAAATGATGCAAACATTTGTACGAATAAATATCAATATACATATTTTAAAACTAAAGTTTAGTGGAGAATCGGGGCATCGATCCCCGTACCTCTCACATGCGAAGCGAGCGCTCTACCATCTGAGCTAATTCCCTGTTTGCTATTTTCAGACATGTTTAACTCGTGAGAATAATCCAGAGCGAAATTAAAAAAAACAATGTCTGTAAACATTGGTAGGTAAGTTTACACATGCTAAGCGAGTACTCCACCATCTGAGCTTACTACCAATCTGTAATTTTTCGACAGGTTTTTACTCTTGACAATAACATTGAGAGTAATTAAAAGATTAAAAGTTTGTACACAGACTACGTAAGTTAACAATTTTAAATATAACTTAATTACTTCAGGATATAAAATGATGCAAACATTTGTACTAATAAATATCAATATACAGATTTAAAAAAAAGTTTACTGGAGAATCGGGGCATCGATCCCCGTACCTCTCACATGCTAAGCGAGCGCTCTACCATCTGAGCTAACTCCCCCTTCGCTGTTTTCAGACATGTTTAACTCGTGAGAATAATCGGGAGTGTAATTAAAATAGTAAGTGTCTGTTAACATTGGTAGGTAACTTAACACATGCTAAGCGAGTACTCCACCATCGCCGCTAACTCTCCATCTGTAATTTCTAGACAGGTTTTTACTCTTGACAATATCATTGAGAGTAATTAAAAGATTAAAAGTTTGTACACAGACTACGTAAGTTAACAATTTTAAATATAACTTAATTACTTCAGGATATAAAATGATGCAAACATTTGTACGAATAAATATCAATATACAGATTAAAAAAAAAGTTTACTGGAGAATCGGGGCATCGATCCCCGTACCTCTCACATGCTAAGCGAGCGCTCTACGCTCTGAGCTAATTCCCCTTTGCTGTTTTCAGACATGTTTAACTCGTGAGAATAATTCGAAGTGTAATTAACATAATAACTGTCTGTTAACATTGGTAGGTAAGTTTACACATGCTAAGCGAGTACTCCACCATCTGAGCTAACTCCCCATCTGTAATTTTTAGACAGGTTTTTACTCTTGACAATAACATTGAGAGTAATTAAAATATTAAGGGTTTGTGCACAGACTACGTAAGTACACAATTTTAAATATAACTTAATTACTTCAGGATATAAAATGATGCAAACATTTGTACTAATAAATATCAATATACAGATTTAAAAAAAAAGTATACTGGAGAATCGGGGCATCGATCCCCGTACCTCTCACATGCTAAGCGAGCGCTCTACCATCTGAGCTAATTCCCCCTTTGCTGTTTTCAGACATGTTTAACTCGTGAGAATTACCCGGAGCGTAATTAAAATAATAAACGTTTGTAAACATTGGTAGGTAAGTTTACACATGCTAAGCGAGTACTCCACCATCTTAGCTAACTCCCCATCTGTAATTTTGAGACAGGTTTTTACTCTTGACAATAACATTGAGAGTAATTAAAATATTAAGGGTTTGTGCACAGACTACGTAAGTTAACAATTTTAAATATAACTTAATTACTTCAGGATATAAAATGATGCAAACATTTGTACGAATACATATCAATATACAGATTTAAAAAAAAGTTTACTGGAGAATCGGGGCATCGATCCCCGTACCTCTCACATGCTAAGCGAGCGCTCTACCATCTGAGCTAATTCCCCTTTGCTGTTTTCAGACATGTTTAACTCGTGAGAATAATTCGAAGTGTAATTAACATAATAACTGTCTGTTAACATTGGTAGGTAAGTTTACACATGCTAAGCGAGTACTCCACCATCTGATCTAACTCCCCATCTGTAATTTCTAGACATGTTTTTACTCTTGACAATAACATTGAGAGTAATTAAAATATTAAAAGTTTGTACACAGACTACGTAAGTTAACAATTTTAAATATAACTTAATTACTTCAGGATATAAAATGATGCAAACATTTGTACGAATAAATATCAATATACATATTTTAAAACTAAAGTTTAGTGGAGAATCGGGGCATCGATCCCCGTACCTCTCACATGCGAAGCGAGCGCTCTACCATCTGAGCTAATTCCCTGTTTGCTATTTTCAGACATGTTTAACTCGTGAGAATAATCCAGAGCGAAATTAAAAAAAACAATGTCTGTAAACATTGGTAGGTAAGTTTACACATGCTAAGCGAGTACTCCACCATCTGAGCTTACTACCAATCTGTAATTTTTCGACAGGTTTTTACTCTTGACAATAACATTGAGAGTAATTAAAAGATTAAAAGTTTGTACACAGACTACGTAAGTTAACAATTTTAAATATAACTTAATTACTTCAGGATATAAAATGATGCAAACATTTGTACTAATAAATATCAATATACAGATTTAAAAAAAAGTTTACTGGAGAATCGGGGCATCGATCCCCGTACCTCTCACATGCTAAGCGAGCGCTCTACCATCTGAGCTAACTCCCCCTTCGCTGTTTTCAGACATGTTTAACTCGTGAGAATAATCGGGAGTGTAATTAAAATAGTAAGTGTCTGTTAACATTGGTAGGTAACTTAACACATGCTAAGCGAGTACTCCACCATCGCCGCTAACTCTCCATCTGTAATTTCTAGACAGGTTTTTACTCTTGACAATATCATTGAGAGTAATTAAAAGATTAAAAGTTTGTACACAGACTACGTAAGTTAACAATTTTAAATATAACTTAATTACTTCAGGATATAAAATGATGCAAACATTTGTACGAATAAATATCAATATACAGATTAAAAAAAAAGTTTACTGGAGAATCGGGGCATCGATCCCCGTACCTCTCACATGCTAAGCGAGCGCTCTACGCTCTGAGCTAATTCCCCTTTGCTGTTTTCAGACATGTTTAACTCGTGAGAATAATTCGAAGTGTAATTAACATAATAACTGTCTGTTAACATTGGTAGGTAAGTTTACACATGCTAAGCGAGTACTCCACCATCTGAGCTAACTCCCCATCTGTAATTTTTAGACAGGTTTTTACTCTTGACAATAACATTGAGAGTAATTAAAATATTAAGGGTTTGTGCACAGACTACTTAAGTTAACAATTTTAAATATAACTTAATTACTTCAGGATATAAAATGATGCAAACATTTGTACTAATAAATATCAATATACAGATTAAAAAAAAAAGTATACTGGAGAATCGGGGCATCGATCCCCGTACCTCTCACATGCTAAGCGAGCGCTCTACCATCTGAGCTAATTCCCCCTTTGCTGTTTTCAGACATGTTTAACTCGTGAGAATTACCCGGAGCGTAATTAAAATAATAAACGTTTGTAAACATTGGTAGGTAAGTTTACACATGCTAAGCGAGTACTCCACCATCTTAGCTAACTCCCCATCTGTAATTTTGAGACAGGTTTTTACTCTTGACAATAACATTGAGAGTAATTAAAATATTAAGGGTTTGTGCACAGACTACGTAAGTTAACAATTTTAAATATAACTTAATTACTTCAGGATATAAAATGATGCAAACATTTGTACGAATACATATCAATATACAGATTTAAAAAAAAGTTTACTGGAGAATCGGGGCATCGATCCCCGTACCTCTCACATGCTAAGCGAGCGCTCTACCATCTGAGCTAATTCCCCTTTGCTGTTTTCAGACATGTTTAACTCGTGAGAATAATTCGAAGTGTAATTAACATAATAACTGTCTGTTAACATTGGTAGGTAAGTTTACACATGCTAAGCGAGTACTCCACCATCTGATCTAACTCCCCATCTGTAATTTCTAGACATGTTTTTACTCTTGACAATAACATTGAGAGTAATTAAAATATTAAAAGTTTGTACACAGACTACGTAAGTTAACAATTTTAAATATAACTTAATTACTTCAGGATATAAAATGATGCAAACATTTGTACGAATAAATATCAATATACATATTTTAAAACTAAAGTTTAGTGGAGAATCGGGGCATCGATCCCCGTACCTCTCACATGCGAAGCGAGCGCTCTACCATCTGAGCTAATTCCCTGTTTGCTATTTTCAGACATGTTTAACTCGTGAGAATAATCCAGAGCGAAATTAAAAAAAACAATGTCTGTAAACATTGGTAGGTAAGTTTACACATGCTAAGCGAGTACTCCACCATCTGAGCTTACTACCAATCTGTAATTTTTCGACAGGTTTTTACTCTTGACAATAACATTGAGAGTAATTAAAAGATTAAAAGTTTGTACACAGACTACGTAAGTTAACAATTTTAAATATAACTTAATTACTTCAGGATATAAAATGATGCAAACATTTGTACTAATAAATATCAATATACAGATTTAAAAAAAAGTTTACTGGAGAATCGGGGCATCGATCCCCGTACCTCTCACATGCTAAGCGAGCGCTCTACCATCTGAGCTAACTCCCCCTTCGCTGTTTTCAGACATGTTTAACTCGTGAGAATAATCGGGAGTGTAATTAAAATAGTAAGTGTCTGTTAACATTGGTAGGTAACTTAACACATGCTAAGCGAGTACTCCACCATCGCCGCTAACTCTCCATCTGTAATTTCTAGACAGGTTTTTACTCTTGACAATATCATTGAGAGTAATTAAAAGATTAAAAGTTTGTACACAGACTACGTAAGTTAACAATTTTAAATATAACTTAATTACTTCAGGATATAAAATGATGCAAACATTTGTACGAATAAATATCAATATACAGATTAAAAAAAAAGTTTACTGGAGAATCGGGGCATCGATCCCCGTACCTCTCACATGCTAAGCGAGCGCTCTACGCTCTGAGCTAATTCCCCTTTGCTGTTTTCAGACATGTTTAACTCGTGAGAATAATTCGAAGTGTAATTAACATAATAACTGTCTGTTAACATTGGTAGGTAAGTTTACACATGCTAAGCGAGTACTCCACCATCTGAGCTAACTCCCCATCTGTAATTTTTAGACAGGTTTTTACTCTTGACAATAACATTGAGAGTAATTAAAATATTAAGGGTTTGTGCACAGACTACGTAAGTACACAATTTTAAATATAACTTAATTACTTCAGGATATAAAATGATGCAAACATTTGTACTAATAAATATCAATATACAGATTTAAAAAAAAAGTATACTGGAGAATCGGGGCATCGATCCCCGTACCTCTCACATGCTAAGCGAGCGCTCTACCATCTGAGCTAATTCCCCCTTTGCTGTTTTCAGACATGTTTAACTCGTGAGAATTACCCGGAGCGTAATTAAAATAATAAACGTTTGTAAACATTGGTAGGTAAGTTTACACATGCTAAGCGAGTACTCCACCATCTTAGCTAACTCCCCATCTGTAATTTTGAGACAGGTTTTTACTCTTGACAATAACATTGAGAGTAATTAAAATATTAAGGGTTTGTGCACAGACTACGTAAGTTAACAATTTTAAATATAACTTAATTACTTCAGGATATAAAATGATGCAAACATTTGTACTAATAAATATTGATATACAGATTTTAAAACTAAATTTTAGTGGAGAATCGGGGCATCGATCCCCGTACCTCTCACATGCTAAGCGAGCGCTCTACCATCTGAGCTAATTCCCCCTTTGCTGTTTTCAGACATGTTTAACTCGTGAGAATTACCCGGAGCGTAATTAAAATAATAAACGTTTGTAAACATTGGTAGGTAAGTTTACACATGCTAAGCGAGTACTCCACCATCTGAGCTAACTCCCCATCTGTAATTTTGAGACAGGTTTTTACTCTTGACAATAACATTGAGAGTAATTAAAATATTAAGGGTTTGTGCACAGACTACGTAAGTTAACAATTTTAAATATAACTTAATTACTTCAGGATATAAAATGATGCAAACATTTGTACGAATAAATATCAATATACAGATTAAAAAAAAAGTTTACTGGAGAATCGGGGCATCGATCCCCGTAACTCTCACATGCTAAGCGAGCGCTCTACCATCTGAGCTAATTCCCCTTTGCTGTTTTCAGACATGTTTAACTCGTGAGAATTATCCGGAGTGGTATTAAAACAATAAGTGTCTGTTAACATTGGTAGGTAAGTTAACACATGCTAAGCGAGTACTCCACCATCACCGCTAACTCTCCATCTGTAGTTTGTAGACATGTTTTTACTCTTGACAATAACATTGAGAGTAATTAAAATATTAAAAGTTTGTACACAGACTACGTAAGTTAACAATTTTAATATAACTTAATTACTTCAGGATATAAAATGATGCAAACATTTGTACGAATAAATATCAATATACATATTTTAAAACTAAAGTTTAGTGGAGAATCGGGGCCTCGATCCCCGTACCTCTCACATGCGAAGCGAGCGCTCTACCATCTGAGCTAATTGTCCGTTTGCTATTTTCAGACATGTTTAACTCGTGAGAATAATCCGGAGTGTAATTAAAAAAATAAATGTCTGTAAACATTGGTAGGTAAGTTTACACATGCTAAGCGAGTACTCCGCCATCTCCGCTAACTCTCCATCTGTAATTTGTAGAGAGGTTTTTACTCTTGACAATAACATTGTGAGTAATTAAAATATTAAAAGTTTGTACACAGACTACGTAAGTTAACAATTTTAAATATAACTTAATTACTTCAGGATATAAAATGATGCAAACATTTGTACTAATAAATATCAATATACAGATTAAAAAAAGGTTTACTGGAGAATCGGGGCATCGATCCCCGTACCTCTCACATGCTAAGCGAGCGCTCTACCATCTGAGCTAATTCCCTGTTTGCTGTTTTCAGACATGTTTAACTCGTGAGAATTACCCGGAGTGTAATTAAAACAATAAGTGTCTGTTAACATTGGTAGGTAAGTTAACACATGCTAAGCGAGTACTCCACCATCTCCGCTAACTCTCCATCTGTAATTTGTAGACAGGTGTTTACTCTTGACAATAACATTGAGAGTAATTAAAAGATTAAAAGTTTGTACACAGACTTCGTAAGTTAACAATTTTAAATATAACTTAATTACTTCAGGATATAAAATGATGCAAACATTTGTACTAATAAATATCAATATACATATTTTAAAACTAAAGTTTAGTGGAGAATCGGGGCATCGATCCCCGTACCTCTCACATGCGAAGCGAGCGCTCTACCATCTGAGCTAATTCCCCGTTTGCTATTTTCAGACATGTTTAACTCGTGAGAATAATCCAGAGCGAAATTAAAAAAATAAATGTCTGTAAACATTGGTAGGTAAGTTTACACATGCTAAGCGAGTACTCCACCATCTGAGCTTACTACCAATCTGTAATTTTTCGACAGGTTTTTACTCTTGACAATAACATTGAGAGTAATTAAAAGATTAAAAGTTTGTACACAGACTACGTAAGTTAACAATTTTCAATATAACTTAATTATTTCAGGATATAAAATGATGCAAACATTTGTACTAATAAATATCAATATACAGATTAAAAAAAAAAGTTTACTGGAGAATCGGGGCATCGATCCCCGTACCTCTCACATGCTAAGCGAGCGCTCTACCATCTGAGCTAATTCCCCCTTTGCTGTTTTCAGACATGTTTAACTCGTGAGAATTATCCGGAGTGGTATTAAAACAATAAGTGTCTGTTAACATTGGTAGGTAAGTTAACACATGCTAAGCGAGAACTCCACCATCACCGCTAACTCTCCATCTGTAATTTGTAGACATGTTTTTACTCTTGACAATAACATTGAGAGTAATTAAAATATTAAAAGTTTGTACACAGACTACGTAAGTTAACAATTTTACATATAACTTAATTACTTCAGGATATAAAATGATGCAAACATTTGTACGAATAAATATCAATATACATATTTTAAAACTAAAGTTTAGTGGAGAATCGGGGCATCGATCCCCGTACCTCTCACATGCGAAGCGAGCGCTCTACCATCTGAGCTAATTCCCCGTTTGCTATTTTCAGACATGTTTAACTCGTGAGAATAATCCAGAGCGAAATTAAAAAAATAAATGTCTGTAAACATTGGTAGGTAAGTTTACACATGCTAAGCGAGTACTCCACCATCTGAGCTTACTACCAATCTGTAATTTTTCGACAGGTTTTTACTCTTGACAATAACATTGAGAGTAATTAAAATATTAAAAGTTTGTACACAGACTACGTAAGTTAACAATTTTAAATATAACTTAATTACTTCAGGATATAAAATGATGCAAACATTTGTACTAATAAATATCAATATACAGATTAAAAAAAAAGTTTACTGGAGAATCGGGGCATCGATCCCCGTACCTCTCACATGCTAAGCGAGCGCTCTACCATCTGAGCTAATTCCCCCTTTGCTGTTTTCAGACATGTTTAACTCGTGAGAATTACCCGGAGCGTAATTAAAATAATAAACGTTTGTAAACATTGGTAGGTAAGTTTACACATGCTAAGCGAGTACTCCACCATCTGAGCACCCTCCCCATCTGTAATTTTTAGACAGGTTTTTACTCTTGACAATAACATTGAGAGTAATTAAAATATTAAGGGTTTGTGCACAGACTACGTAAGTTAACAATTTTAAATATAACTTAATTACTTCAGGATATAAAATGATGCAAACATTTGTACGAATAAATATCAATATACAGATTAAAAAAAAAGTTTACTGGAGAATCGGGGCATCGATCCCCGTAACTCTCACATGCTAAGCGAGCGCTCTACCATCTGAGCTAATTCCCCTTTGCTGTTTTCAGACATGTTTAACTCGTGAGAATAATTCGAAGTGTAATTAACATAATAACTGTCTGTTAACATTGGTAGGTAAGTTTACACATGCTAAGCGAGTACTCCACCATCTTAGCTAACTCCCCATCTGTAATTTTTAGACAGGTTTTTACTCTTGACAATAACATTGAGAGTAATTAAAAGATTAAAAGTTTGTACACAGACTACGTAAGTTAACAATTTTAAATATAACTTAATTACTTCAGGATATAAAATGATGCAAACATTTGTACGAATAAATATCAATATACATATTTTAAAACTAAAGTTTAGTGGAGAATCGGGGCATCGATCCCCATACCTCTCACATGCGAAGCGAGACCTCTACCATCTGAGCTAATTGTCCGTTTGCTATTTTCAGACATGTTTAACTCGTGAGAATAATCCGGAGTGTAATTAAAAAAATAAATGTCTGTAAACATTGGTAGGCAAGTTTACACATGCTAAGCGAGTACCCCGCCATCTCCGCTAACTCTCCATCTGTAATTTCTAGACATGTTTTTACTCTTGACAATAACATTGAGAGTAATTAAAATATTAAAAGTTTGTACACAGACTACGTAAGTTAACAATTTTAAATATAACTTAATTACTTCAGGATATAAAATGATGCAAACATTTGTACTAATAAATATCAATATACAGATTAAAAAAAAAAGTTTACTGGAGAATCGGGGCATCGATCCCCGTACCTCTCACATGCTAAGCGAGCGCTCTACCATCTGAGCTAATTCCCCGTTTGCTGTTTTCAGACATGTTTAACTCGTGAGAATTATCCGGGGTGGTATTAAAATAGTAAGTGTCTGTTAACATTGGTAGGTAAGTTAACACATGCTAAGCGAGTACTCCACCATCACCGCTAACTCTCCATCTGTAATTTGTAGACATGTTTTTACTCTTGACAATAACATTGAGAGTAATTAAAATATTAAAAGTTTGTACACAGACTACGTAAGTTAACAATTTTAAATATAACTTAATTACTTCAGGATATAAAATGATGCAAACATTTGTACTAATAAATATCAATATTCAGATTTTAAAACTAAAGTTTAGTGGAGAATCGGGGCATCGATCCCCGTACCTCTCACATGCTAAGCGAGCGCTCCACCATCTGAGCTAATTCCCCCTTTGCTGTTTTCAGACATGTTTAACTCGTGAGAATAATCCAGAGCGAAATTAAAAAAATAAATGTCTGTAAAAATTGGTAGGTAAGTTTACACATGCTAAGCGAGTACTCCACCATCTGAGCTTACTACCAATCTGTAATTTTTCGAAAGGTTTTTACTCTTGACAATAACATTGAGAGTAATTAAAAGATTAAAAGTTTGTACACAGACTACGTAAGTTAACAATTTTAAATATAACTTAATTACTTCAGGATATAAAATGATGCAAACATTTGTACTAACAAATATCAATATACAGATTAAAAAAAAAGTTTACTGGAGAATCGGGGCATCGATCCCCGTACCTCTCCATTTAAAGCGAGCGCTCTACCATCTGAGCTAATTCCCCCATTGCTGTTTTCAGACATGTTTAACTCGTGAGAATAATCGGGAGTGTAATTAAAATAGTAAGTCCCTGTTAACATTGGTAGGTAAGTTAACACATGCTAAGCGAGTACTCCACCATCACCGCTAACTCTCCATCTGTAATTTGTAGACATGTTTTTACTCTTGACAATAACATTGAGAGTAATTAAAATATTAAAAGTTTGTACACAGACTACGTAAGTTAACAATTTTAAATATAACTTAATTACTTCAGGATATAAAATGATGCAAACATTTGTACGAATAAATATCAATATACATATTTTAAAACTAATGTTTAGTGGAGAATCGGGGCATCGATCCCCGTACCTCTCACATGCGAAGCGAGCGCTCTACCATCTGAGCTAATTCCCCGTTTGCTATTTTCAGACATGTTTAACTCGTGAGAATAATCCAGAGCGAAATTAAAAAAATAAATGTCTGTAAACATTGGTAGGTAAGTTTACACATGCTAAGCGAGTACTCCACCATCTGAGCTTACTACCAATCTGTAATTTTTCGACAGGTTTTTACTCTTGACAATAACATTGAGAGTAATTAAAATATTAAAAGTTTGTACACAGACTACGTAAGTTAACAATTTTAAATATAACTTAATTACTTCAGGATATAAAATGATGCAAACATTTGTACGAATAAATATCAATATACATATTTTAAAACTAAAGTTTAGTGGAGAATCGGGGCATCGATCCCCGTTACTCTCACATGCGAAGCGAGCGCTCTACCATCTGAGCTAATTCCCCGTTTGCTATTTTCAGACATGTTTAACTCGTGAGAATAATCCAGAGCGAAATTTAAAAAATAAATGTCTGTAAACATTGGTAGGTAAGTTTACACATGCTAAGCGAGTACTCCACCATCTGAGCTTACTACCAATCTGTAATTTTTCGACAGGTTTTTACTCTTGACAATAGCATTGAGAGTAATTAAAAGATTAAAAGTTTGTACACAGACTACGTAAGTTAACAATTTTAAATATAACTTAATTACTTCAGGATATAAAATGATGCAAACATTTGTACTAATAAATATCAATATTCAGATTTTAAAACTAAAGTTTAGTGGAGAATCGGGGCATCGATCCCCGTACCTCTCACATGCTAAGCGAGCGCTCTACCATCTGAGCTAATTCCCCCTTTGCTGTTTTCAGACATGTTTAACTCGTGAGAATTATCCGGAGTGGTATTAAAACAATAAATGTCTGTAAACATTGGTAGGCAAGTTTACACATGCTAAGCGAGTACCCCGCCATCTCCGTTAACTCTCCATCTGTAATTTCTAGACATGTTTTTACTCTTGACAATAACATTGAGAGTAATTAAAATATTAAAAGTTTGTACACAGACTACGTAAGTTAACAATTTTACATATAACTTAATTACTTCAGGATATAAAATGATGCAAACATTTGTACGAATAAATATCAATATACATATTTTAAAACTAAAGTTTAGTGGAGAATCGGGGCATCGATCCCCGTACCTCTCACATGCGAAGCGAGGGCTCTACCATCTGAGCTAATTCCCCGTTTGCTATTTTCAGACATGTTTAACTCGTGAGAATAATCCAGAGCGAAATTAAAAAAATAAATGTCTGTAAACATTGGTAGGTAAGTTTACACATGCTAAGCGAGTACTCCACCATCTGAGCTTACTACCAATCTGTAATTTTTCGACAGGTTTTTACTCTTGACAATAACATTGAGAGTAATTAAAAGATTAAAAGTTTGTACACAGACTACGTAAGTTAACAATTTTAAATATAACTTAATTACTTCAGGATATAAAATGATGCAAACATTTGTACTAATAAATATCAATATACAGATTAAAAAAAAAGTTTACTGGAGAATCGGGGCATCGATCCCCGTACCTCTCACATGCTAAGCGAGCGCTCTACCATCTGAGCTAATTCCCCCTTGCTGTTTTCAAACATGTTTAACTCGTGAGAATAATTCGAAGTGTAATTAACATAATAACTGTCTGTTAACATTGGTAGGTAAGTTTACACATGCTAAGCGAGTACTCCACCATCTGATCTAACTCCCCATCTGTAATTTTGAGACAGGTTTTTACTCTTGACAATAACATTGAGAGTAATTAAAATATTAATGGTTTGTGCACAGACTACGTAAGTTAACAATTTTTATATAACTTAATTACTTCAGAGTATAAAATGATGCAAACATTTGTACTAATAAATATCCATATACAGATTTTAAAACTAAATTTTAGTGGAGAATCGGGGCATCGATCCCCGTACCTCTCACATGCTAAGCGTGCGCTCTACCATCTGAGCTAATTCCCCCTTTGCTGTTTTCAGACATGTTTAACTCGTGAGAATTATGCGGAGTGGTATTAAAACAATAAATGTCTGTAAACATTGGTAGGCAAGTTTACACATGCTAAGCGAGTACCCCGCCATCTCCGCTAACTCTCCATCTGTAATTTCTAGACATGTTTTTACTCTTGACAATAACATTGAGAGTAATTAAAATATTAAAAGTTTGTACACAGACTACGTAAGTTAACAATTTTACATATAACTTAATTACTTCAGGATATAAAATGATGCAAACATTTGTACGAATAAATATCAATATACATATTTTAAAACTAAAGTTTAGTGGAGAATCGGGGCATCGATCCCCGTACCTCTCACATGCGAAGCGAGGGCTCTACCATCTGAGCTAATTCCCCGTTTGCTATTTTCAGACATGTTTAACTCGTGAGAATAATCCAGAGCGAAATTAAAAAAATAAATGTCTGTAAACATTGGTAGGTAAGTTTACACATGCTAAGCGAGTACTCCACCATCTGAGCTTACTACCAATCTGTAATTTTTCGACAGGTTTTTACTCTTGACAATAACATTGAGAGTAATTAAAAGATTAAAAGTTTGTACACAGACTACGTAAGTTAACAATTTTAAATATAACTTAATTACTTCAGGATATAAAATGATGCAAACATTTGTACTAATAAATATCAATATACAGATTAAAAAAAAAAGTTTACTGGAGAATCGGGGCATCGATCCCCGTACCTCTCACATGCTAAGCGAGCGCTCTACCATCTGAGCTAATTCCCCCTTTGCTGTTTTCAGACATGTTTAACTCGTGAGAATTATCCGGGGTGGTATTAAAATAGTAAGTGTCTGTTAACATTGGTAGGTAAGTTAACACATGCTAAGCGAGTACTCCACCATCACCGCTAACTCTCCATCTGTAATTTGTAGACATGTTTTTACTCTTGACAATAACATTGAGAGTAATTAAAATATTAAAAGTTTGTACACAGACTACGTAAGTTAACAATTTTAAATATAACTTAATTACTTCAGGATATAAAATGATGCAAACATTTGTACTAATAAATATCAATATTCAGATTTTAAAACTAAAGTTTAGTGGAGAATCGGGGCATCGATCCCCGTACCTCTCACATGCTAAGCGAGCGCTCTACCATCTGAGCTAATTCCCCCTTTGCTGTTTTCAGACATGTTTAACTCGTGAGAATAATCCAGAGCGAAATTAAAAAAATAAATGTCTGTAAACATTGGTAGGTAAGTTTACACATGCTAAGCGAGTACTCCACCATCTGAGCTTACTACCAATCTGTAATTTTTCGAAAGGTTTTTACTCTTGACAATAACATTGAGAGTAATTAAAAGATTAAAAGTTTGTACACAGACTACGTAAGTTAACAATTTTAAATATAACTTAATTACTTCAGGATATAAAATGATGCAAACATTTGTACTAATAAATATCAATATACAGATTAAAAAAAAAGTTTACTGGAGAATCGGGGCATCGATCCCCGTACCTCTCCATTTAAAGCGAGCGCTCTACCATCTGAGCTAATTCCTCCATTGCTGTTTTCAGACATGTTTAACTCGTGAGAATAATCGGGAGTGTAATTAAAATAGTAAGTCCCTGTTAACATTGGTAGGTAAGTTAACACATGCTAAGCGAGTACTCCACCATCACCGCTAACTCTCCATCTGTAATTTGTAGACATGTTTTTACTCTTGACAATAACATTGAGAGTAATTAAAATATTAAAAGTTTGTACACAGACTACGTAAGTTAACAATTTTAAATATAACTTAATTACTTCAGGATATAAAATGATGCAAACATTTGTACGAATAAATATCAATATACATATTTTAAAACTAATGTTTAGTGGAGAATCGGGGCATCGATCCCCGTACCTCTCACATGCGAAGCGAGCGCTCTACCATCTGAGCTAATTCACCGTTTGCTATTTTCAGACATGTTTAACTCGTGAGAATAATCCAGAGCGAAATTAAAAAAATAAATGTCTGTAAACATTGGTAGGTAAGTTTACACATGCTAAGCGAGTACTCCACCATCTGAGCTTACTACCAATCTGTAATTTTTCGACAGGTTTTTACTCTTGACAATAACATTGAGAGTAATTAAAAGATTAAAAGTTTGTACACAGACTACGTAAGTTAACAATTTTAAATATAACTTAATTACTTCAGGATATAAAATGATGCAAACATTTGTACTAATAAATATCAATATACATATTTTAAAACTAAAGTTTAGTGGAGAATCGGGGCATCGATCCCCGTACCTCTCACATGCTAAGCGAGCGCTCTACCATCTGAGCTAATTCCCCCTTTGCTGTTTTCAGACATGTTTAACTCGTGAGAATTATCCGGAGTGGTATTAAAACAATAAGTGTCTGTTAACATTGGTAGGTAAGTTAACACATGCTAAGCGAGTACTCCACCATCACCGCTAACTCTCCATCTGTAATTTGTAGACATGTTTTTACTCTTGACAATAACATTGAGAGTAATTAAAATATTAAAAGTTTGTACACAGACTACGTAAGTTAACAATTTTAAATATAACTTAATTATTCAGGATATAAAATGATGCAAACATTTGTACGAATAAATATCAATATACATATTTTAAAACTAAAGTTTAGTGGAGAATCGGGGCATCGATCCCCGTTACTCTCACATGCGAAGCGAGCGCTCTACCATCTGAGCTAATTCCCCGTTTGCTATTTTCAGACATGTTTAACTCGTGAGAATAATCCAGAGCGAAATTAAAAAAATAAATGTCTGTAAACATTGGTAGGTAAGTTTACACATGCTAAGCGAGTACTCCACCATCTAAGCTTACTACCAATCTGTAATTTTTCGACAGGTTTTTACTCTTGACAATAGCATTGAGAGTAATTAAAAGATTAAAAGTTTGTACACAGACTACGTAAGTTAACAATTTTAAATATAACTTAATTACTTCAGGATATAAAATGATGCAAACATTTGTACTAATAAATATCAATATTCAGATTTTAAAACTAAAGTTTAGTGGAGAATCGGGGCATCGATCCCCGTACCTCTCACATGCTAAGCGAGCGCTCTACCATCTGAGCTAATTCCCCCTTTGCTGTTTTCAGACATGTTTAACTCGTGAGAATTATCCGGAGTGGTATTAAAACAATAAATGTCTGTAAACATTGGTAGGCAAGTTTACACATGCTAAGCGAGTACCCCGCCATCTCCGCTAACTCTCCATCTGTAATTTCTAGACATGTTTTTACTCTTGACAATAACATTGAGAGTAATTAAAATATTAAAAGTTTGTACACAGACTACGTAAGTTAACAATTTTACATATAACTTAATTACTTCAGGATATAAAATGATGCAAACATTTGTACGAATAAATATCAATATACATATTTTAAAACTAAAGTTTAGTGGAGAATCGGGGCATCGATCCCCGTACCTCTCACATGCGAAGCGAGGGCTCTACCATCTGAGCTAATTCCCCGTTTGCTATTTTCAGACATGTTTAACTCGTGAGAATAATCCAGAGCGAAATTAAAAAAATAAATGTCTGTAAACATTGGTAGGTAAGTTTACACATGCTAAGCGAGTACTCCACCATCTGAGCTTACTACCAATCTGTAATTTTTCGAAAGGTTTTTACTCTTGACAATAACATTGAGAGTAATTAAAAGATTAAAAGTTTGTACACAGACTACGTAAGTTAACAATTTTAAATATAACTTAATTACTTCAGGATATAAAATGATGCAAACATTTGTACTAATAAATATCAATATACAGATTAAAAAAAAAGTTTACTGGAGAATCGGGGCATCGATCCCCGTACCTCTCCATTTAAAGCGAGCGCTCTACCATCTGAGCTAATTCCTCCATTGCTGTTTTCAGACATGTTTAACTCGTGAGAATAATCGGGAGTGTAATTAAAATAGTAAGTCCCTGTTAACATTGGTAGGTAAGTTAACACATGCTAAGCGAGTACTCCACCATCACCGCTAACTCTCCATCTGTAATTTGTAGACATGTTTTTACTCTTGACAATAACATTGAGAGTAATTAAAATATTAAAAGTTTGTACACAGACTACGTAAGTTAACAATTTTAAATATAACTTAATTACTTCAGGATATAAAATGATGCAAACATTTGTACGAATAAATATCAATATACATATTTTAAAACTAATGTTTAGTGGAGAATCGGGGCATCGATCCCCGTACCTCTCACATGCGAAGCGAGCGCTCTACCATCTGAGCTAATTCACCGTTTGCTATTTTCAGACATGTTTAACTCGTGAGAATAATCCAGAGCGAAATTAAAAAAATAAATGTCTGTAAACATTGGTAGGTAAGTTTACACATGCTAAGCGAGTACTCCACCATCTGAGCTTACTACCAATCTGTAATTTTTCGACAGGTTTTTACTCTTGACAATAACATTGAGAGTAATTAAAAGATTAAAAGTTTGTACACAGACTACGTAAGTTAACAATTTTAAATATAACTTAATTACTTCAGGATATAAAATGATGCAAACATTTGTACTAATAAATATCAATATACATATTTTAAAACTAAAGTTTAGTGGAGAATCGGGGCATCGATCCCCGTACCTCTCACATGCTAAGCGAGCGCTCTACCATCTGAGCTAATTCCGCCTTTGCTGTTTTCAGACATGTTTAACTCGTGAGAATTATCCGGAGTGGTATTAAAACAATAAGTGTCTGTTAACATTGGTAGGTAAGTTAACACATGCTAAGCGAGTACTCCACCATCACCGCTAACTCTCCATCTGTAATTTGTAGACATGTTTTTACTCTTGACAATAACATTGAGAGTAATTAAAATATTAAAAGTTTGTACACAGACTACGTAAGTTAACAATTTTAAATATAACTTAATTACTTCAGGATATAAAATGATGCAAACATTTGTACGAATAAATATCAATATACATATTTTAAAACTAAAGTTTAGTGGAGAATCGGGGCATCGATCCCCGTTACTCTCACATGCGAAGCGAGCGCTCTACCATCTGAGCTAATTCCCCGTTTGCTATTTTCAGACATGTTTAACTCGTGAGAATAATCCAGAGCGAAATTAAAAAAATAAATGTCTGTAAACATTGGTAGGTAAGTTTACACATGCTAAGCGAGTACTCCACCATCTAAGCTTACTACCAATCTGTAATTTTTCGACAGGTTTTTACTCTTGACAATAGCATTGAGAGTAATTAAAAGATTAAAAGTTTGTACACAGACTACGTAAGTTAACAATTTTAAATATAACTTAATTACTTCAGGATATAAAATGATGCAAACATTTGTACTAATAAATATCAATATTCAGATTTTAAAACTAAAGTTTAGTGGAGAATCGGGGCATCGATCCCCGTACCTCTCACATGCTAAGCGAGCGCTCTACCATCTGAGCTAATTCCCCCTTTGCTGTTTTCAGACATGTTTAACTCGTGAGAATTATCCGGAGTGGTATTAAAACAATAAATGTCTGTAAACATTGGTAGGCAAGTTTACACATGCTAAGCGAGTACCCCGCCATCTCCGCTAACTCTCCATCTGTAATTTCTAGACATGTTTTTACTCTTGACAATAACATTGAGAGTAATTAAAATATTAAAAGTTTGTACACAGACTACGTAAGTTAACAATTTTACATATAACTTAATTACTTCAGGATATAAAATGATGCAAACATTTGTACGAATAAATATCAATATACATATTTTAAAACTAAAGTTTAGTGGAGAATCGGGGCATCGATCCCCGTACCTCTCACATGCGAAGCGAGGGCTCTACCATCTGAGCTAATTCCCCGTTTGCTATTTTCAGACATGTTTAACTCGTGAGAATAATCCAGAGCGAAATTAAAAAAATAAATGTCTGTAAACATTGGTAGGTAAGTTTACACATGCTAAGCGAGTACTCCACCATCTGAGCTTACTACCAATCTGTAATTTTTCGACAGGTTTTTACTCTTGACAATAACATTGAGAGTAATTAAAAGATTAAAAGTTTGTACACAGACTACGTAAGTTAACAATTTTAAATATAACTTAATTACTTCAGGATATAAAATGATGCAAACATTTGTACTAATAAATATCAATATTCAGATTTTAAAACTAAAGTTTAGTGGAGAATCGGGGCATCGATCCCCGTACCTCTCACATGCTAAGCGAGCGCTCTACCATCTGAGCTAATTCCCCCTTTGCTGTTTTCAGACATGTTTAACTCGTGAGAATTATCCGGAGTGGTATTAAAACAATAAGTGTCTGTTAACATTGGTAGGTAAGTTAACACATGCTAAGCGAGTACTCCACCATCACCGCTAACTCTCCATCTGTAATTTGTAGACATGTTTTTACTCTTGACAATAACATTGAGAGTAATTAAAATATTAAAAGTTTGTACACAGACTACGTAAGTTAACAATTTTAAATATAACTTAATTACTTCAGGATATAAAATGATGCAAACATTTGTACGAATAAATATCAATATACATATTTTAAAACTAAAGTTTAGTGGAGAATCGGGGCATCGATCCCCGTACCTCTCACATGCGAAGCGAGCGCTCTACCATCTGAGCTAATTCCCCGTTTGCTATTTTCAGACATGTTTAACTCGTGAGAATAATCCAGAGCGAAATTAAAAAAATAAATGTCTGTAAACATTTGTAGGTAAGTGTACACATGCTAAGCGAGTACTCCACCATCTGAGCTTACTACCAATCTGTAATTTTTCGACAGGTTTTTACTCTTGACAATAACATTGAGAGTAATTAAAAGATTAAAAGTTTGTACACAGACTACGTAAGTTAACAATTTTAAATATAACTTAATTACTTCAGGATATAAAATGATGCAAACATTTGTACTAATAAATATCAATATACAGATTAATAAAAAAGTTTACTGGAGAATCGGGGCATCGATCCCCGTACCTCTCACATGCTAAGCGAGCGCTCTACCATCTGAGCTAATTCCCCCTTGCTGTTTTCAAACATGTTTAACTTGTGAGAATAATTCGAAGTGTAATTAACATAATAACTGTCTGTTAACATTGGTAGGTAAGTTTACACATGCTAAGCGAGTACTCCACCATCTGATCTAACTCCCCATCTGTAATTTTTAGACAGGTTTTTACTCTTGACAATAACATTGAGAGTAATTAAAATATTAATGGTTTGTGCACAGACTACGTAAGTTAACAATTTTTATATAACTTAATTACTTCAGAGTATAAAATGATGCAAACATTTGTACTAATAAATATCCATATACAGATTTTAAAACTAAATTTTAGTGGAGAATCGGGGCATCGATCCCCGTACCTCTCACATGCTAAGCGAGCGCTCTACCATCTGAGCTAATTCCCCCTTTGCTGTTTTCAGACATGTTTAACTCGTGAGAATTACCCGGAGCGTAATTAAAATAATAAACGTTTGTAAACATTGGTAGGTAAGTTTACACATGCTAAGCGAGTACTCCACCATCTGAGCTAACTCCCCATCTGTAATTTTTAGACAGGTTTTTACTCTTGACAATAACATTGAGAGTAATTAAAATATTAAGGGTTTGTGCACAGACTACGTAAGTTAACAATTTTAAATATAACTTAATTACTTCAGGATATAAAATGATGCAAACATTTGTACGAATAAATATCAATATACAGATTAAAAAAAAAGTTTACTGGAGAATCGGGGCATCGATCCCCGTAACTCTCACATGCTAAGCGAGCGCTCTACCATCTGAGCTAATTCCCCTTTGCTGTTTTCAGACATGTTTAACTCGTGAGAATAATTCGAAGTGTAATTAACATAATAACTGTCTGTTAACATTGGTAGGTAAGTTTACACATGCTAAGCGAGTACTCCACCATCATAGCTAACTCCCCATCTGTAATTTCTAGACAGGTTTTTACTCTTGACAACAACATTGAGAGTAATTAAAAGATTAAAAGTTTGTACACAGACTACGTAAGTTAACAATTTTAAATATAACTTAATTACTTCAGGATATAAAATGATGCAAACATTTGTACGAATAAATATCAATATACATATTTTAAAACTAAAGTTTAGTGGAGAATCGGGGCATCGATCCCCGTACCTCTCACATGCGAAGCGAGACCTCTACCATCTGAGCTAATTGTCCGTTTGCTATTTTCAGACATGTTTAACTCGTGAGAATAATCCGGAGTGTAATTAAAAAAATAAATGTCTGTAAACATTGGTAGGCAAGTTTACACATGCTAAGCGAGTACTCCGCCATCTCCGCTAACTCTCCATCTGTAATTTGTAGAGAGGTTTTTACTCTTGACAATAACATTGTGAGTAATTAAAATATTAAAAGTTTGTACACAGACTACGTAAGTTAACAATTTTAAATATAACTTAATTACTTCAGGATATAAAATGATGCAAACATTTGTACGAATAAATATCAATATACATATTTTAAAACTAAAGTTTAGTGGAGAATCGGGGCATCGATCCCCGTACCTCTCACATGCGAAGCGAGCGCTCTACCATCTGAGCTAATTCCCCGTTTGCTATTTTCAGACATGTTTAACTCGTGAGAATAATCCAGAGCGAAATTAAAAAAATAAATGTCTGTAAACATTGGTAGGTAAGTTTACACATGCTAAGCGAGTACTCCACCATCTGAGCTTACTACCAATCTGTAATTTTTCGACAGGTTTTTACTCTTGACAATAACATTGAGAGTAATTAAAAGATTAAAAGTTTGTACACAGACTACGTAAGTTAACAATTTTAAATATAACTTAATTACTTCAGGATATAAAATGATGCAAACATTTGTACTAATAAATATCAATATTCAGATTTTAAAACTAAAGTTTAGTGGAGAATCGGGGCATCGATCCCCGTACCTCTCACATGCTAAGCGAGCGCTCTACCATCTGAGCTAATTCCCCCTTTGCTGTTTTCAGACATGTTTAACTCGTGAGAATTATCCGGAGTGGTATTAAAACAATAAATGTCTGTAAACATTGGTAGGCAAGTTTACACATGCTAAGCGAGTACCCCGCCATCTCCGCTAACTCTCCATCTGTAATTTCTAGACATGTTTTTACTCTTGACAATAACATTGAGAGTAATTAAAATATTAAAAGTTTGTACACAGACTACGTAAGTTAACAATTTTACATATAACTTAATTACTTCAGGATATAAAATGATGCAAACATTTGTACGAATAAATATCAATATACATATTTTAAAACTAAAGTTTAGTGGAGAATCGGGGCATCGATCCCCGTACCTCTCACATGCGAAGCGAGGGCTCTACCATCTGAGCTAATTCCCCGTTTGCTATTTTCAGACATGTTTAACTCGTGAGAATAATCCAGAGCGAAATTAAAAAAATAAATGTCTGTAAACATTGGTAGGTAAGTTTACACATGCTAAGCGAGTACTCCACCATCTGAGCTTACTACCAATCTGTAATTTTTCGAAAGGTTTTTACTCTTGACAATAACATTGAGAGTAATTAAAAGATTAAAAGTTTGTACACAGACTACGTAAGTTAACAATTTTAAATATAACTTAATTACTTCAGGATATAAAATGATGCAAACATTTGTACTAATAAATATCAATATACAGATTAAAAAAAAAGTTTACTGGAGAATCGGGGCATCGATCCCCGTACCTCTCCATTTAAAGCGAGCGCTCTACCATCTGAGCTAATTCCTCCATTGCTGTTTTCAGACATGTTTAACTCGTGAGAATAATCGGGAGTGTAATTAAAATAGTAAGTCCCTGTTAACATTGGTAGGTAAGTTAACACATGCTAAGCGAGTACTCCACCATCACCGCTAACTCTCCATCTGTAATTTGTAGACATGTTTTTACTCTTGACAATAACATTGAGAGTAATTAAAATATTAAAAGTTTGTACACAGACTACGTAAGTTAACAATTTTAAATATAACTTAATTACTTCAGGATATAAAATGATGCAAACATTTGTACGAATAAATATCAATATACATATTTTAAAACTAATGTTTAGTGGAGAATCGGGGCATCGATCCCCGTACCTCTCACATGCGAAGCGAGCGCTCTACCATCTGAGCTAATTCACCGTTTGCTATTTTCAGACATGTTTAACTCGTGAGAATAATCCAGAGCGAAATTAAAAAAATAAATGTCTGTAAACATTGGTAGGTAAGTTTACACATGCTAAGCGAGTACTCCACCATCTGAGCTTACTACCAATCTGTAATTTTTCGACAGGTTTTTACTCTTGACAATAACATTGAGAGTAATTAAAAGATTAAAAGTTTGTACACAGACTACGTAAGTTAACAATTTTAAATATAACTTAATTACTTCAGGATATAAAATGATGCAAACATTTGTACTAATAAATATCAATATACATATTTTAAAACTAAAGTTTAGTGGAGAATCGGGGCATCGATCCCCGTACCTCTCACATGCTAAGCGAGCGCTCTACCATCTGAGCTAATTCCCCCTTTGCTGTTTTCAGACATGTTTAACTCGTGAGAATTATCCGGAGTGGTATTAAAACAATAAGTGTCTGTTAACATTGGTAGGTAAGTTAACACATGCTAAGCGAGTACTCCACCATCACCGCTAACTCTCCATCTGTAATTTGTAGACATGTTTTTACTCTTGACAATAACATTGAGAGTAATTAAAATATTAAAAGTTTGTACACAGACTACGTAAGTTAACAATTTTAAATATAACTTAATTACTTCAGGATATAAAATGATGCAAACATTTGTACGAATAAATATCAATATACATATTTTAAAACTAAAGTTTAGTGGAGAATCGGGGCATCGATCCCCGTTACTCTCACATGCGAAGCGAGCGCTCTACCATCTGAGCTAATTCCCCGTTTGCTATTTTCAGACATGTTTAACTCGTGAGAATAATCCAGAGCGAAATTAAAAAAATAAATGTCTGTAAACATTGGTAGGTAAGTTTACACATGCTAAGCGAGTACTCCACCATCTAAGCTTACTACCAATCTGTAATTTTTCGACAGGTTTTTACTCTTGACAATAGCATTGAGAGTAATTAAAAGATTAAAAGTTTGTACACAGACTACGTAAGTTAACAATTTTAAATATAACTTAATTACTTCAGGATATAAAATGATGCAAACATTTGTACTAATAAATATCAATATTCAGATTTTAAAACTAAAGTTTAGTGGAGAATCGGGGCATCGATCCCCGTACCTCTCACATGCTAAGCGAGCGCTCTACCATCTGAGCTAATTCCCCCTTTGCTGTTTTTAGACATGTTTAACTCGTGAGAATTATCCAGAGTGGTATTAAAACAATAAATGTCTGTAAACATTGGTAGGCAAGTTTACACATGCTAAGCGAGTACCCCGCCATCTCCGCTAACTCTCCATCTGTAATTTCTAGACATGTTTTTACTCTTGACAATAACATTGAGAGTAATTAAAATATTAAAAGTTTGTACACAGACTACGTAAGTTAACAATTTTACATATAACTTAATTACTTCAGGATATAAAATGATGCAAACATTTGTACGAATAAATATCAATATACATATTTTAAAACTAAAGTTTAGTGGAGAATCGGGGCATCGATCCCCGTACCTCTCACATGCGAAGCGAGGGCTCTACCATCTGAGCTAATTCCCCGTTTGCTATTTTCAGACATGTTTAACTCGTGAGAATAATCCAGAGCGAAATTAAAAAAATAAATGTCTGTAAACATTGGTAGGTAAGTTTACACATGCTAAGCGAGTACTCCACCATCTGAGCTTACTACCAATCTGTAATTTTTCGACAGGTTTTTACTCTTGACAATAACATTGAGAGTAATTAAAAGATTAAAAGTTTGTACACAGACTACGTAAGTTAACAATTTTAAATATAACTTAATTACTTCAGGATATAAAATGATGCAAACATTTGTACTAATAAATATCAATATTCAGATTTTAAAACTAAAGTTTAGTGGAGAATCGGGGCATCGATCCCCGTACCTCTCACATGCTAAGCGAGCGCTCTACCATCTGAGCTAATTCCCCCTTTGCTGTTTTCAGACATGTTTAACTCGTGAGAATTATCCGGAGTGGTATTAAAACAATAAGTGTCTGTTAACATTGGTAGGTAAGTTAACACATGCTAAGCGAGTACTCCACCATCACCGCTAACTCTCCATCTGTAATTTGTAGACATGTTTTTACTCTTGACAATAACATTGAGAGTAATTAAAATATTAAAAGTTTGTACACAGACTACGTAAGTTAACAATTTTAAATATAACTTAATTACTTCAGGATATAAAATGATGCAAACATTTGTACGAATAAATATCAATATACATATTTTAAAACTAAAGTTTAGTGGAGAATCGGGGCATCGATCCCCGTACCTCTCACATGCGAAGCGAGCGCTCTACCATCTGAGCTAATTCCCCGTTTGCTATTTTCAGACATGTTTAACTCGTGAGAATAATCCAGAGCGAAATTAAAAAAATAAATGTCTGTAAACATTGGTAGGTAAGTTTACACATGCTAAGCGAGTACTCCACCATCTGAGCTTACTACCAATCTGTAATTTTTCGACAGGTTTTTACTCTTGACAATAACATTGAGAGTAATTAAAAGATTAAAAGTTTGTACACAGACTACGTAAGTTAACAATTTTAAATATAACTTAATTACTTCAGGATATAAAATGATGCAAACATTTGTACTAATAAATATCAATATACAGATTAATAAAAAAGTTTACTGGAGAATCGGGGCATCGATCCCCGTACCTCTCACATGCTAAGCGAGCGCTCTACCATCTGAGCTAATTCCCCCTTGCTGTTTTCAAACATGTTTAACTTGTGAGAATAATTCGAAGTGTAATTAACATAATAACTGTCTGTTAACATTGGTAGGTAAGTTTACACATGCTAAGCGAGTACTCCACCATCTGATCTAACTCCCCATCTGTAATTTTTAGACAGGTTTTTACTCTTGACAATAACATTGAGAGTAATTAAAATATTAATGGTTTGTGCACAGACTACGTAAGTTAACAATTTTTATATAACTTAATTACTTCAGAGTATAAAATGATGCAAACATTTGTACTAATAAATATCCATATACAGATTTTAAAACTAAATTTTAGTGGAGAATCGGGGCATCGATCCCCGTACCTCTCACATGCTAAGCGAGCGCTCTACCATCTGAGCTAATTCCCCCTTTGCTGTTTTCAGACATGTTTAACTCGTGAGAATTACCCGGAGCGTAATTAAAATAATAAACGTTTGTAAACATTGGTAGGTAAGTTTACACATGCTAAGCGAGTACTCCACCATCTGAGCTAACTCCCCATCTGTAATTTTTAGACAGGTTTTTACTCTTGACAATAACATTGAGAGTAATTAAAATATTAAGGGTTTGTGCACAGACTACGTAAGTTAACAATTTTAAATATAACTTAATTACTTCAGGATATAAAATGATGCAAACATTTGTACGAATAAATATCAATATACAGATTAAAAAAAAAGTTTACTGGAGAATCGGGGCATCGATCCCCGTAACTCTCACATGCTAAGCGAGACCTCTACCATCTGAGCTAATTCCCCTTTGCTGTTTTCAGACATGTTTAACTCGTGAGAATAATCCGGAGTGTAATTAAAAAAATAAATGTCTGTAAACATTGGTAGGCAAGTTTACACATGCTAAGCGAGTACTCCGCCATCTCCGCTAACTCTCCATCTGTAATTTGTAGAGAGGTTTTTACTCTTGACAATAACATTGTGAGTAATTAAAATATTAAAAGTTTGTACACAGACTACGTAAGTTAACAATTTTAAATATAACTTAATTACTTCAGGATATAAAATGATGCAAACATTTGTACGAATAAATATCAATATACATATTTTAAAACTAAAGTTTAGTGGAGAATCGGGGCATCGATCCCCGTACCTCTCACATGCGAAGCGAGCGCTCTACCATCTGAGCTAATTCCCCGTTTGCTATTTTCAGACATGTTTAACTCGTGAGAATAATCCAGAGCGAAATTAAAAAAATAAATGTCTGTAAACATTGGTAGGTAAGTTTACACATGCTAAGCGAGTACTCCACCATCTGAGCTTACTACCAATCTGTAATTTTTCGACAGGTTTTTACTCTTGACAATAACATTGAGAGTAATTAAAAGATTAAAAGTTTGTACACAGACTACGTAAGTTAACAATTTTAAATATAACTTAATTACTTCAGGATATAAAATGATGCAAACATTTGTACTAATAAATATCAATATTCAGATTTTAAAACTAAAGTTTAGTGGAGAATCGGGGCATCGATCCCCGTACCTCTCACATGCTAAGCGAGCGCTCTACCATCTGAGCTAATTCCCCCTTTGCTGTTTTCAGACATGTTTAACTCGTGAGAATTATCCGGAGTGGTATTAAAACAATAAGTGTCTGTTAACATTGGTAGGTAAGTTAACACATGCTAAGCGAGTACTCCACCATCACCGCTAACTCTCCATCTGTAATTTGTAGACATGTTTTTACTCTTGACAATAACATTGAGAGTAATTAAAATATTAAAAGTTTGTACACAGACTACGTAAGTTAACAATTTTAAATATAACTTAATTACTTCAGGATATAAAATGATGCAAACATTTGTACGAATAAATATCAATATACATATTTTAAAACTAAAGTTTAGTGGAGAATCGGGGCATCGATCCCCGTACCTCTCACATGCGAAGCGAGCGCTCTACCATCTGAGCTAATTCCCCGTTTGCTATTTTCAGACATGTTTAACTCGTGAGAATAATCCAGAGCGAAATTAAAAAAATAAATGTCTGTAAACATTGGTAGGTAAGTTTACACATGCTAAGCGAGTACTCCACCATCTGAGCTTACTACCAATCTGTAATTTTTCGACAGGTTTTTACTCTTGACAATAACATTGAGAGTAATTAAAAGATTAAAAGTTTGTACACAGACTACGTAAGTTAACAATTTTAAATATAACTTAATTACTTCAGGATATAAAATGATGCAAACATTTGTACTAATAAATATCAATATACAGATTAATAAAAAAGTTTACTGGAGAATCGGGGCATCGATCCCCGTACCTCTCACATGCTAAGCGAGCGCTCTACCATCTGAGCTAATTCCCCCTTGCTGTTTTCAAACATGTTTAACTTGTGAGAATAATTCGAAGTGTAATTAACATAATAACTGTCTGTTAACATTGGTAGGTAAGTTTACACATGCTAAGCGAGTACTCCACCATCTGATCTAACTCCCCATCTGTAATTTTTAGACAGGTTTTTACTCTTGACAATAACATTGAGAGTAATTAAAATATTAATGGTTTGTGCACAGACTACGTAAGTTAACAATTTTTATATAACTTAATTACTTCAGAGTATAAAATGATGCAAACATTTGTACTAATAAATATCCATATACAGATTTTAAAACTAAATTTTAGTGGAGAATCGGGGCATCGATCCCCGTACCTCTCACATGCTAAGCGAGCGCTCTACCATCTGAGCTAATTCCCCCTTTGCTGTTTTCAGACATGTTTAACTCGTGAGAATTACCCGGAGCGTAATTAAAATAATAAACGTTTGTAAACATTGGTAGGTAAGTTTACACATGCTAAGCGAGTACTCCACCATCTGAGCTAACTCCCCATCTGTAATTTTTAGACAGGTTTTTACTCTTGACAATAACATTGAGAGTAATTAAAATATTAAGGGTTTGTGCACAGACTACGTAAGTTAACAATTTTAAATATAACTTAATTACTTCAGGATATAAAATGATGCAAACATTTGTACGAATAAATATCAATATACAGATTAAAAAAAAAGTTTACTGGAGAATCGGGGCATCGATCCCCGTAACTCTCACATGCTAAGCGAGCGCTCTACCATCTGAGCTAATTCCCCTTTGCTGTTTTCAGACATGTTTAACTCGTGAGAATAATTCGAAGTGTAATTAACATAATAACTGTCTGTTAACATTGGTAGGTAAGTTTACACATGCTAAGCGAGTACTCCACCATCTGAGCTTACTCCCCATCTGTAATTTCTAGACAGGTTTTTACTCTTGACAACAACATTGAGAGTAATTAAAAGATTAAAAGTTTGTACACAGACTACGTAAGTTAACAATTTTAAATATAACTTAATTACTTCAGGATATAAAATGATGCAAACATTTGTACGAATAAATATCAATATACATATTTTAAAACTAAAGTTTAGTGGAGAATCGGGGCATCGATCCCCGTACCTCTCACATGCGAAGCGAGACCTCTACCATCTGAGCTAATTGTCCGTTTGCTATTTTCAGACATGTTTAACTCGTGAGAATAATCCGGAGTGTAATTAAAAAAATAAATGTCTGTAAACATTGGTAGGCAAGTTTACACATGCTAAGCGAGTACTCCGCCATCTCCGCTAACTCTCCATCTGTAATTTGTAGAGAGGTTTTTACTCTTGACAATAACATTGTGAGTAATTAAAATATTAAAAGTTTGTACACAGACTACGTAAGTTAACAATTTTAAATATAACTTAATTACTTCAGGATATAAAATGATGCAAACATTTGTACGAATAAATATCAATATACATATTTTAAAACTAAAGTTTAGTGGAGAATCGGGGCATCGATCCCCGTACCTCTCACATGCGAAGCGAGCGCTCTACCATCTGAGCTAATTCCCCGTTTGCTATTTTCAGACATGTTTAACTCGTGAGAATAATCCAGAGCGAAATTAAAAAAATAAATGTCTGTAAACATTGGTAGGTAAGTTTACACATGCTAAGCGAGTACTCCACCATCTGAGCTTACTACCAATCTGTAATTTTTCGACAGGTTTTTACTCTTGACAATAACATTGAGAGTAATTAAAAGATTAAAAGTTTGTACACAGACTACGTAAGTTAACAATTTTAAATATAACTTAATTACTTCAGGATATAAAATGATGCAAACATTTGTACTAATAAATATCAATATTCAGATTTTAAAACTAAAGTTTAGTGGAGAATCGGGGCATCGATCCCCGTACCTCTCACATGCTAAGCGAGCGCTCTACCATCTGAGCTAATTCCCCCTTTGCTGTTTTCAGACATGTTTAACTCGTGAGAATTATCCGGAGTGGTATTAAAACAATAAGTGTCTGTTAACATTGGTAGGTAAGTTAACACATGCTAAGCGAGTACTCCACCATCACCGCTAACTCTCCATCTGTAATTTGTAGACATGTTTTTACTCTTGACAATAACATTGAGAGTAATTAAAATATTAAAAGTTTGTACACAGACTACGTAAGTTAACAATTTTAAATATAACTTAATTACTTCAGGATATAAAATGATGCAAACATTTGTACGAATAAATATCAATATACATATTTTAAAACTAAAGTTTAGTGGAGAATCGGGGCATCGATCCCCGTACCTCTCACATGCGAAGCGAGCGCTCTACCATCTGAGCTAATTCCCCGTTTGCTATTTTCAGACATGTTTAACTCGTGAGAATAATCCAGAGCGAAATTAAAAAAATAAATGTCTGTAAACATTGGTAGGTAAGTTTACACATGCTAAGCGAGTACTCCACCATCTGAGCTTACTACCAATCTGTAATTTTTCGACAGGTTTTTACTCTTGACAATAACATTGAGAGTAATTAAAAGATTAAAAGTTTGTACACAGACTACGTAAGTTAACAATTTTAAATATAACTTAATTACTTCAGGATATAAAATGATGCAAACATTTGTACTAATAAATATCAATATACTGATTAATAAAAAAGTTTACTGGAGAATCGGGGCATCGATCCCCGTACCTCTCACATGCTAAGCGAGCGCTCTACCATCTGAGCTAATTCCCCCTTGCTGTTTTCAAACATGTTTAACTTGTGAGAATAATTCGAAGTGTAATTAACATAATAACTGTCTGTTAACATTGGTAGGTAAGTTTACACATGCTAAGCGAGTACTCCACCATCTGATCTAACTCCCCATCTGTAATTTTTAGACAGGTTTTTACTCTTGACAATAACATTGAGAGTAATTAAAATATTAATGGTTTGTGCACAGACTACGTAAGTTAACAATTTTTATATAACTTAATTACTTCAGAGTATAAAATGATGCAAACATTTGTACTAATAAATATCCATATACAGATTTTAAAACTAAATTTTAGTGGAGAATCGGGGCATCGATCCCCGTACCTCTCACATGCTAAGCGAGCGCTCTACCATCTGAGCTAATTCCCCCTTTGCTGTTTTCAGACATGTTTAACTCGTGAGAATTACCCGGAGCGTAATTAAAATAATAAACGTTTGTAAACATTGGTAGGTAAGTTTACACATGCTAAGCGAGTACTCCACCATCTGAGCTAACTCCCCATCTGTAATTTTTAGACAGGTTTTTACTCTTGACAATAACATTGAGAGTAATTAAAATATTAAGGGTTTGTGCACAGACTACGTAAGTTAACAATTTTAAATATAACTTAATTACTTCAGGATATAAAATGATGCAAACATTTGTACGAATAAATATCAATATACATATTTTAAAACTAAAGTTTAGTGGAGAATCGGGGCATCGATCCCCGTACCTCTCACATGCGAAGCGAGCGCTCTACCATCTGAGCTAATTCCCCGTTTGCTATTTTCAGACATGTTTAACTCGTGAGAATAATCCAGAGCGAAATTAAAAAAATAAATGTCTGTAAACATTGGTAGGTAAGTTTACACATGCTAAGCGAGTACTCCACCATCTGAGCTTACTACCAATCTGTAATTTTTCGACAGGTTTTTACTCTTGACAATAACATTGAGAGTAATTAAAAGATTAAAAGTTTGTACACAGACTACGTAAGTTAACAATTTTAAATATAACTTAATTACTTCAGGATATAAAATGATGCAAACATTTGTACTAATAAATATCAATATTCAGATTTTAAAACTAAAGTTTAGTGGAGAATCGGGGCATCGATCCCCGTACCTCTCACATGCTAAGCGAGCGCTCTACCATCTGAGCTAATTCCCCCTTTGCTGTTTTCAGACATGTTTAACTCGTGAGAATTATCCGGAGTGGTATTAAAACAATAAGTGTCTGTTAACATTGGTAGGTAAGTTAACACATGCTAAGCGAGTACTCCACCATCACCGCTAACTCTCCATCTGTAATTTGTAGACATGTTTTTACTCTTGACAATAACATTGAGAGTAATTAAAATATTAAAAGTTTGTACACAGACTACGTAAGTTAACAATTTTAAATATAACTTAATTACTTCAGGATATAAAATGATGCAAACATTTGTACGAATAAATATCAATATACATATTTTAAAACTAAAGTTTAGTGGAGAATCGGGGCATCGATCCCCGTACCTCTCACATGCGAAGCGAGCGCTCTACCATCTGAGCTAATTCCCCGTTTGCTATTTTCAGACATGTTTAACTCGTGAGAATAATCCAGAGCGAAATTAAAAAAATAAATGTCTGTAAACATTGGTAGGTAAGTTTACACATGCTAAGCGAGTACTCCACCATCTGAGCTTACTACCAATCTGTAATTTTTCGACAGGTTTTTACTCTTGACAATAACATTGAGAGTAATTAAAAGATTAAAAGTTTGTACACAGACTACGTAAGTTAACAATTTTAAATATAACTTAATTACTTCAGGATATAAAATGATGCAAACATTTGTACTAATAAATATCAATATACTGATTAATAAAAAAGTTTACTGGAGAATCGGGGCATCGATCCCCGTACCTCTCACATGCTAAGCGAGCGCTCTACCATCTGAGCTAATTCCCCCTTGCTGTTTTCAAACATGTTTAACTTGTGAGAATAATTCGAAGTGTAATTAACATAATAACTGTCTGTTAACATTGGTAGGTAAGTTTACACATGCTAAGCGAGTACTCCACCATCTGATCTAACTCCCCATCTGTAATTTTTAGACAGGTTTTTACTCTTGACAATAACATTGAGAGTAATTAAAATATTAATGGTTTGTGCACAGACTACGTAAGTTAACAATTTTTATATAACTTAATTACTTCAGAGTATAAAATGATGCAAACATTTGTACTAATAAATATCCATATACAGATTTTAAAACTAAATTTTAGTGGAGAATCGGGGCATCGATCCCCGTACCTCTCACATGCTAAGCGAGCGCTCTACCATCTGAGCTAATTCCCCCTTTGCTGTTTTCAGACATGTTTAACTCGTGAGAATTACCCGGAGCGTAATTAAAATAATAAACGTTTGTAAACATTGGTAGGTAAGTTTACACATGCTAAGCGAGTACTCCACCATCTGAGCTAACTCCCCATCTGTAATTTTTAGACAGGTTTTTACTCTTGACAATAACATTGAGAGTAATTAAAATATTAAGGGTTTGTGCACAGACTACGTAAGTTAACAATTTTAAATATAACTTAATTACTTCAGGATATAAAATGATGCAAACATTTGTACGAATAAATATCAATATACAGATTAAAAAAAAAGTTTACTGGAGAATCGGGGCATCGATCCCCGTAACTCTCACATGCTAAGCGAGCGCTCTACCATCTGAGCTAATTCCCCTTTGCTGTTTTCAGACATGTTTAACTCGTGAGAATAATTCGAAGTGTAATTAACATAATAACTGTCTGTTAACATTGGTAGGTAAGTTTACACATGCTAAGCGAGTACTCCACCATCTGAGCTTACTCCCCATCTGTAATTTCTAGACAGGTTTTTACTCTTGACAACAACATTGAGAGTAATTAAAAGATTAAAAGTTTGTACACAGACTACGTAAGTTAACAATTTTAAATATAACTTAATTACTTCAGGATATAAAATGATGCAAACATTTGTACGAATAAATATCAATATACATATTTTAAAACTAAAGTTTAGTGGAGAATCGGGGCATCGATCCCCGTACCTCTCACATGCGAAGCGAGACCTCTACCATCTGAGCTAATTGTCCGTTTGCTATTTTCAGACATGTTTAACTCGTGAGAATAATCCGGAGTGTAATTAAAAAAATAAATGTCTGTAAACATTGGTAGGCAAGTTTACACATGCTAAGCGAGTACTCCGCCATCTCCGCTAACTCTCCATCTGTAATTTGTAGAGAGGTTTTTACTCTTGACAATAACATTGTGAGTAATTAAAATATTAAAAGTTTGTACACAGACTACGTAAGTTAACAATTTTAAATATAACTTAATTACTTCAGGATATAAAATGATGCAAACATTTGTACGAATAAATATCAATATACATATTTTAAAACTAAAGTTTAGTGGAGAATCGGGGCATCGATCCCCGTACCTCTCACATGCGAAGCGAGCGCTCTACCATCTGAGCTAATTCCCCGTTTGCTATTTTCAGACATGTTTAACTCGTGAGAATAATCCAGAGCGAAATTAAAAAAATAAATGTCTGTAAACATTGGTAGGTAAGTTTACACATGCTAAGCGAGTACTCCACCATCTGAGCTTACTACCAATCTGTAATTTTTCGACAGGTTTTTACTCTTGACAATAACATTGAGAGTAATTAAAAGATTAAAAGTTTGTACACAGACTACGTAAGTTAACAATTTTAAATATAACTTAATTACTTCAGGATATAAAATGATGCAAACATTTGTACTAATAAATATCAATATTCAGATTTTAAAACTAAAGTTTAGTGGAGAATCGGGGCATCGATCCCCGTACCTCTCACATGCTAAGCGAGCGCTCTACCATCTGAGCTAATTCCCCCTTTGCTGTTTTCAGACATGTTTAACTCGTGAGAATTATCCGGAGTGGTATTAAAACAATAAGTGTCTGTTAACATTGGTAGGTAAGTTAACACATGCTAAGCGAGTACTCCACCATCACCGCTAACTCTCCATCTGTAATTTGTAGACATGTTTTTACTCTTGACAATAACATTGAGAGTAATTAAAATATTAAAAGTTTGTACACAGACTACGTAAGTTAACAATTTTAAATATAACTTAATTACTTCAGGATATAAAATGATGCAAACATTTGTACGAATAAATATCAATATACATATTTTAAAACTAAAGTTTAGTGGAGAATCGGGGCATCGATCCCCGTACCTCTCACATGCGAAGCGAGCGCTCTACCATCTGAGCTAATTCCCCGTTTGCTATTTTCAGACATGTTTAACTCGTGAACATAATCCAGAGCGAAATTAAAAAAATAAATGTCTGTAAACATTGGTAGGTAAGTTTACACATGCTAAGCGAGTACTCCACCATCTGAGCTTACTACCAATCTGTAATTTTTCGACAGGTTTTTACTCTTGACAATAACATTGAGAGTAATTAAAAGATTAAAAGTTTGTACACAGACTACGTAAGTTAACAATTTTAAATATAACTTAATTACTTCAGGATATAAAATGATGCAAACATTTGTACTAATAAATATCAATATACTGATTAATAAAAAAGTTTACTGGAGAATCGGGGCATCGATCCCCGTACCTCTCACATGCTAAGCGAGCGCTCTACCATCTGAGCTAATTCCCCCTTGCTGTTTTCAAACATGTTTAACTTGTGAGAATAATTCGAAGTGTAATTAACATAATAACTGTCTGTTAACATTGGTAGGTAAGTTTACACATGCTAAGCGAGTACTCCACCATCTGATCTAACTCCCCATCTGTAATTTTTAGACAGGTTTTTACTCTTGACAATAACATTGAGAGTAATTAAAATATTAATGGTTTGTGCACAGACTACGTAAGTTAACAATTTTTATATAACTTAATTACTTCAGAGTATAAAATGATGCAAACATTTGTACTAATAAATATCCATATACAGATTTTAAAACTAAATTTTAGTGGAGAATCGGGGCATCGATCCCCGTACCTCTCACATGCTAAGCGAGCGCTCTACCATCTGAGCTAATTCCCCCTTTGCTGTTTTCAGACATGTTTAACTCGTGAGAATTACCCGGAGCGTAATTAAAATAATAAACGTTTGTAAACATTGGTAGGTAAGTTTACACATGCTAAGCGAGTACTCCACCATCTGAGCTAACTCCCCATCTGTAATTTTTAGACAGGTTTTTACTCTTGACAATAACATTGAGAGTAATTAAAATATTAAGGGTTTGTGCACAGACTACGTAAGTTAACAATTTTAAATATAACTTAATTACTTCAGGATATAAAATGATGCAAACATTTGTACGAATAAATATCAATATACAGATTAAAAAAAAAGTTTACTGGAGAATCGGGGCATCGATCCCCGTAACTCTCACATGCTAAGCGAGCGCTCTACCATCTGAGCTAATTCCCCTTTGCTGTTTTCAGACATGTTTAACTCGTGAGAATAATTCGAAGTGTAATTAACATAATAACTGTCTGTTAACATTGGTAGGTAAGTTTACACATGCTAAGCGAGTACTCCACCATCATAGCTAACTCCCCATCTGTAATTTCTAGACAGGTTTTTACTCTTGACAACAACATTGAGAGTAATTAAAAGATTAAAAGTTTGTACACAGACTACGTAAGTTAACAATTTTAAATATAACTTAATTACTTCAGGATATAAAATGATGCAAACATTTGTACGAATAAATATCAATATACATATTTTAAAACTAAAGTTTAGTGGAGAATCGGGGCATCGATCCCCGTACCTCTCACATGCGAAGCGAGACCTCTACCATCTGAGCTAATTGTCCGTTTGCTATTTTCAGACATGTTTAACTCGTGAGAATAATCCGGAGTGTAATTAAAAAAATAAATGTCTGTAAACATTGGTAGGCAAGTTTACACATGCTAAGCGAGTACTCCGCCATCTCCGCTAACTCTCCATCTGTAATTTGTAGAGAGGTTTTTACTCTTGACAATAACATTGAGAGTAATTAAAATATTAAAAGTTTGTACACAGACTACGTAAGTTAACAATTTTAAATATAACTTAATTACTTCAGGATATAAAATGATGCAAACATTTGTACGAATAAATATCAATATACATATTTTAAAACTAAAGTTTAGTGGAGAATCGGGGCATCGATCCCCGTACCTCTCACATGCGAAGCGAGC
This sequence comes from Sepiola atlantica, assembly GCA_963556195.1. NCBI lineage: Eukaryota > Metazoa > Mollusca > Cephalopoda > Sepiida > Sepiolidae > Sepiola > Sepiola atlantica. Next base: position 130,894,842 of record OY744522.1, read on the forward strand.
GCTCTACCATCTGAGCTAATTCCCCGTTTGCTATTTTCAGACATGTTTAACTCGTGAGAATAATCCAGAGCGAAATTAAAAAAATAAATGTCTGTAAACATTGGTAGGTAAGTTTACACATGCTAAGCGAGTACTCCACCATCTGAGCTTACTACCAATCTGTAATTTTTCGACAGGTTTTTACTCTTGACAATAACATTGAGAGTAATTAAAAGATTAAAAGTTTGTACACAGACTACGTAAGTTAACAATTTTAAATATAACTTAATTACTTCAGGATATAAAATGATGCAAACATTTGTACTAATAAATATCAATATACTGATTAATAAAAAAGTTTACTGGAGAATCGGGGCATCGATCCCCGTACCTCTCACATGCTAAGCGAGCGCTCTACCATCTGAGCTAATTCCCCCTTGCTGTTTTCAAACATGTTTAACTTGTGAGAATAATTCGAAGTGTAATTAACATAATAACTGTCTGTTAACATTGGTAGGTAAGTTTACACATGCTAAGCGAGTACTCCACCATCTGATCTAACTCCCCATCTGTAATTTTTAGACAGGTTTTTACTCTTGACAATAACATTGAGAGTAATTAAAATATTAATGGTTTGTGCACAGACTACGTAAGTTAACAATTTTTATATAACTTAATTACTTCAGAGTATAAAATGATGCAAACATTTGTACTAATAAATATCCATATACAGATTTTAAAACTAAATTTTAGTGGAGAATCGGGGCATCGATCCCCGTACCTCTCACATGCTAAGCGAGCGCTCTACCATCTGAGCTAATTCCCCCTTTGCTGTTTTCAGACATGTTTAACTCGTGAGAATTACCCGGAGCGTAATTAAAATAATAAACGTTTGTAAACATTGGTAGGTAAGTTTACACATGCTAAGCGAGTACTCCACCATCTGAGCTAACTCCCCATCTGTAATTTTTAGACAGGTTTTTACTCTTGACAATAACATTGAGAGTAATTAAAATATTAAGGGTTTGTGCACAGACTACGTAAGTTAACAATTTTAAATATAACTTAATTACTTCAGGATATAAAATGATGCAAACATTTGTACGAATAAATATCAATATACAGATTAAAAAAAAAGTTTACTGGAGAATCGGGGCATCGATCCCCGTTACTCTCACATGCTAAGCGAGCGCTCTACCATCTGAGCTAATTCCCCTTTGCTGTTTTCAGACATGTTTAACTCGTGAGAATAATTCGAAGTGTAATTAACATAATAACTGTCTGTTAACATTGGTAGGTAAGTTTACACATGCTAAGCGAGTACTCCACCATCATAGCTAACTCCCCATCTGTAATTTCTAGACAGGTTTTTACTCTTGACAACAACATTGAGAGTAATTAAAAGATTAAAAGTTTGTACACAGACTACGTAAGTTAACAATTTTAAATATAACTTAATTACTTCAGGATATAAAATGATGCAAACATTTGTACGAATAAATATCAATATACATATTTTAAAACTAAAGTTTAGTGGAGAATCGGGGCATCGATCCCCGTACCTCTCACATGCGAAGCGAGACCTCTACCATCTGAGCTAATTGTCCGTTTGCTATTTTCAGACATGTTTAACTCGTGAGAATAATCCGGAGTGTAATTAAAAAAATAAATGTCTGTAAACATTGGTAGGCAAGTTTACACATGCTAAGCGAGTACTCCGCCATCTCCGCTAACTCTCCATCTGTAATTTGTAGAGAGGTTTTTACTCTTGACAATAACATTGTGAGTAATTAAAATATTAAAAGTTTGTACACAGACTACGTAAGTTAACAATTTTAAATATAACTTAATTACTTCAGGATATAAAATGATGCAAACATTTGTACGAATAAATATCAATATACAGATTAAAAAAAAAGTTTACTGGAGAATCGGGGCATCGATCCCCGTAACTCTCACATGCTAAGCGAGCGCTCTACCATCTGAGCTAATTCCCCTTTGCTGTTTTCAGACATGTTTAACTCGTGAGAATAATTCGAAGTGTAATTAACATAATAACTGTCTGTTAACATTGGTAGGTAAGTTTACACATGCTAAGCGAGTACTCCACCATCTTAGCTAACTCCCCATCTGTAATTTCTAGACAGGTTTTTACTCTTGACAATAACATTGAGAGTAATTAAAAGATTAAAAGTTTGTACACAGACTACGTAAGTTAACAATTTTAAATATAACTTAATTACTTCAGGATATAAAATGATGCAAACATTTGTACGAATAAATATCAATATACATATTTTAAAACTAAAGTTTAGTGGAGAATCGGGGCATCGATCCCGTACCTCTCACATGCGAAGCGAGACCTCTACCATCTGAGCTAATTGTCCGTTTGCTATTATCAGACATGTTTAACTCGTGAGAATAATCCGGAGTGTAATTAAAAAAATAAATGTCTGTAAACATTGGTAGGCAAGTTTACACATGCTAAGCGAGTACTCCGCCATCTCCGCTAACTCTCCATCTGTAATTTGTAGAGAGGTTTTTACTCTTGACAATAACATTGTGAGTAATAAAAATATTAAAAGTTTGTACACAGACTACGTAAGTTAACAATTTTAAATATAACTTAATTACTTCAGGATATAAAATGATGCAAACATTTGTACGAATAAATATCAATATACAGATTAAAAAAAAAGTTTACTGGAGAATCGGGGCATCGATCCCCGTAACTCTCACATGCTAAGCGAGCGCTCTACCATCTGAGCTAATTCCCCTTTGCTGTTTTCAGACATGTTTAACTCGTGAGAATAATTCGAAGTGTAATTAACATAATAACTGTCTGTTAACATTGGTAGGTAAGTTTACACATGCTAAGCGAGTACTCCACCATCTTAGCTAACTCCCCATCTGTAATTTCTAGACAGGTTTTTACTCTTGACAATAACATTGAGAGTAATTAAAAGATTAAAAGTTTGTACACAGACTACGTAAGTTAACAATTTTAAATATAACTTAATTACTTCAGGATATAAAATGATGCAAACATTTGTACGAATAAATATCAATATACATATTTTAAAACTAAAGTTTAGTGGAGAATCGGGGCATCGATCCCGTACCTCTCACATGCGAAGCGAGACCTCTACCATCTGATCTAATTGTCCGTTTGCTATTTTCAGACATGTTTAACTCGTGAGAATAATCCGGAGTGTAATTAAAAAAATAAATGTCTGTAAACATTGGTAGGCAAGTTTACACATGCTAAGCGAGTACTCCGCCATCTCCGCTAACTCTCCATCTGTAATTTGTAGAGAGGTTTTTACTCTTGACAATAACATTGTGAGTAATTAAAATATTAAAAGTTTGTACACAGACTACGTAAGTTAACAATTTTAAATATAACTTAATTACTTCAGGATATAAAATGATGCAAACATTTGTACTAATAAATATCAATATACAGATTAAAAAAAAAAGTTTACTGGAGAATCGGGGCATCGATCCCCGTACCTCTCACATGCTAAGCGAGCGCTCTACCATCTGAGCTAATTCCCCCTTTGCTGTTTTCAGACATGTTTAACTCGTGAGAATTATCCGGGGTGGTATTAAAATAGTAAGTGTCTGTTAACATAAGTAGGTAAGTTAACACATGCTAAGCGAGTACTCCACCATCACCGCTAACTGTCCATCTGTAATTTGTAGACATGTTTTTACTCTTGACAATAACATTGAGAGTAATTAAAATATTAAAAGTTTGTACACAGACTACGTAAGTTAACAATTTTAAATATAACTTAATTACTTCAGGATATAAAATGATGCAAACATTTGTACGAATAAATATCAATATACATATTTTAAAACTAAAGTTTACTGGAGAATCGGGGTATCGATCCCCGTACCTCTCACATGTTAAGCGAGCGCTCTACCATCTGAGCTAATTCCCCCTTTGCTGTTTTCAGACATGTTTAACTCGTGAGAATAATCCAGAGCGAAATTAAAAAAATAAATGTCTGTAAACATTGGTAGGTAAGTTTACACATGCTAAGCGAGTACTCCACCATCTGAGCTTACTACCAATCTGTAATTTTTCGAAAGGTTTTTACTCTTGACAATAACATTGAGAGTAATTAAAAGATTAAAAGTTTGTACACAGACTACGTAAGTTAACAATTTTAAATATAACTTAATTACTTCAGGATATAAAATGATGCAAACATTTGTACTAATAAATATCAATATACATATTTTAAAACTAAAGTATAGTGGAGAATCGGGGCATCGATCCCCGTACCTCTCACATGCTAAGCGAGCGCTCTACCATCTGAGCTAATTCCCCCTTTGCTGTTTTCAGACATGTTTAACTCGTGAGAATTATCCGGAGTGGTATTAAAACAATAAGTGTCTGTTAACATTGGTAGGTAAGTTAACACATGCTAAGCGAGTACTCCACCATCACCGCTAACTCTCCATCTGTAATTTGTAGACATGTTTTTACTCTTGACAATAACATTGAGAGTAATTAAAATATTAAAAGTTTGTACACAGACTACGTAAGTTAACAATTTTAAATATAACTTAATTACTTCAGGATATAAAATGATGCAAACATTTGTACGAATAAATATCAATATACATATTTTAAAACTAAAGTTTAGTGGAGAATCGGGGCATCGATCCCCGTTACTCTCACATGCGTAGCGAGCGCTCTACCATCTGAGCTAATTCCCCGTTTGCTATTTTCAGACATGTTTAACTCGTGAGAATAATCCAGAGCGAAATTAAAAAAATAAATGTCTGTAAACATTGGTAGGTAAGTTTACACATGCTAAGCGAGTACTCCACCATCTGAGCTTACTACCAATCTGTAATTTTTCGACAGGTTTTTACTCTTGACAATAGCATTGAGAGTAATTAAAAGATTAAAAGTTTGTACACAGACTACGTAAGTTAACAATTTTAAATATAACTTAATTACTTCAGGATATAAAATGATGCAAACATTTGTACTAATAAATATCAATATTCAGATTTTAAAACTAAAGTTTAGTGGAGAATCGGGGCATCGATCCCCGTACCTCTCACATGCTAAGCGAGCGCTCTACCATCTGAGCTAATTCCCCCTTTGCTGTTTTCAGACATGTTTAACTCGTGAGAATTATCCGGAGTGGTATTAAAACAATAAGTGTCTGTTAACATTGGTAGGTAAGTTAACACATGCTAAGCGAGTACTCCACCATCACCGCTAACTCTCCATCTGTAATTTGTAGACATGTTTTTACTCTTGACAATAACATTGAGAGTAATTAAAATATTAAAAGTTTGTACACAGACTACGTAAGTTAACAATTTTAAATATAACTTAATTACTTCAGGATATAAAATGATGCAAACATTTGTACGAATAAATATCAATATACATATTTTAAAACTAAAGTTTAGTGGAGAATCGGGGCATCGATCCCCGTACCTCTCACATGCGAAGCGAGCGCTCTACCATCTGAGCTAATTCCCCGTTTGCTATTTTCAGACATGTTTAACTCGTGAGAATAATCCAGAGCGAAATTAAAAAAATAAATGTCTGTAAACATTGGTAGGTAAGTTTACACATGCTAAGCGAGTACTCCACCATCTGAGCTTACTACCAATCTGTAATTTTTCGACAGGTTTTTACTCTTGACAATAACATTGAGAGTAATTAAAAGATTAAAAGTTTGTACACAGACTACGTAAGTTAACAATTTTAAATATAACTTAATTACTTCAGGATATAAAATGATGCAAACATTTGTACTAATAAATATCAATATACAGATTTTAAAACTAAAGTTTAGTGGAGAATCGGGGCATCGATCCCCGTACCTCTCACATGCTAAGCGAGCGCTCTACCATCTGAGCTAATTCCCCCTTTGCTGTTTTCAGACATGTTTAACTCGTGAGAATTATCCGGAGTGGTATTAAAACAATAAGTGTCTGTTAACATTGGTAGGTAAGTTAACACATGCTAAGCGAGTACTCCACCATCACCGCTAACTCTCCATCTGTAATTTGTAGACATGTTTTTACTCTTGACAATAACATTGAGAGTAATTAAAATATTAAAAGTTTGTACACAGACTACGTAAGTTAACAATTTTAAATATAACTTAATTACTTCAGGATATAAAATGATGCAAACATTTGTACGAATAAATATCAATATACATATTTTAAAACTAAAGTTTAGTGGAGAATCGGGGCATCGATCCCCGTACCTCTCACATGCGACGCGAGCGCTCTACCATCTGAGCTAATTCCCCGTTTGCTATTTTCAGACATGTTTAACTCGTGAGAATAATCCAGAGCGAAATTAAAAAAATAAATGTCTGTAAACATTGGTAGGTAAGTTTACACATGCTAAGCGAGTACTCCACCATCTGAGCTTACTACCAATCTGTAATTTTTCGACAGGTTTTTACTCTTGACAATAACATTGAGAGTAATTAAAAGATTAAAAGTTTGTACACAGACTACGTAAGTTAACAATTTTAAATATAACTTAATTACTTCAGGATATAAAATGATGCAAACATTTGTACTAATAAATATCAATATACAGATTTTAAAACTAAAGTTTAGTGGAGAATCGGGGCATCGATCCCCGTACCTCTCACATGCTAAGCGAGCGCTCTACCATCTGAGCTAATTCCCCCTTTGCTGTTTTCAGACATGTTTAACTCGTGAGAATTATCCGGAGTGGTATTAAAACAATAAGTGTCTGTTAACATTGGTAGGTAAGTTAACACATGCTAAGCGAGTACTCCACCATCACCGCTAACTCTCCATCTGTAATTTGTAGACATGTTTTTACTCTTGACAATAACATTGAGAGTAATTAAAATATTAAAAGTTTGTACACAGACTACGTAAGTTAACAATTTTAAATATAACTTAATTACTTCAGGATATAAAATGATGCAAACATTTGTACGAATAAATATCAATATACATATTTTAAAACTAAAGTTTAGTGGAGAATCGGGGCATCGATCCCCGTACCTCTCACATGCGACGCGAGCGCTCTACCATCTGAGCTAATTCCCCGTTTGCTATTTTCAGACATGTTTAACTCGTGAGAATAATCCAGAGCGAAATTAAAAAAATAAATGTCTGTAAACATTGGTAGGTAAGTTTACACATGCTAAGCGAGTACTCCACCATCTGAGCTTACTACCAATCTGTAATTTTTCGACAGGTTTTTACTCTTGACAATAACATTGAGAGTAATTAAAAGATTAAAAGTTTGTACACAGACTACGTAAGTTAACAATTTTAAATATAACTTAATTACTTCAGGATATAAAATGATGCAAACATTTGTACTAATAAATATCAATATACAGATTAATAAAAAAGTTTACTGGAGAATCGGGGCATCGATCCCCGTACCTCTCACATGCTAAGCGAGCGCTCTACCATCTGAGCTAATTCCCCCTTGCTGTTTTCAAACATGTTTAACTTGTTAGAATAATTCGAAGTGTAATTAACATAATAACTGTCTGTTAACATTGGTAGGTAAGTTTACACATGCTAAGCGAGTACTCCACCATCTGATCTAACTCCCCATCTGTAATTTTTAGACAGGTTTTTACTCTTGACAATAACATTGAGAGTAATTAAAATATTAATGGTTTGTGCACAGACTACGTAAGTTAACAATTTTTATATAACTTAATTACTTCAGAGTATAAAATGATGCAAACATTTGTACTAATAAATATCCATATACAGATTTTAAAACTAAATTTTAGTGGAGAATCGGGGCATCGATCCCCGTACCTCTCACATGCTAAGCGAGCGCTCTACCATCTGAGCTAATTCCCCCTTTGCTGTTTTCAGACATGTTTAACTCGTGAGAATTACCCGGAGCGTAATTAAAATAATAAACGTTTGTAAACATTGGTAGGTAAGTTTACACATGCTAAGCGAGTACTCCACCATCTGAGCTAACTCCCCATCTGTAATTTTTAGACAGGTTTTTACTCTTGACAATAACATTGAGAGTAATTAAAATATTAAGGGTTTGTGCACAGACTACGTAAGTTAACAATTTTAAATATAACTTAATTACTTCAGGATATAAAATGATGCAAACATTTGTACGAATAAATATCAATATACATATTTTAAAACTAAAGTTTAGTGGAGAATCGGGGCATCGATCCCCGTACCTCTCACATGCGAAGCGAGACCTCTACCATCTGAGCTAATTGTCCGTTTGCTATTTTCAGACATGTTTAACTCGTGAGAATAATCCGGAGTGTAATTAAAAAAATAAATGTCTGTAAACATTGGTAGGCAAGTTTACACATGCTAAGCGAGTACTCCGCCATCTCCGCTTACTCTCCATCTGTAATTTGTAGAGAGGTTTTTACTCTTGACAATAACATTGTGAGTAATTAAAAGATTAAAAGTTTGTACACAGACTACGTAAGTTAACAATTTTAAATATAACTTAATTACTTCAGGATATAAAATGATGCAAACATTTGTACTAATAAATATCAATATACAGATTAAAAAAAAAAGTTTACTGGAGAGTCTCGGCATCGATCCCCGTACCTCTCACATGCTAAGCGAGCGCTCTACCATCTGAGCTAATTCCCCCTTTGCTGTTTTCAGACATGTTTAACTCGTGAGAATTACCCGGAGCGTAATTAAAATAATAAACGTTTGTAAACATTGGTAGGTAAGTTTACACATGCTAAGCGAGTACTCCACCATCTGAGCTAACTCCGCATCTGTAATTTTTAGACAGGTTTTTACTCTTGACAATAACATTGAGAGTAATTAAAATATTAAGGGTTTGTGCACAGACTACGTAAGTTAACAATTTTAAATATAACTTAATTACTTCAGGATATAAAATGATGCAAACATTTGTACGAATAAATATCAATATACAGATTAAAAAAATTTTACTGGAGAATCGGGGCATCGATCCCCGTAACTCTCACATGCTAAGCGAGCGCTCTACCATCTGAGCTAATTCCCCTTTGCTGTTTTCAGACATGTTTAACTCGTGAGAATAATTCGAAGTGTAATTAACATAATAACTGTCTGTTAACATTGGTAGGTAAGTTTACACATGCTAAGCGAGTACTCCACCATCATGGCTAACTCCCCATCTGTAATTTGTAGACAGGTTTTTACTCTTGACAATAACATTGAGAGTAATTAAAAGATTAAAAGTCTGTACACAGACTACGTAAGTTAACAATTTTAAATATAACTTAATTACTTCAGGATATAAAATGATGCAAACATTTGTACGAATAAATATCAATATACATATTTTAAAACTAAAGTTTAGTGGAGAATCGGGGCATCGATCCCCGTACCTCTCACATGCGAAGCGAGACCTCTACCATCTGAGCTAATTGTCCGTTTGCTATTTTCAGACATGTTTAACTCGTGAGAATAATCCGGAGTGTAATTAAAAAAATAAATGTCTGTAAACATTGGTAGGCAAGTTTACACATGCTAAGCGAGTACTCCGCCATCTCCGCTAACTCTCCATCTGTAATTTGTAGAGAGGTTTTTACTCTTGACAATAACATTGTGAGTAATTAAAATATTAAAAGTTTGTACACAGACTACGTAAGTTAACAATTTTAAATATAACTTAATTACTTCAGGATATAAAATGATGCAAACATTTGTACTAATAAATATCAATATACAGATTAAAAAAAAAAGTTTACTGGAGAATCTCGGCATCGATCCCCGTACCTCTCACATGCTAAGCGAGCGCTCTACCATCTGAGCTAATTCCCCGTTTGCTATTTTCAGACATGTTTAACTCGTGAGAATTATCAGGAGTGGTATTAAAACAATAAGTGTCTGTTAACATTGGTAGGTAAGTTAACACATGCTAAGCGAGTACTCCACCATCACCGCTAACTCTCCATCTGTAATTTGTAGACATGTTTTTACTCTTGACAATAACATTGAGAGTAATTAAAATATTAAAAGTTTGTACACAGACTACGTAAGTTAACAATTTTTATATAACTTAATTACTTCAGAGTATAAAATGATGCAAACATTTGTACTAATAAATATCCATATACAGATTTTAAAACTTAATTTTAGTGGAGAATCGGGGCATCGATCCCCGTACCTCTCACATGCTAAGCGAGCGCTCTACCATCTGAGCTAATTCCCCCTTTGCTGTTTTCAGACATGTTTAACTCGTGAGAATTACCCGGAGCGTAATTAAAATAATAAACGTTTGTAAACATTGGTAGGTAAGTTTACACATGCTAAGCGAGTACTCCACCATCTGAGCTAACTCCCCATCTGTAATTTTTAGACAGGTTTTTACTCTTGACAATAACATTGAGAGTAATTAAAATATTAAAAGTTTGTACACAGACTACGTAAGTTAACAATTTTAAATATAACTTAATTACTTCAGGATATAAAATGATGCAAACATTTGTACGAATAAATATCAATATACATATTTTAAAACTAAAGTTTAGTGGAGAATCGGGGCATCGATCCCCGTACCTCTCACATGCGAAGCGAGACCTCTACCATCTGAGCTAATTGTCCGTTTGCTATTTTCAGACATGTTTAACTCGTGAGAATAATCCGGAGTGTAATTAAAAAAATAAATGTCTGTAAACATTGGTAGGCAAGTTTACACATGCTAAGCGAGTACTCCGCCATCTCCGCTAACTCTCCATCTGTAATTTGTAGAGAGGTTTTTACTCTTGACAATAACATTGTGAGTAATTAAAATATTAAAAGTTTGTACACAGACTACGTAAGTTAACAATTTTAAATATAACTTAATTACTTCAGGATATAAAATGATGCAAACATTTGTACTAATAAATATCAATATACAGATTAAAAAAAAAGTTTACTGGAGAATCGGGGCATCGATCCCCGTACCTCTCACATGCTAAGCGAGCGCTCTACCATCTGAGCTAATTCCCCCTTTGCTGTTTTCAGACATGTTTAACTCGTGAGAATTATCCGGAGTGGTATTAAAACAATAAGTGTCTGTTAACATTGGTAGGTAAGTTAACACATGCTAAGCGAGTACTCCACCATCACCGCTAACTCTCCATCTGTAATTTGTAGACATGTTTTTACTCTTGACAATAACATTGAGAGTAATTAAAATATTAAAAGTTTGTACACAGACTACGTAAGTTAACAATTTTAAATATAACTTAATTACTTCAGGATATAAAATGATGCAAACATTTGTAGAATAATCCGGAGTGTAATTAAAACAATAAGTGTCTGTTAACATTGGTAGGTAAGTTAACACATGCTAAGCGAGTACTCCACCATCTCCGCTAACTCTCCATCTGTAATTTGTAGACAGGTGTTTACTCTTGACAATAACATTGAGAGTAATTAAAAGATTAAAAGTTTGTACACAGACTACGTAAGTTAACAATTTTAAATATAACTTAATTACTTCAGGATATAAAATGATGCAAACATTTGTACTAATAAATATCAATATACAGATTTAAAAAAAAGTTTACTGGAGAATCGGGGCATCGATCCCCGTACCTCTCACATGCTAAGCGAGCGCTCTACCATCTGAGCTAATTCCCCCTTTGCTGTTTTCAGACATGTTTAACTCGTGAGAATAATCCGGAGTGTAATTAAAACAATAAGTGTCTGTTAACATTGGTAGGTAAGTTAACACATGCTAAGCGAGTACTCCACCATCTCCGCTAACTCTCCAACTGTAATTTGTAGACAGGTGTTTACTCTTGACAATAACATTGAGAGTAATTAAAAGATTAAAAGTTTGTACACAGACTACGTAAGTTAACAATTTTAAATATAACTTAATTACTTCAGGATATAAAATGATGCAAACATTTGTACTAATAAATATCAATATACATATTTTAAAACTAAAGTTTAGTGGAGAATCGGGGCATCGATCCCCGTACCTCTCACATGCGAAGCGAGCGCTCTACCATCTGAGCTAATTCCCCGTTTGCTATTTTAAGACATGTTTAACTCGTGAGAATAATCCAGAGCGAAATTAAAAAAATAAATGTCTGTAAACATTGGTAGGTAAGTTTACACATGCTAAGCGAGTACTCCACCATCTGAGCTTACTACCAATCTGTAATTTTTCGACAGGTTTTTACTCTAGACAATAACATTGAGAGTAATTAAAAGATTAAAAGTTTGTACACAGACTACGTAAGTTAACAATTTTAAATATAACTTAATTACTTCAGGATATAAAATGATGCAAACATTTGTACTAATAAATATCAATATACAGATTAAAAAAAAAGTTTACTGGAGAATCGGGGCATCGATCCCCGTACCTCTCACATGCTAAGCGAGCGCTCTACCATCTGAGCTAATTCCCCCTTTGCTGTTTTCAGACATGTTTAACTCGTGAGAATTATCCGGAGTGGTATTAAAACAATAAGTGTCTGTTAACATTGGTAGGTAAGTTAACACATGCTAAGCGAGTACTCCACCATCTCCGCTAACTCTCCATCTGTAATTTGTAGACAGGTGTTTACTCTTGACAATAACATTGAGAGTAATTAAAAGATTAAAAGTTTGTACACAGACTACGTAAGTTAACAATTTTAAATATAACTTAATTACTTCAGGATATAAAATGATGCAAACATTTGTACTAATAAATATCAATATACAGATTTAAAAAAAAGGTTTACTGGAGAATCGGGGCATCGATCCCCATACCTCTCACATGCTAAGCGAGCGCTCTACCATCTGAGCTCATACCCCCTTTGCTGTTTTCAGACATGTTTAACTCGTGAGAATAATCCGGAGTGTAATTAAAACAATAAGTGTCTGTTAACATTGGTAGGTAAGTTAACACATGCTAAGCGAGTACTCCACCATCTCCGCTAACTCTCCATCTGTAATGTGTAGACAGGTGTTTACTCTTGACAATAACATTGAGAGTAATTAAAAGATTAAAAGTTTGTACACAGACTACGTAAGTTAACAATTTTAAATATAACTTAATTAATTCAGGATATAAAATGATGCAAACATTTGTACGAATAAATATCAATATACATATTTTAAAACTAAAGTTTAGTGGAGAATCGGGGCATCGATCCCCGTACCTCTCACATGCGAAGCGAGCGCTCTACCATCTGAGCTAATTCCCCGTTTGCTATTTTCAGACATGTTTAACTCGTGAGAATAATCCAGAGCGAAATTAAAAAAATAAATGTCTGTAAACATTGGTAGGTAAGTTTACACATGCTAAGCGAGTACTCCACCATCTGAGCTTACTACCAATCTGTAATTTTTCGACAGGTTTTTACTCTTGACAATAACATTGAGAGTAATTAAAAGATTAAAAGTTTGTACACAGACTACGTAAGTTAACAATTTTAAATATAACTTAATTACTTCATGATATAAAATGATGCAAACATTTGTACTAATAAATATCAATATACAGATTTAAAAAAAAGTTTACTGGAGAATCGGGGCATCGATCCCCATACCACTCACATGCTAAGCGAGCGCTCTACCATCTGAGCTAATTCCCCCTTTGCTGTTTTCAGACATGTTTAACTCGTGAGAATAATCCGGAGTGTAATTAAAACAATAAGTGTCTGTTAACATTGGTAGGTAAGTTAACACATGCTAAGCGAGTACTCCACCATCTCCGCTAACTCTCCAACTGTAATTTGTAGACAGGTGTTTACTCTTGACAATAACATTGAGAGTAATTAAAAGATTAAAAGTTTGTACACAGACTACGTAAGTTAACAATTTTAAATATAACTTAATTACTTCAGGATATAAAATGATGCAAACATTTGTACTAATAAATATCAATATACAGATTAAAAAAAAAATGTTTACTGGAGAATCGGGGCATCGATCCCCGTACCTCTCACATGCTAAGCGAGCGCTCTACCATCTGAGCTAATTCCCCCTTTGCTGTTTTCAGACATGTTTAACTCGTGAGAATTATCCGGAGTGGTATTAAAACAATAAGTGTCTGTTAACATTGGTAGGTAAGTTAACACATGCTAAGCGAGTACTCCACCGTCACCGCTAACTCTCCATCTGTAATTTGTAGACATGTTTTTACTCTTGACAATAACATTGAGAGTAATTAAAATATTAAAAGTTTGTACACAGACTACGTAAGTTAACAATTTTAAATATAACTTAATTACTTCAGGATATAAAATGATGCAAACATTTGTACGAATAAATATCAATATACATATTTTAAAACTAAAGTTTAGTGGAGAATCGGGGCATCGATCCCCGTACCTCTCACATGCGAAGCGAGCGCTCTACCATCTGAGCTAATTCCCCGTTTGCTATTTTCAGACATGTTTAACTCGTGAGAATAATCCAGAGCGAAATTAAAAAAATAAATGTCTGTAAACATTGGTAGGTAAGTTTACACATGCTAAGCGAGTACTCCACCATCTGAGCTTACTACCAATCTGTAATTTTTCGACAGGTTTTTACTCTTGACAATAACATTGAGAGTAATTAAAAGATTAAAAGTTTGTACACAGACTACGTAAGTTAACAATTTTAAATATAACTTAATTACTTCAGGATATAAAATGATGCAAACATTTGTACTAATAAATATCAATATACAGATTAAAAACAAAAGTTTACTGGAGAATCGGGGCATCGATCCCCGTACCTCTCACATGCTAAGCGAGCGCTCTACCATCTGAGCTAATTCCCCCTTTGCTGTTTTCAGACATGTTTAACTCGTGAGAATAATCCGGAGTGTAATTAAAACAATAAGTGTCTGTTAACATTGGTAGGTAAGTTAACACATGCTAAGCGAGTACTCCACCATCTCCGCTAACTCTCCATCTGTAATTTGTAGACAGGTGTTTACTCTTGACAATAACATTGAGAGTAATTAAAAGATTAAAAGTTTGTACACAGACTACGTAAGTTAACAATTTTAAATATAACTTAATTACTTCAGGATATAAAATGATGCAAACATTTGTACTAATAAATATCAATATACAGATTAAAAAAAAAAGTTTACTGGAGAATCTCGGCATCGATCCCCGTACCTCTCACATGCTAAGCGAGCGCTCTACCATCTGAGCTAATTCCCCCTTTGCTGTTTTCAGACATGTTTAACTCGTGAGAATTATCCGGAGTGGTATTAAAACAATAAGTGTCTGTTAACATTGGTAGGTAAGTTAACACATGCTAAGCGAGTACTCCACCATCACCGCTAACTCTCCATCTGTAATTTGTAGACATGTTTTTACTCTTGACAATAACATTGAGAGTAATTAAAATATTAAAAGTTTGTACACAGACTACGTAAGTTAACAATTTTAAATATAACTTAATTACTTCAGGATATAAAATGATGCAAACATTTGTACGAATAAATATCAATATACATATTTTAAAACTAAAGTTTAGTGGAGAATCGGGGCATCGATCCCCGTACCTCTCACATGCGAAGCGAGCGCTCTACCATCTGAGCTAATTCCCCGTTTGCTATTTTCAGACATGTTTAACTCGTGAGAATAATCCAGAGCGAAATTAAAAAAATAAATGTCTGTAAACATTGGTAGGTAAGTTTACACATGCTAAGCGAGTACTCCACCATTGAGCTTACTACCAATGTGTAATTTTTCGACAGGTTTTTACTCTTGACAATAACATTGAGAGTAATTAAAATATTAATGGTTTGTGCACAGACTACGTAAGTTAACAATTTTTATATAACTTAATTACTTCAGGATATAAAATGATGCAAACATTTGTACTAATAAATATCAATATACAGATTAAAAACAAAAGTTTACTGGAGAATCGGGGCATCGATCCCCGTACCTCTCACATGCTAAGCGAGCGCTCTACCATCTGAGCTAATTCCCCCTTTGCTGTTTTCAGACATGTTTAACTCGTGAGAATAATCCGGAGTGTAATTAAAACAATAAGTGTCTGTTAACATTGGTAGGTAAGTTAACACATGCTAAGCGAGTACTCCACCATCTCCGCTAACTCTCCATCTGTAATTTGTAGACAGGTGTTTACTCTTGACAATAACATTGAGAGTAATTAAAAGATTAAAAGATTGTACACAGACTACGTAAGTTAACAATTTTAAATATAACTTAATTACTTCAGGATATAAAATGATGCAAACATTTGTACTAATAAATATCAATATACAGATTTAAAAAAAAGTTTACTGGAGAATCGGGGCATCGATCCCCGTACCTCTGACATGCTAAGCGAGCGCTCTACCATCTGAGCTAATTCCCCCTTTGCTGTTTTCAGACATGTTTAACTCGTGAGAATAATCCGGAGTGTAATTAAAACAATAAGTGTCTGTTAACATTGGTAGGTAAGTTAACACATGCTAAGCGAGTACTCCACCATCTCCGCTAACTCTCCATCTGTAATTTGTAGACAGGTGTTTACTCTTGACAATAACATTGAGAGTAATTAAAAGATTAAAAGTTTGTACACAGACTACGTAAGTTAACAATTTTAAATATAACTTAATTAATTCAGGATATAAAATGATGCAAACATTTGTACTAATAAATATCAATATACAGATTAAAAAAAAAGTTTACTGGAGAATCGGGGCATCGATCCCCATACCACTCACATGCTAAGCGAGCGCTCTACCATCTGAGCTAATTCCCCCTTTGCTGTTTTCAGACATGTTTAACTCGTGAGAATAATCCGGAGTGTAATTAAAACAATAAGTGTCTGTTAACATTGGTAGGTAAGTTAACACATGCTAAGCGAGTACTCCACCATCTCCGCTAACTCTCCATCTGTAATTTGTAGACAGGTGTTTACTCTTGACAATAACATTGAGAGTAATTAAAAGATTAAAAGTTTGTACACAGACTACGTAAGTTAACAATTTTAAATATAACTTAATTACTTCAGGATATAAAATGATGCAAACATTTGTACTAATAAATATCAATATACAGATTAAAAAAAAAAAGTTTACTGGAGAATCGGGGCATCGATCCCCGTACCTCTCACATGCTAAGCGAGCGCTCTACCATCTGAGCTAATTCCCCCTTTGCTGTTTTCAGACATGTTTAACTCGTGAGAATTATCCGGAGTGGTATTAAAACAATAAGTGTCTGTTAACATTGGTAGGTAAGTTAACACATGCTAAGCGAGTACTCCACCGTCACCGCTAACTCTCCATCTGTAATTTGTAGACATGTTTTTACTCTTGACAATAACATTGAGAGTAATTAAAATATTAAAAGTTTGTACACAGACTACGTAAGTTAACAATTTTAAATATAACTTAATTACTTCAGGATATAAAATGATGCAAACATTTGTACGAATAAATATCAATATACATATTTTAAAACTAAAGTTTAGTGGAGAATCGGGGCATCGATCCCCGTACCTCTCACATGCGAAGCGAGCGCTCTACCATCTGAGCTAATTCCCCGTTTGCTATTTTCAGACATGTTTAACTCGTGAGAATAATCCAGAGCGAAATTAAAAAAATAAATGTCTGTAAACATTGGTAGGTAAGTTTACACATGCTAAGCGAGTACTCCACCATCTGAGCTTACTACCAATCTGTAATTTTTCGACAGGTTTTTACTCTTGACAATAACATTGAGAGTAATTAAAAGATTAAAAGTTTGTACACAGACTACGTAAGTTAACAATTTTAAATATAACTTAATTACTTCAGGATATAAAATGATGCAAACATTTGTACTAATAAATATCAATATACAGATTAAAAACAAAAGTTTACTGGAGAATCGGGGCATCGATCCCCGTACCTCTCACATGCTAAGCGAGCGCTCTACCATCTGAGCTAATTCCCCCTTTGCTGTTTTCAGACATGTTTAACTCGTGAGAATAATCCGGAGTGTAATTAAAACAATAAGTGTCTGTTAACATTGGTAGGTAAGTTAACACATGCTAAGCGAGTACTCCACCATCTCCGCTAACTCTCCATCTGTAATTTGTAGACAGGTGTTTACTCTTGACAATAACATTGAGAGTAATTAAAAGATTAAAAGTTTGTACACAGACTACGTAAGTTAACAATTTTAAATATAACTTAATTACTTCAGGATATAAAATGATGCAAACATTTGTACTAATAAATATCAATATACAGATTAAAAAAAAAAGTTTACTGGAGAATCTCGGCATCGATCCCCGTACGTCTCACATGCTAAGCGAGCGCTCTACCATCTGAGCTAATTCCCCCTTTGCTGTTTTCAGACATGTTTAACTCGTGAGAATTATCCGGAGTGGTATTAAAACAATAAGTGTCTGTTAACATTGGTAGGTAAGTTAACACATGCTAAGCGAGTACTCCACCATCACCGCTAACTCTCCATCTGTAATTTGTAGACATGTTTTTACTCTTGACAATAACATTGAGAGTAATTAAAATATTAAAAGTTTGTACACAGACTACGTAAGTTAACAATTTTAAATATAACTTAATTACTTCAGGATATAAAATGATGCAAACATTTGTACGAATAAATATCAATATACATATTTTAAAACTAAAGTTTAGTGGAGAATCGGGGCATCGATCCCCGTACCTCTCACATGCGAAGCGAGCGCTCTACCATCTGAGCTAATTCCCCGTTTGCTATTTTCAGACATGTTTAACTCGTGAGAATAATCCAGAGCGAAATTAAAAAAATAAATGTCTGTAAACATTGGTAGGTAAGTTTACACATGCTAAGCGAGTACTCCACCATTGAGCTTACTACCAATGTGTAATTTTTCGACAGGTTTTTACTCTTGACAATAACATTGAGAGTAATTAAAATATTAATGGTTTGTGCACAGACTACGTAAGTTAACAATTTTTATATAACTTAATTACTTCAGGATATAAAATGATGCAAACATTTGTACTAATAAATATCAATATACAGATTAAAAACAAAAGTTTACTGGAGAATCGGGGCATCGATCCCCGTACCTCTCACATGCTAAGCGAGCGCTCTACCATCTGAGCTAATTCCCCCTTTGCTGTTTTCAGACATGTTTAACTCGTGAGAATAATCCGGAGTGTAATTAAAACAATAAGTGTCTGTTAACATTGGTAGGTAAGTTAACACATGCTAAGCGAGTACTCCACCATCTCCGCTAACTCTCCATCTGTAATTTGTAGACAGGTGTTTACTCTTGACAATAACATTGAGAGTAATTAAAAGATTAAAAGTTTGTACACAGACTACGTAAGTTAACAATTTTAAATATAACTTAATTACTTCAGGATATAAAATGATGCAAACATTTGTACTAATAAATATCAATATACAGATTTAAAAAAAAGTTTACTGGAGAATCGGGGCATCGATCCCCGTACCTCTGACATGCTAAGCGAGCGCTCTACCATCTGAGCTAATTCCCCCTTTGCTGTTTTCAGACATGTTTAACTCGTGAGAATAATCCGGAGTGTAATTAAAACAATAAGTGTCTGTTAACATTGGTAGGTAAGTTAACACATGCTAAGCGATTACTCCACCATCTCCGCTAACTCTCCATCTGTAATTTGTAGACAGGTGTTTACTCTTGACAATAACATTGAGAGTAATTAAAAGATTAAAAGTTTGTACACAGACTACGTAAGTTAACAATTTTAAATATAACTTAATTAATTCAGGATATAAAATGATGCAAACATTTGTACGAATAAATATCAATATACATATTTTAAAACTAAAGTTTAGTGGAGAATCGGGGCATCGATCCCCGTACCTCTCACATGCGAAGCGAGCGCTCTACCATCTGAGCTAATTCCCCGTTTGCTATTTTCAGACATGTTTAACTCGTGAAAATAATCCAGAGCGAAATTAAAAAAATAAATGTCTGTAAACATTGGTAGGTAAGTTTACACATGCTAAGCGAGTACTCCACCATCTGAGCTTACTACCAATCTGTAATTTTTCGACAGGTTTTTACTCTTGACAATAACATTGAGAGTAATTAAAAGATTAAAAGTTTGTACACAGACTACGTAAGTTAACAATTTTAAATATAACTTAATTACTTCATGATATAAAATGATGCAAACATTTGTACTAATAAATATCAATATACAGATTAAAAAAAAAGTTTACTGGAGAATCGGGGCATCGATCCCCGTACCTCTCACATGCTAAGCGAGCGCTCTACCATCTGAGCTAATTCCCCCTTTACTGTTTTCAGACATGTTTAACTCGTGAGAATAATCCGGAGTGTAATTAAAACAATAAGTGTCTGTTAACATTGGTAGGTAAGTTAACACATGCTAAGCGAGTACTCCACCATCTCCGCTAACTCTCCAACTGTAATTTGTAGACAGGTGTTTACTCTTGACAATAACATTGAGAGTAATTAAAAGATTAAAAGTTTGTACACAGACTACGTAAGTTAACAATTTTAAATATAACTTAATTACTTCAGGATATAAAATGATGCAAACATTTGTACTAATAAATATCAATATACAGATTAAAAAAAAAAGTTTACTGGAGAATCGGGGCATCGATCCCCGTACCTCTCACATGCTAAGCGAGCGCTCTACCATCTGAGCTAATTCCCCCTTTGCTGTATTCAGACATGTTTAACTCGTCAGAATTATCCGGAGTGGTATTAAAACAATAAGTGTCTGTTAACATTGGTAGGTAAGTTAACACATGCTAAGCGAGTACTCCACCATCTCCGCTAACTCTCCATCTGTAATTTGTAGACAGGTGTTTACTCTTGACAATAACATTGAGAGTAATTAAAAGATTAAAAGTTTGTACACAGACTACGTAAGTTAACAATTTTAAATATAACTTAATTAATTCAGGATATAAAATGATGCAAACATTTGTACGAATAAATATCAATATACATATTTTAAAACCAAAGTTTAGTGGAGAATCGGGGCCTCGATCCCCGTACCTCTCACATGCGAAGCGAGCGCTCTACCATCTGAGCTAATTCCCCGTTTGCTATTTTCAGACATGTTTAACTCGTGAGAATAATCCAGAGCGAAATTAAAAAAATAAATGTCTGTAAACATTGGTAGGTAAGTTTACACATGCTAAGCGAGTACTCCACCATCACCGCTAACTCTCCATCTGTAATTTTTCGACAGGTTTTTACTCTTGACAATAACATTGAGAGTAATTAAAAGATTAAAAGTTTGTACACAGACTACGTAAGTTAACAATTTTAAATATAACTTAATTACTTCATGATATAAAATGATGCAAACATTTGTACTAATAAATATCAATATACAGATTAAAAAAAAAGTTTACTGGAGAATCGGGGCATCGATCCCCGTACCTCTCACATGCTAAGCGAGCGCTCTACCATCTGAGCTAATTCCCCCTTTGCTGTTTTCAGACATGTTTAACTCGTGAGAATAATCCGGAGTGTAATTAAAACAATAAGTGTCTGTTAACATTGGTAGGTAAGTTAACACATGCTAAGCGAGTACTCCACCATCTCCGCTAACTCTCCAACTGTAATTTGTAGACAGGTGTTTACTCTTGACAATAACATTGAGAGTAATTAAAAGATTAAAAGTTTGTACACAGACTACGTAAGTTAACAATTTTAAATATAACTTAATTACTTTAGGATATAAAATGATGCAAACATTTGTACTAATAAATATCAATATACAGATTAAAAAAAAAGTTTACTGGAGAATCGGGGCATCGATCCCCGTACCTCTCACATGCTAAGCGAGCGCTCTACCATCTGAGCTAATTCCCCCATTGCTGTTTTCAGACATGTTTAACTCGTGAGAATAATCGGGAGTGTAATTAAAATAGTAAGTGTCTGTTAACATTGGTAGGTAAGTTAACACATGCTAAGCGAGTACTCCACCATCTCCGCTAACTCTCCATCTGTAATTTCTAGACAGGTTTTTACTCTTGACAATAACATTGAGAGTAATTAAAAGATTAAAAGTTTGTACACAGACTACGTAAGTTAACAATTTTAAATATAACTTAATTACTTCAGGATATAAAATGATGCAAACATTTGTACTAATAAATATCAATATACAGATTAAAAAAAAAAGTTTACTGGAGAATCGGGGCATCGATCCCCGTACCTCTCACATGCTAAGCGAGCGCTCTACCATCTGAGCTAATTCCCCCTTTGCTGTTTTCAGACATGTTTAACTCGTGAGAATTATCCGGAGTGGTATTAAAACAATAAGTCTCTGTTAACATTGGTAGGTAAGTTAACACATGCTAAGCGAGTACTCCACCATCACCGCTAACTCTCCATCTGTAATTTGTAGACATGTTTTTACTCTTGACAATAACATTGAGAGTAATTAAAATATTAAAAGTTTGTACACAGACTACGTAAGTTAACAATTTTAAATATAACTTAATTACTTCAGGATATAAAATGATGCAAACATTTGTACGAATAAATATCAATATACATATTTTAAAACTAAAGTTTAGTGGAGAATCGGGGCATCGATCCCCGTACCTCTCACATGCGAAGCGAGCGCTCTACCATCTGAGCTAATTCCCCGTTTGCTATTTTCAGACATGTTTAACTCGTGAGAATAATCCAGAGCGAAATTAAAAAAATAAATGTCTGTAAACATTGGTAGGTAAGTTTACACATGCTAAGCGAGTACTCCACCATCTGAGCTTACTACCAATCTGTAATTTTTCGACAGGTTTTTACTCTTGACAATAACATTGAGAGTAATTAAAAGATTAAAAGTTTGTACACAGACTACGTAAGTTAACAATTTTAAATATAACTTAATTACTTCAGGATATAAAATGATGCAAACATTTGTACTAATAAATATCAATATACAGATTAAAAAAAAAGTTTACTGGAGAATCGGGGCATCGATCCCCGTACCTCTCACATGCTAAGCGAGCGCTCTACCATCTGAGCTAATTCCCCCTTTGCTGTTTTCAGACATGTTTAACTCGTGAGAATAATCCGGAGTGTAATTAAAACAATAAGTGTCTGTTAACATTGGTAGGTAAGTTAACACATGCTAAGCGAGTACTCCACCATCTCCGCTAACTCTCCATCTGTAATTTGTAGACAGGTGTTTACTCTTGACAATAACATTGAGAGTAATTAAAAGATTAAAAGTTTGTACACAGACTACGTAAGTTAACAATTTTAAATATAACTTAATTACTTTATGATATAAAATGATGCAAACATTTGTACTAATAAATATCAATATACATATTTTAAAACTAAAGTTTCGTGGAGAATCGGGGCATCGATCCCCGTACCTCTCACATGCGAAGCGAGCGCTCTACCATCTGAGCTAATACCCCGTTTGCTATTTTCAGACATGTTTAACTCGTGAGAATAATCAAGAGCGAAATTAAAAAAATAAATGTCTGTAAACATTGGTAGGTAAGTTTACACATGCTAAGCGAGTACTCCACCATCTGAGCTTACTACCAATCTGTAATTTTTCGACAGGTTTTTACTCTTGACAATAACATTGAGAGTAATTAAAAGATTAAAAGTTTGTACACAGACTACGTAAGTTAACAATTTTAAATATAACTTAATTACTTCATGATATAAAATGATGCAAACATTTGTACTAATAAATATCAATATACAGATTAAAAAAAAAGTTTACTGGAGAATCGGGGCATCGATCCCCGTACCTCTCACATGCTAAGCGAGCGCTCTACCATCTGAGCTAATTCCCCCTTTGCTGTTTTCAGACATGTTTAACTCGTGAGAATAATCCGGAGTGTAATTAAAACAATAAGTGTCTGTTTACATTGGTAGGTAAGTTAACACATGCTAAGCGAGTACTCCACCATCTCCGCTAACTCTCCAACTGTAATTTGTAGACAGGTGTTTACTCTTGACAATAACATTGAGAGTAATTAAAAGATTAAAAGTTTGTACACAGACTACGTAAGTTAACAATTTTAAATATAACTTAATTACTTCAGGATATAAAATGATGCAAACATTTGTACTAATAAATATCAATATACAGATTAAAAAAAAAGTTTACTGGAGAATCGGGGCATCGATCCCCGCACCTCTCACATGCTAAGCGAGCGCTCTACCATCTGAGCTAATTCCCCCATTGCTGTTTTCAGACATGTTTAACTCGTGAGAATAATCGGGAGTGTAATTAAAATAGTAAGTGTCTGTTAACATTGGTAGGTAAGTTAACACATGCTAAGCGAGTACTCCACCATCTCCGCTAACTCTCCATCTGTAATTTCTAGACAGGTTTTTACTCTTGACAATAACATTGAGAGTAATTAAAAGATTAAAAGTTTGTACACAGACTACGTAAGTTAACAATTTTAAATATAACTTAATTACTTCAGGATATAAAATGATGCAAACATTTGTACTAATAAATATCAATATACAGATTAAAAAAAAAAGTTTACTGGAGAATCGGGGCATCGATCCCCGTACCTCTCACATGTTAAGCGAGCGCTCTACCATCTGAGCTAATTCCCCCTTTGCTGTTTTCAGACATGTTTAACTCGTGAGAATTATCCGGAGTGGTATTAAAACAATAAGTGTCTGTTAACATTGGTAGGTAAGTTAACACATGCTAAGCGAGTACTCCACCATCACCGCTAACTCTCCATCTGTAATTTGTAGACATGTTTTTACTCTTGACAATAACATTGAGAGTAATTAAAATATTAAAAGTTTGTACACAGACTACGTAAGTTAACAATTTTAAATATAACTTAATTACTTCAGGATATAAAATGATGCAAACATTTGTACGAATAAATATCAATATACATATTTTAAAACTAAAGTTTAGTGGAGAATCGGGGCATCGATCCCCGTACCTCTCACATGCGAAGCGAGCGCTCTACCATCTGAGCTAATTCCCCCTTTGCTGTTTTCAGACATGTTTAACTCGTGAGAATAATCCAGAGCGAAATTAAAAAAATAAATGTCTGTAAACATTGGTAGGTAAGTTTACACATGCTAAGCGAGTACTCCACCATCTGAGCTTACTACCAATCTGTAATTTTTCGACAGGTTTTTACTCTTGACAATAACATTGAGAGTAATTAAAAGATTAAAAGTTTGTACACAGACTACGTAAGTTAACAATTTTAAATATAACTTAATTACTTCATGGTTATAAAATGATGCAAACATTTGTACTAATAAATATCAATATACAGATTAAAAAAAAAAGTTTACTGGAGAATCGGGGCATCGATCCCCGTACCTCTCACATGCTAAGCGAGCGCTCTACCATCTGAGCTCATACCCCCTTTGCTGTTTTCAGACATGTTTAACTCGTGAGAATTATCCGGAGTGGTATTAAAACAATAAGTGTCTGTTAACATTGGTAGGTAAGTTAACACATGCTAAGCGAGTACTCCACCATCACCGCTAACTCTCCATCTGTAATTTGTAGACATGTTTTTACTCTTGACAATAACATTGAGAGTAATTAAAATATTAAAAGTTTGTACACAGACTACGTAAGTTAACAATTTTAAATATAACTTAATTACTTCAGGATATAAAATGATGCAAACATTTGTACGAATAAATATCAATATACATATTTTAAAACTAAAGTTTAGTGGAGAATCGGGGCATCGATCCCCGTACCTCTCACATGCGAAGCGAGCGCTCTACCATCTGAGCTAATTCCCCGTTTGCTATTTTCAGACATGTTTAACTCGTGAGAATAATCCAGAGCGAAATTAAAAAAATAAATGTCTGTAAACATTGGTAGGTAAGTTTACACATGCTAAGCGAGTACTCCACCATCTGAGCTTACTACTAATCTGTAATTTTTCGACAGGTTTTTACTCTTGACAATAACATTGAGAGTAATTAAAAGATTAAAAGTTTGTACACAGACTACGTAAGTTAACAATTTTAAATATAACTTAATTACTTCAGGATATAAAATGATGCAAACATTTGTACGAATAAATATCAATATACAGATTTTAAAACTAAATTTAGTGGAGAATCGGGGCATCGATCCCCGTACCTCTCACATGCTAAGCGAGCGCTCTACCATCTGAGCTAATTCCCCCTTTGCTGTTTTCAGACATGTTTAACTCGTGAGAATAATCCGGAGTGTAATTAAAACAATAAGTGTCTGTTAACATTGGTAGGTAAGTTAACACATGCTAAGCGAGTACTCCACCATCTCCGCTAACTCTCCAACTGTAATTTGTAGACAGGTGTTTACTCTTGACAATAACATTGAGAGTAATTAAAAGATTAAAAGTTTGTACACAGACTACGTAAGTTAACAATTTTAAATATAACTTAATTACTTCAGGATATAAAATGATGCAAACATTTGTACTAATAAATATCAATATACAGATTAAAAAAAAAGTTTACTGGAGAATCGGGCCATCGATCCCCGTACCTCTCACATGCTAAGCGAGCGCTCTACCATCTGAGCTAATTCCCCCATTGCTGTTTTCAGACATGTTTAACTCGTGAGAATAATCGGGAGTGTAATTAAAATAGTAAGTGTCTGTTAACATTGGTAGGTAAGTTAACACATGCTAAGCGAGTACTCCACCATCACCGCTAACTCTCCATCTGTAATTTGTAGACATGTTTTTACTCTTGACAATAACATTGAGAGTAATTAAAAGATTAAAAGTTTGTACACAGACTACGTAAGTTAACAATTTTAAATATAACTTAATTACTTCAGGATATAAAATGATGCAAACATTTGTACGAATAAATATCAATATACATATTTTAAAACTAAAGTTTAGTGGAGAATCGGGGCATCGATCCCCGTACCTCTCACATGCGAAGCGAGCGCTCTACCATCTGAGCTAATTCCCCGTTTGCTATTTTCAGACATGTTTAACTCGTGAGAATAATCCAGAGCGAAATTAAAAAAATAAATGTCTGTAAACATTGGTAGGTAAGTTTACACATGCTAAGCGAGTACTCCACCATCTGAGCTTACTACCAATCTGTAATTTTTCGACAGGTTTTTACTCTTGACAATAACATTGAGAGTAATTAAAAGATTAAAAGTTTGTACACAGACTACGTAAGTTAACAATTTTAAATATAACTTAATTACTTCAGGATATAAAATGATGCAAACATTTGTACTAATAAATATCAATATACAGATTAAAAAAAAGTTTACTGAGAATCGGGGCATCGATCCCCGTACCTCTCACATGCTAAGCGAGCGCTCTACCATCTGAGCTAATTCCCCCTTTGCTGTTTTCAGACATGTTTAACTCGTGAGAATAATCCGGAGTGTAATTAAAACAATAAGTGTCTGTTAACATTGGTAGGTAAGTTAACACATGCTAAGCGAGTACTCCACCATCTCCGCTAACTCTCCATCTGTAATTTGTAGACAGGTGTTTACTCTTGACAATAACATTGAGAGTAATTAAAAGATTAAAAGTTTGTACACAGACTACGTAAGTTAACAATTTTAAATATAACTTAATTACTTCAGGATATAAAATGATGCAAACATTTGTACTAATAAATATCAATATACAGATTTAAAAAAAGTTTACTGGAGAATCGGGGCATCGATCCCCGTACCTCTCACATGCTAAGCGAGCGCTCTACCATCTGAGCTAATTCCCCCTTTGCTGTTTTCAGACATGTTTAACTCGTGAGAATAATCCGGAGTGTAATTAAAACAATAAGTGTCTGTTAACATTGGTAGGTAAGTTAACACATGCTAAGCGAGTACTCCACCATCTCCGCTAACTCTCCATCTGTAATTTGTAGACAGGTGTTTACTCTTGACAATAACATTGAGAGTAATTAAAAGATTAAAAGTTTGTACACAGACTACGTAAGTTAACAATTTTAAATATAACTTAATTAATTCAGGATATAAAATGATACAAACATTTGTACGAATAAATTTCAATATACATATTTTAAAACTAAAGTTTAGTGGAGAATCGGGGCATCGATCCCCGTACCTCTCACATGCGAAGCGAGCGCTCTACCATCTGAGCTAATTCCCCGTTTGCTATTTTCAGACATGTTTAACTCGTGAGAATAATCCAGAGCGAAATTAAAAAAATAAATGTCTGTAAACATTGGTAGGTAAGTTTACACATGCTAAGCGAGTACTCCACCATCTGAGCTTACTACCAATCTGTAATTTTTCGACAGGTTTTTACTCTTGACAATAACATTGAGAGTAATTAAAAGATTAAAAGTTTGTACACAGACTACGTAAGTTAACAATTTTAAATATAACTTAATTACTTCAGGATATAAAATGATGCAAACATTTGTACTAATAAATATCAATATACAGATTAAAAAAAAAGTTTACTGGAGAATCGGGGCATCGATCCCCGTACCTCTCACATGCTAAGCGAGCTCTCTACCATCTGAGCTAATTCCCCCATTGCTGTTTTCAGACATGTTTAACTCGTGAGAATAATCGGGAGTGTAATTAAAATAGTAAGTGTCTGTTAACATTGGTAGGTAAGTTAACACATGCTAAGCGAGTACTCCACCATCTCCGCTAACTCTCCATCTGTAATTTCTAGACAGGTTTTTACTCTTGACAATAACATTGAGAGTAATTAAAAGATTAAAAGTTTGTACACAGACTACGTAAGTTAACAATTTTAAATATAACTTAATTACTTCAGGATATAAAATGATGCAAACATTTGTACTAATAAATATCAATATACAGATTAAAAAAAAAAGTTTACTGGAGAATCGGGGCATCGATCCCCGTACCTCTCACATGCTAAGCGAGCGCTCTACCATCTGAGCTAATTCCCCCTTTGCTGTTTTCAGACATGTTTAACTCGTGAGAATAATCCGGAGTGGTATTAAAACAATAAGTGTCTGTTAACATTGGTAGGTAAGTTAACACATGCTAAGCGAGTACTCCACCATCACCGCTAACTCTCCATCTGTAATTTGTAGACATGTTTTTACTCTTGACAATAACATTGAGAGTAATTAAAATATTAAAAGTTTGTACACAGACTACGTAAGTTTACAATTTTAAATATAACTTAATTACTTCAGGATATAAAATGATGCAAACATTTGTACGAATAAATATCAATATACATATTTTAAAACTAAAGTTTAGTGGAGAATCGGGGCATCGATCCCCGTACCTCTCACATGCGAAGCGAGCGCTCTACCATCTGAGCTAATTCCCCCATTGCTGTTTTCAGACATGTTTAACTCGTGAGAATAATCCAGAGCGAAATTAAAAAAATAAATGTCTGTAAACATTGGTAGGTAAGTTTACACATGCTAAGCGAGTACTCCACCATCTGAGCTTACTACCAATCTGTAATTTTTCGACAGGTTTTTACTCTTGACAATAACATTGAGAGTAATTAAAAGATTAAAAGTTTGTACACAGACTACGTAAGTTAACAATTTTAAATATAACTTAATTACTTCATGGTTATAAAATGATGCAAACATTTGTACTAATAAATATCAATATACAGATTTAAAAAAAAAGTTTACTGGAGAATCGGGGCATCGATCCCCGTACCTCTCACATGCTAAGCGAGCGCTCTACCATCTGAGCTAATTCCCCCTTTGCTGTTTTCAGACGCGTTTAACTCGTGAGAATTATCCGGAGTGGTATTAAAACAATAAGTGTCTGTTAACATTGGTAGGTAAGTTAACACATGCTAAGCGAGTACTCCACCATCACCGCTAACTCTCCATCTGTAATTTGTAGACATGTTTTTACTCTTGACAATAACATTGAGAGTAATTAAAATATTAAAAGTTTGTACACAGACTACGTAAGTTAACAATTTTAAATATAACTTAATTACTTCAGGATATAAAATGATGCAAACATTTGTACGAATAAATATCAATATACATATTTTAAAACTAAAGTTTAGTGGAGAATCGGGGCATCGATCCCCGTACCTCTCACATGCGAAGCGAGCGCTCTACCATCTGAGCTAATTCCACGTTTGCTATTTTCAGACATGTTTAACTCGTGAGAATAATCCAGAGCGAAATTAAAAAAATAAATGTCTGTAAACATTGGTAGGTAAGTTTACACATGCTAAGCGAGTACTCCACAATTTGAGCTTACTACCAATCTGTAATTTTTCGACAGGTTTTTACTCTTGACAATAACATTGAGAGTAATTAAAAGATTAAAAGTTTGTACACAGACTACGTAAGTTAACAATTTTAAATATAACTTAATTACTTCAGGATATAAAATGATGCAAACATTTGTACTAATAAATATCAATATACAGATTAAAAAAAAGTTTAGTGGAGAATCGGGGCATCGATCCCCGTACCTCTCACATGCTAAGCGAGCGCTCTACCATCTGAGCTAATTCCCCCTTTGCTGTTTTCAGACATGTTTAACTCGTGAGAATAATCCGGAGTGTAATTAAAACAATAAGTGTCTGTTAACATTGGTAGGTAAGTTAACACATGCTAAGCGAGTACTCCACCATCTCCGCTAACTCTCCATCTGTAATTTGTAGACAGGTGTTTACTCTTGACAATAACATTGAGAGTAATTAAAAGATTAAAAGTTTGTACACAGACTACGTAAGTTAACAATTTTAAATATAACTTAATTACTTCAGGATATAAAATGATGCAAACATTTGTACTAATAAATATCAATATACAGATTTAAAAAAAGTTTACTGGAGAATCGGGGCATCGATCCCCGTACCTCTCACATGCTAAGCGAGCGCTCTACCATCTGAGCTAATTCCCCCTTTGCTGTTTTCAGACATGTTTAACTCGTGAGAATAATCCGGAGTGTAATTAAAACAATAAGTGTCTGTTAACATTGGTAGGTAAGTTAACACATGCTAAGCGAGTACTCCACCATCTCCGCTAACTCTCCATCTGTAATTTGTAGACAGGTGTTTACTCTTGACAATAACATTGAGAGTAATTAAAAGATTAAAAGTTTGTACACAGACTACGTAAGTTAACAATTTTAAATATAACTTAATTAATTCAGGATATAAAATGATACAAACATTTGTACGAATAAATATCAATATACATATTTTAAAATTAAAGTTTAGTGGAGAATCGGGGCATCGATCCCCGTACCTCTCACATGCGAAGCGAGCGCTCTACCATCTGAGCTAATTCCCCGTTTGCTATTTTCAGACATGTTTAACTCGTGAGAATAATCCAGAGCGAAATTAAAAAAATAAATGTCTGTAAACATTGGTAGGTAAGTTTACACATGCTAAGCGAGTACTCCACCATCTGAGCTTACTACCAATCTGTAATTTTTCGACAGGTTTTTACTCTTGACAATAACATTGAGAGTAATTAAAAGATTAAAAGTTTGTACACAGACTACGTAAGTTAACAATTTTAAATATAACTTAATTACTTCATGATATAAAATGATGCAAACATTTGTACTAATAAATATCAATATACAGATTTAAAAAAAAAGTTTACTGGAGAATCGGGGCATCGATCCCCGTACCTCTCACATGCTAAGCGAGCGCTCTACCATCTGAGCTAATTCCCCCTTTGCTGTTTTCAGACATGTTTAACTCGTGAGAATTATCCGGAGTGGTATTAAAACAATAAGTGTCTGTTAACATTGGTAGGTAAGTTAACACATGCTAAGCGAGTACTCCACCATCACCGCTAACTCTCCATCTGTAATTTGTAGACATGTTTTTACTCTTGACAATAACATTGAGAGTAATTAAAATATTAAAAGTTTGTACACAGACTACGTAAGTTAACAATTTTAAATATAACTTAATTACTTCAGGATATAAAATGATGCAAACATTTGTACGAATAAATATCAATATACATATTTTAAAACTAAAGTTTAGTGGAGAATCGGGGCATCGATCCCCGTACCTCTCACATGCGAAGCGAGCGCTCTACCATCTGAGCTAATTCCACGTTTGCTATTTTCAGACATGTTTAACTCGTGAGAATAATCCAGAGCGAAATTAAAAAAATAAATGTCTGTAAACATTGGTAGGTAAGTTTACACATGCTAAGCGAGTACTCCACAATTTGAGCTTACTACCAATCTGTAATTTTTCGACAGGTTTTTACTCTTGACAATAACATTGAGAGTAATTAAAAGATTAAAAGTTTGTACACAGACTACGTAAGTTAACAATTTTAAATATAACTTAATTACTTCAGGATATAAAATGATGCAAACATTTGTACTAATAAATATCAATATACAGATTAAAAAAAAGTTTAGTGGAGAATCGGGGCATCGATCCCCGTACCTCTCACATGCTAAGCGAGCGCTCTACCATCTGAGCTAATTCCCCCTTTGCTGTTTTCAGACATGTTTAACTCGTGAGAATAATCCGGAGTGTAATTAAAACAATAAGTGTCTGTTAACATTGGTAGGTAAGTTAACACATGCTAAGCGAGTACTCCACCATCTCCGCTAACTCTCCATCTGTAATTTGTAGACAGGTGTTTACTCTTGACAATAACATTGAGAGTAATTAAAAGATTAAAAGTTTGTACACAGACTACGTAAGTTAACAATTTTAAATATAACTTAATTACTTCAGGATATAAAATGATGCAAACATTTGTACTAATAAATATCAATATACAGATTTAAAAAAAGTTTACTGGAGAATCGGGGCATCGATCCCCGTACCTCTCACATGCTAAGCGAGCGCTCTACCATCTGAGCTAATTCCCCCTTTGCTGTTTTCAGACATGTTTAACTCGTGAGAATAATCCGGAGTGTAATTAAAACAATAAGTGTCTGTTAACATTGGTAGGTAAGTTAACACATGCTAAGCGAGTACTCCACCATCTCCGCTAACTCTCCATCTGTAATTTGTAGACAGGTGTTTACTCTTGACAATAACATTGAGAGTAATTAAAAGATTAAAAGTTTGTACACAGACTACGTAAGTTAACAATTTTAAATATAACTTAATTAATTCAGGATATAAAATGATACAAACATTTGTACGAATAAATATCAATATACATATTTTAAAATTAAAGTTTAGTGGAGAATCGGGGCATCGATCCCCGTACCTCTCACATGCGAAGCGAGCGCTCTACCATCTGAGCTAATTCCCCGTTTGCTATTTTCAGACATGTTTAACTCGTGAGAATAATCCAGAGCGAAATTAAAAAAATAAATGTCTGTAAACATTGGTAGGTAAGTTTACACATGCTAAGCGAGTACTCCACCATCTGAGCTTACTACCAATCTGTAATTTTTCGACAGGTTTTTACTCTTGACAATAACATTGAGAGTAATTAAAAGATTAAAAGTTTGTACACAGACTACGTAAGTTAACAATTTTAAATATAACTTAATTACTTCATGATATAAAATGATGCAAACATTTGTACTAATAAATATCAATATACAGATTAAAAAAAAAGTTTACTGGAGAATCGGGGCATCGATCCCCGTACCTCTCACATGCTAAGCGAGCGCTCTACCATCTGAGCTAATTCCCCTTTTGCTGTTTTCAGACATGTTTAACTCGTGAGAATAATCCGGAGTGTACTTAAAACAATAAGTGTCTGTTAACATTGGTAGGTAAGTTAACACATGCTAAGCGAGTACTCCACCATCTCCGCTAACTCTCCAACTGTAATTTGTAGACAGGTGTTTACTCTTGACAATAACATTGAGAGTAATTAAAAGATTAAAAGTTTGTACACAGACTACGTAAGTTAACAATTTTAAATATAACTTAATTACTTCAGGATATAAAATGATGCAAACATTTGTACTAATAAATATCAATATACATATTTTAAAACTAAAGTTTAGTGGAGAATCGGGGCATCGATCCCCGTACCTCTCACATGCGAAGCGAGCGCTCTACCATCTGAGCTAATTCCCCGTTTGCTATTTTCAGACATGTTTAACTCGTGAGAATAATCCAGAGCGAAATTAAAAAAATAAATGTCTGTAAACATTGGTAGGTAAGTTTACACATGCTAAGCGAGTACTCCACCATCTGAGCTTACTACCAATCTGTAATTTTTCGACAGGCTTTTACTCTTGACAATAACATTGAGAGTAATTAAAAGATTAAAAGTTTGTACACAGACTACGTAAGTTAACAATTTTAAATATAACTTAATTACTTCATGATATAAAATGATGCAAACATTTGTACTAATAAATATCAATATACAGATTAAAAAAAAAGTTTACTGGAGAATCGGGGCATCGATCCCCGTACCTCTCACATGCTAAGCGAGCGCTCTACCATCTGAGCTAATTCCCCCTTTGCTGTTTTCAGACATGTTTAACTCGTGAGAATAATCCGGAGTGTAATTAAAACAATAAGTGTCTGTTAACATTGGTAGGTAAGTTAACACATGCTAAGCGAGTACTCCACCATCTCCGCTAACTCTCCAACTGTAATTTGTAGACAGGTGTTTACTCTTGACAATAACATTGAGAGTAATTAAAAGATTAAAAGTTTGTACACAGACTACGTAAGTTAACAATTTTAAATATAACTTAATTACTTCAGGATATAAAATGATGCAAACATTTGTACTAATAAATATCAATATACATATTTTAAAACTAAAGTTTAGTGGAGAATCGGGGCATCGATCCCCGTACCTCTCACATGCGAAGCGAGCGCTCTACCATCTGAGCTAATTCCCCGTTTGCTATTTTCAGACATGTTTAACTCGTGAGAATAATCCAGAGCGAAATTTAAAAAATAAATGTCTGTAAACATTGGTAGGTAAGTTTACACATGCTAAGCGAGTACTCCACCATTTGAGCTTACTACCAATCTGTAATTTTTCGACAGGTTTTTACTCTTGACAATAACATTGAGAGTAATTAAAAGATTAAAAGTTTGTACACAGACTACGTAAGTTAACAATTTTAAATATAACTTAATTACTTCATGATATAAAATGATGCAAACATTTGTACTAATAAATATCAATATACAGATTAAAAAAAAAGTTTACTGGAGAATCGGGGCATCGATCCCCGTACCTCTCACATGCTAAGCGAGCGCTCTACCATCTGATCTAATTCCCCCTTTGCTGTTTTCAGACATGTTTAACTCGTGAGAATAATCCGGAGTGTAATTAAAACAATAAGTGTCTGTTAACATTGGTAGGTAAGTTAACACATGCTAAGCGAGTACTCCACCATCTCCGCTAACTCTCCAACTGTAATTTGTAGACAGGTGTTTACTCTTGACAATAACATTGAGAGTAATTAAAAGATTAAAAGTTTGTACACAGACTACGTAAGTTAACAATTTTAAATATAACTTAATTACTTCAGGATATAAAATGATGCAAACATTTGTACTAATAAATATCAATATACATATTTTAAAACTAAAGTTTAGTGGAGAATCGGGGCATCGATCCCCGTACCTCTCACATGCGAAGCGAGCGCTCTACCATCTGAGCTAATTCCCCGTTTGCTATTTTCAGACATGTTTAACTCGTGAGAATAATCCAGAGCGAAATTAAAAAAATAAATGTCTGTAAACATTGGTAGGTAAGTTTACACATGCTAAGCGAGTACTCCACCATCTGAGCTTACTACCAATCTGTAATTTTTCGACAGGTTTTTACTCTTGACAATAACATTGAGAGTAATTAAAAGATTAAAAGTTTGTACACAGACTACGTAAGTTAACAATTTTAAATATAACTTAATTACTTCATGATATAAAATGATGCAAACATTTGTACTAATAAATATCAATATACAGATTAAAAAAAAAGTTTACTGGAGAATCGGGGCATCGATCCCCGTACCTCTCACATGCTAAGCGAGCGCTCTACCATCTGAGCTAATTCCCCCTTTGCTGTTTTCAGACATGTTTAACTCGTGAGAATAATCCGGAGTGTAATTAAAACAATAAGTGTCTGTTAACATTGGTAGGTAAGTTAACACATGCTAAGCGAGTACTCCACCATCTCCGCTAACTCTCCATCTGTAATTTGTAGACAGGTGTTTACTCTTGACAATAACATTGAGAGTAATTAAAAGATTAAAAGTTTGTACACAGACTACGTAAGTTAACAATTTTAAATATAACTTAATTACTTCAGGATATAAAATGATGCAAACATTTGTACTAATAAATATCAATATACAGATTTAAAAAAAGTTTACTGGAGAATCGGGGCATCGATCCCCGTACCTCTCACATGCTAAGCGAGCGCTCTACCATCTGAGCTAATTCCCCCTTTGCTGTTTTCAGACATGTTTAACTCGTGAGAATAATCCGGAGTGTAATTAAAACAATAAGTGTCTGTTAACATTGGTAGGTAAGTTAACACATGCTAAGCGAGTACTCCACCATCTCCGCTAACTCTCCATCTGTAATTTGTAGACAGGTGTTTACTCTTGACAATAACATTGAGAGTAATTAAAAGATTAAAAGTTTGTACACAGACTACGTAAGTTAACAATTTTAAATATAACTTAATTAATTCAGGATATAAAATGATACAAACATTTGTACGAATAAATATCAATATACATATTTTAAAATTAAAGTTTAGTGGAGAATCGGGGCATCGATCCCCGTACCTCTCACATGCGAAGCGAGCGCTCTACCATCTGAGCTAATTCCCCGTTTGCTATTTTCAGACATGTTTAACTCGTGAGAATAATCCAGAGCGAAATTAAAAAAATAAATGTCTGTAAACATTGGTAGGTAAGTTTACACATGCTAAGCGAGTACTCCACCATCTGAGCTTACTACCAATCTGTAATTTTTCGACAGGTTTTTACTCTTGACAATAACATTGAGAGTAATTAAAAGATTAAAAGTTTGTACACAGACTACGTAAGTTAACAATTTTAAATATAACTTAATTACTTCATGATATAAAATGATGCAAACATTTGTACTAATAAATATCAATATACAGATTAAAAAAAAAGTTTACTGGAGAATCGGGGCATCGATCCCCGTACCTCTCACATGCTAAGCGAGCGCTCTACCATCTGAGCTAATTCCCCTTTTGCTGTTTTCAGACATGTTTAACTCGTGAGAATAATCCGGAGTGTACTTAAAACAATAAGTGTCTGTTAACATTGGTAGGTAAGTTAACACATGCTAAGCGAGTACTCCACCATCTCCGCTAACTCTCCAACTGTAATTTGTAGACAGGTGTTTACTCTTGACAATAACATTGAGAGTAATTAAAAGATTAAAAGTTTGTACACAGACTACGTAAGTTAACAATTTTAAATATAACTTAATTACTTCAGGATATAAAATGATGCAAACATTTGTACTAATAAATATCAATATACATATTTTAAAACTAAAGTTTAGTGGAGAATCGGGGCATCGATCCCCGTACCTCTCACATGCGAAGCGAGCGCTCTACCATCTGAGCTAATTCCCCGTTTGCTATTTTCAGACATGTTTAACTCGTGAGAATAATCCAGAGCGAAATTAAAAAAATAAATGTCTGTAAACATTGGTAGGTAAGTTTACACATGCTAAGCGAGTACTCCACCATCTGAGCTTACTACCAATCTGTAATTTTTCGACAGGCTTTTACTCTTGACAATAACATTGAGAGTAATTAAAAGATTAAAAGTTTGTACACAGACTACGTAAGTTAACAATTTTAAATATAACTTAATTACTTCATGATATAAAATGATGCAAACATTTGTACTAATAAATATCAATATACAGATTAAAAAAAAAGTTTACTGGAGAATCGGGGCATCGATCCCCGTACCTCTCACATGCTAAGCGAGCGCTCTACCATCTGAGCTAATTCCCCCTTTGCTGTTTTCAGACATGTTTAACTCGTGAGAATAATCCGGA
Organism: Sepiola atlantica; assembly: GCA_963556195.1. NCBI lineage: Eukaryota > Metazoa > Mollusca > Cephalopoda > Sepiida > Sepiolidae > Sepiola > Sepiola atlantica. The sequence continues at coordinate 130,932,680 of OY744522.1, forward strand.
GTGTAATTAAAACAATAAGTGTCTGTTAACATTGGTAGGTAAGTTAACACATGCTAAGCGAGTACTCCACCATCTCCGCTAACTCTCTAACTGTAATTTGTAGACAGGTGTTTACTCTTGACAATAACATTGAGAGTAATTAAAAGATTAAAAGTTTGTACACAGACTACGTAAGTTAACAATTTTAAATATAACTTAATTACTTCAGGATATAAAATGATGCAAACATTTGTACTAATAAATATCAATATACATATTTTAAAACTAAAGTTTAGTGGAGAATCGGGGCATCGATCCCCGTACCTCTCACATGCGAAGCGAGCGCTCTACCATCTGAGCTAATTCCCCGTTTGCTATTTTCAGACATGTTTAACTCGTGAGAATAATCCAGAGCGAAATTTAAAAAATAAATGTCTGTAAACATTGGTAGGTAAGTTTACACATGCTAAGCGAGTACTCCACCATTTGAGCTTACTACCAATCTGTAATTTTTCGACAGGTTTTTACTCTTGACAATAACATTGAGAGTAATTAAAAGATTAAAAGTTTGTACACAGACTACGTAAGTTAACAATTTTAAATATAACTTAATTACTTCATGATATAAAATGATGCAAACATTTGTACTAATAAATATCAATATACAGATTAAAAAAAAAGTTTACTGGAGAATCGGGGCATCGATCCCCGTACCTCTCACATGCTAAGCGAGCGCTCTACCATCTGATCTAATTCCCCCTTTGCTGTTTTCAGACATGTTTAACTCGTGAGAATAATCCGGAGTGTAATTAAAACAATAAGTGTCTGTTAACATTGGTAGGTAAGTTAACACATGCTAAGCGAGTACTCCACCATCTCCGCTAACTCTCCAACTGTAATTTGTAGACAGGTGTTTACTCTTGACAATAACATTGAGAGTAATTAAAAGATTAAAAGTTTGTACACAGACTACGTAAGTTAACAATTTTAAATATAACTTAATTACTTCAGGATATAAAATGATGCAAACATTTGTACTAATAAATATCAATATACATATTTTAAAACTAAAGTTTAGTGGAGAATCGGGGCATCGATCCCCGTACCTCTCACATGCGAAGCGAGCGCTCTACCATCTGAGCTAATTCCCCGTTTGCTATTTTCAGACATGTTTAACTCGTGAGAATAATCCAGAGCGAAATTAAAAAAATAAATGTCTGTAAACATTGGTAGGTAAGTTTACACATGCTAAGCGAGTACTCCACCATCTGAGCTTACTACCAATCTGTAATTTTTCGACAGGTTTTTACTCTTGACAATAACATTGAGAGTAATTAAAAGATTAAAAGTTTGTACACAGACTACGTAAGTTAACAATTTTAAATATAACTTAATTACTTCATGATATAAAATGATGCAAACATTTGTACTAATAAATATCAATATACAGATTAAAAAAAAAGTTTACTGGAGAATCGGGGCATCGATCCCCGTACCTCTCACATGCTAAGCGAGCGCTCTACCATCTGAGCTAATTCCCCCTTTGCTGTTTTCAGACATGTTTAACTCGTGAGAATAATCCGGAGTGTAATTAAAACAATAAGTGTCTGTTAACATTGGTAGGTAAGTTAACACATGCTAAGCGAGTACTCCACCATCTCCGCTAACTCTCCAACTGTAATTTGTAGACAGGTGTTTACTCTTGACAATAACATTGAGAGTAATTAAAAGATTAAAAGTTTGTACACAGACTACGTAAGTTAACAATTTTAAATATAACTTAATTACTTCAGGATATAAAATGATGCAAACATTTGTACTAATAAATATCAATATACATATTTTAAAACTAAAGTTTAGTGGAGAATCGGGGCATCGATCCCCGTACCTCTCACATGCGAAGCGAGCGCTCTACCATCTGAGCTAATTCCCCGTTTGCTATTTTCAGACATGTTTAACTCGTGAGAATAATCCAGAGCGAAATTAAAAAAATAAATGTCTGTAAACATTGGTAGGTAAGTTTACACATGCTAAGCGAGTACTCCACCATTTGAGCTTACTACCAATCTGTAATTTTTCGACAGGTTTTTACTCTTGACAATAACATTGAGAGTAATTAAAAGATTAAAAGTTTGTACACAGACTACGTAAGTTAACAATTTTAAATATAACTTAATTACTTCATGATATAAAATGATGCAAACATTTGTACTAATAAATATCAATATACAGATTAAAAAAAAAGTTTACTGGAGAATCGGGGCATCGATCCCCGTACCTCTCACATGCTAAGCGAGCGCTCTACCATCTGAGCTAATTCCCCCTTTGCTGTTTTCAGACATGTTTAACTCGTGAGAATAATCCGGAGTGTAATTAAAACAATAAGTGTCTGTTAACATTGGTAGGTAAGTTAACACATGCTAAGCGAGTACTCCACCATCTCCGCTAACTCTCCAACTGTAATTTGTAGACAGGTGTTTACTCTTGACAATAACATTGAGAGTAATTAAAAGATTAAAAGTTTGTACACAGACTACGTAAGTTAACAATTTTAAATATAACTTAATTACTTCAGGATATAAAATGATGCAAACATTTGTACTAATAAATATCAATATACATATTTTAAAACTAAAGTTTAGTGGAGAATCGGGGCATCGATCCCCGTACCTCTCACATGCGAAGCGAGCGCTCTACCATCTGAGCTAATTCCCCGTTTGCTATTTTCAGACATGTTTAACTCGTGAGAATAATCCAGAGCGAAATTAAAAAAATAAATGTCTGTAAACATTGGTAGGTAAGTTTACACATGCTAAGCGAGTACTCCACCATTTGAGCTTACTACCAATCTGTAATTTTTCGACAGGTTTTTACTCTTGACAATAACATTGAGAGTAATTAAAAGATTAAAAGTTTGTACACAGACTACGTAAGTTAACAATTTTAAATATAACTTAATTACTTCATGATATAAAATGATGCAAACATTTGTACTAATAAATATCAATATACAGATTAAAAAAATAGTTTACTGGAGAATCGGGGCATCGATCCCCGTACCTCTCACATGCTAAGCGAGCGCTCTACCATCTGAGCTAATTCCCCCTTTGCTGTTTTCAGACATGTTTAACTCGTGAGAATAATCCAGAGTGTAATTAAAACAATAAGTGTCTGTTAACATTGGTAGGTAAGTTAACACATGCTAAGCGAGTACTCCACCATCTCCGCTAACTCTCCAACTGTAATTTGTAGACAGGTGTTTACTCTTGACAATAACATTGAGAGTAATTAAAAGATTAAAAGTTTGTACACAGACTACGTAAGTTAACAATTTTAAATATAACTTAATTACTTCAGGATATAAAATGATGCAAACATTTGTACTAATAAATATCAATATACAGATTAAAAAAAAAGTTTACTGGAGAATCGGGGCATCGATCCCCGCACCTCTCACATGCTAAGCGAGCGCTCTACCATCTGAGCTAATTCCCCCATTGCTGTTTTCAGACATGTTTAACTCGTGAGAATAATCGGGAGTGTAATTAAAATAGTAAGTGTCTGTTAACATTGGTAGGTAAGTTAACACATGCTAAGCGAGTACTCCACCATCTCCGCTAACTCTCCATCTGTAATTTCTAGACAGGTTTTTACTCTTGACAATAACATTGAGAGTAATTAAAAGATTAAAAGTTTGTACACAGACTACGTAAGTTAACAATTTTAAATATAACTTAATTACTTCAGGATATACAATGATGCAAACATTTGTACGAATAAATATCAATATACATATTTTAAAACTAAAGTTTAGTGGAGAATCGGGGCATCGATCCCCGTACCTCTCACATGCGAAGCGAGCGCTCTACCATCTGAGCTAATTCCCCGTTTGCTATTTTCAGACATGTTTAACTCGTGAGAATAATCCAGAGCGAAATTAAAAAAATAAATGTCTGTAAACATTGGTAGGTAAGTTTACACATGCTAAGCGAGTACTCCACCATTTGAGCTTACTACCAATCTGTAATTTTTCGACAGGTTTTTACTCTTGACAATAACATTGAGAGTAATTAAAAGATTAAAAGTTTGTACACAGACTACGTAAGTTAACAATTTTAAATATAACTTAATTACTTCATGATATAAAATGATGCAAACATTTGTACTAATAAATATCAATATACAGATTTAAAAAATAGTTTACTGGAGAATCGGGGCATCGATCCCCGTACCTCTCACATGCTAAGCGAGCGCTCTACCATCTGAGCTAATTGCCCCTTTGCTGTTTTCAGACATGTTTAACTCGTGAGAATAATCCGGAGTGTAATTAAAACAATAAGTGTCTGTTAACATTGGTAGGTAAGTTAACACATGCTAAGCGAGTACTCCACCATCTCCGCTAACTCTCCAACTGTAATTTGTAGACAGGTGTTTACTCTTGACAATAACATTGAGAGTAATTAAAAGATTAAAAGTTTGTACACAGACTACGTAAGTTAACAATTTTAAATATAACTTAATTACTTCAGGATATAAAATGATGCAAACATTTGTACTAATAAATATCAATATACATATTTTAAAACTAAAGTTTAGTGGAGAATCGGGGCATCGATCCCCGTACCTCTCACATGCGAAGCGAGCGCTCTACCATCTGAGCTAATTCCCCGTTTGCTATTTTCAGACATGTTTAACTCGTGAGAATAATCCAGAGCGAAATTAAAAAAATAAATGTCTGTAAACATTGGTAGGTAAGTTTACACATGCTAAGCGAGTACTCCACCATTTGAGCTTACTACCAATCTGTAATTTTTCGACAGGTTTTTACTCTTGACAATAACATTGAGAGTAATTAAAAGATTAAAAGTTTGTACACAGACTACGTAAGTTAACAATTTTAAATATAACTTAATTACTTCATGATATAAAATGATGCAAACATTTGTACTAATAAATATCAATATACAGATTTAAAAAATAGTTTACTGGAGAATCGGGGCATCGATCCCCGTACCTCTCACATGCTAAGCGAGCGCTCTACCATCTGAGCTAATTCCCCCTTTGCTGTTTTCAGACATGTTTAACTCGTGAGAATAATCCGGAGTGTAATTAAAACAATAAGTGTCTGTTAACATTGGTAGGTAAGTTAACACATGCTAAGCGAGTACTCCACCATCTCCGCTAACTCTCCAACTGTAATTTGTAGACAGGTGTTTACTCTTGACAATAACATTGAGAGTAATTAAAAGATTAAAAGTTTGTACACAGACTACGTAAGTTAACAATTTTAAATATAACTTAATTACTTCAGGATATAAAATGATGCAAACATTTGTACTAATAAATATCAATATACAGATTTAAAAAAAAGTTTACTGGAGAATCGGGGCATCGATCCCCGCACCTCTCACATGCTAAGCGAGCGCTCTACCATCTGAGCTAATTCCCCCATTGCTGTTTTCAGACATGTTTAACTCGTGAGAATAATCGGGAGTGTAATTAAAATAGTAAGTGTCTGTTAACATTGGTAGGTAAGTTAACACATGCTAAGCGAGTACTCCACCATCTCCGCTAACTCTCCATCTGTAATTTGTAGACATGTTTTTACTCTTGACAATAACATTGAGAGTAATTAAAATATTAAAAGTTTGTACACAGACTACGTAAGTTAACAATTTTAAATATAACTTAATTACTTCAGGATATAAAATGATGCAAACATTTGTACGAATAAATATCAATATACATATTTTAAAACTAAAGTTTAGTGGAGAATCGGGGCATCGATCCCCGTACCTCTCACATGCGAAGCGAGCGCTCTACCATCTGAGCTAATTCCCCGTTTGCTATTTTCAGACATGTTTAACTCGTGAGAATAATCCAGAGCGAAATTAAAAAAATAAATGTCTGTAAACATTGGTAGGTAAGTTTACACATGCTAAGCGAGTACTCCACCATCTGAGCTTACTACCAATCTGTAATTTTTCGACAGGTTTTTACTCTTGACAATAACATTGAGAGTAATTAAAAGATTAAAAGTTTGTACACAGACTACGTAAGTTAACAATTTTAAATATAACTTAATTACTTCAGGATATAAAATGATGCAAACATTTGTACGAATAAATATCAATATACAGATTTTAAAACTAAATTTAGTGGAGAATCGGGGCATCGATCCCCGTACCTCTCACATGCTAAGCGAGCGCTCTACCATCTGAGCTAATTCCCCCTTTGCTGTTTTCAGACATGTTTAACTCGTGAGAATAATCCGGAGTGTAATTAAAACAATAAGTGTTTGTTAACATTGGTAGGTAAGTTAACACATGCTAAGCGAGTACTCCACCATCTCCGCTAACTCTCCAACTGTAATTTGTAGACAGGTGTTTACTCTTGACAATAACATTGAGAGTAATTAAAAGATTAAAAGTTTGTACACAGACTACGTAAGTTAACAATTTTAAATATAACTTAATTACTTCAGGATATAAAATGATGCAAACATTTGTACTAATAAATATCAATATACAGATTAAAAAAAAAGTTTACTGGAGAATCGGGGCATCGATCCCCGTACCTCTCACATGCTAAGCGAGCGCTCTACCATCTGAGCTAATTCCCCCATTGCTGTTTTCAGACATGTTTAACTCGTGAGAATAATCGGGAGTGTAATTAAAATAGTAAGTGTCTGTTAACATTGGTAGGTAAGTTAACACATGCTAAGCGAGTACTCCACCATCTCCGCTAACTCTCCATCTGTAATTTCTAGACAGGTTTTTACTCTTGACAATAACATTGAGAGTAATTAAAAGATTAAAAGTTTGTACACAGACTACGTAAGTTAACAATTTTAAATATAACTTAATTACTTCAGGATATAAAATGATGCAAACATTTGTACTAATAAATATCAATATACAGATTAAACAAAAAAGTTTACTGGAGAATCGGGGCATCGATCCCCGTACCTCTCACATGCAAAGCGAGCGCTCTACCATCTGAGCTAATTCCCCCTTTGCTGTTTTCAGACATGTTTAACTCGTGAGAATTATCCGGAGTGGTATTAAAACAATAAGTGTCTGTTAACATTGGTAGGTAAGTTAACACATGCTAAGCGAGTACTCCACCATCACCGCTAACTCTCCATCTGTAATTTGTAGACATGTTTTTACTCTTGACAATAACATTGAGAGTAATTAAAATATTAAAAGTTTGTACACAGACTACGTAAGTTAACAATTTTAAATATAACTTAATTACTTCAGGATATAAAATGATGCAAACATTTGTACGAATAAATATCAATATACATATTTTAAAACTAAAGTTTAGTGGAGAATCGGGGCATCGATCCCCGTACCTCTCACATGCGAAGCGAGCGCTCTACCATCTGAGCTAATTCCCCATTGCTGTTTTCAGACATGTTTAACTCGTGAGAATAATCCAGAGCGAAATTAAAAAAATAAATGTCTGTAAACATTGGTAGGTAAGTTTACACATGCTAAGCGAGTACTCCACCATCTGAGCTTACTACCAATCTGTAATTTTTCGACAGGTTTTTACTCTTGACAATAACATTGAGAGTAATTAAAAGATTAAAAGTTTGTACACAGACTACGTAAGTTAACAATTTTAAATATAACTTAATTACTTCAGGATATAAAATGATGCAAACATTTGTACGAATAAATATCAATATACAGATTTTAAAACTAAATTTAGTGGAGAATCGGGGCATCGATCCCCGTACCTCTCACATGCTAAGCGAGCGCTCTACCATCTGAGCTAATTCCCCCTTTGCTGTTTTCAGACATGTTTAACTCGTGAGAATAATCCGGAGTGTAATTAAAACAATAAGTGTTTGTTAACATTGGTAGGTAAGTTAACACATGCTAAGCGAGTACTCCACCATCTCCGCTAACTCTCCAACTGTAATTTGTAGACAGGTGTTTACTCTTGACAATAACATTGAGAGTAATTAAAAGATTAAAAGTTTGTACACAGACTACGTAAGTTAACAATTTTAAATATAACTTAATTACTTCAGGATATAAAATGATGCAAACATTTGTACTAATAAATATCAATATACAGATTAAAAAAAAAGTTTACTGGAGAATCGGGGCATCGATCCCCGTACCTCTCACATGCTAAGCGAGCGCTCTACCATCTGAGCTAATTCCCCCATTGCTGTTTTCAGACATGTTTAACTCGTGAGAATAATCGGGAGTGTAATTAAAATAGTAAGTGTCTGTTAACATTGGTAGGTAAGTTAACACATGCTAAGCGAGTACTCCACCATCTCCGCTAACTCTCCATCTGTAATTTCTAGACAGGTTTTTACTCTTGACAATAACATTGAGAGTAATTAAAAGATTAAAAGTTTGTACACAGACTACGTAAGTTAACAATTTTAAATATAACTTAATTACTTCAGGATATAAAATGATGCAAACATTTGTACTAATAAATATCAATATACAGATTAAACAAAAAAGTTTACTGGAGAATCGGGGCATCGATCCCCGTACCTCTCACATGCAAAGCGAGCGCTCTACCATCTGAGCTAATTCCCCCTTTGCTGTTTTCAGACATGTTTAACTCGTGAGAATTATCCGGAGTGGTATTAAAACAATAAGTGTCTGTTAACATTGGTAGGTAAGTTAACACATGCTAAGCGAGTACTCCACCATCACCGCTAACTCTCCATCTGTAATTTGTAGACATGTTTTTACTCTTGACAATAACATTGAGAGTAATTAAAATATTAAAAGTTTGTACACAGACTACGTAAGTTAACAATTTTAAATATAACTTAATTACTTCAGGATATAAAATGATGCAAACATTTGTACGAATAAATATCAATATACATATTTTAAAACTAAAGTTTAGTGGAGAATCGGGGCATCGATCCCCGTACCTCTCACATGCGAAGCGAGCGCTCTACCATCTGAGCTAATTCCCCATTGCTGTTTTCAGACATGTTTAACTCGTGAGAATAATCCAGAGCGAAATTAAAAAAATAAATGTCTGTAAACATTGGTAGGTAAGTTTACACATGCTAAGCGAGTACTCCACCATCTGAGCTTACTACCAATCTGTAATTTTTCGACAGGTTTTTACTCTTGACAATAACATTGAGAGTAATTAAAAGATTAAAAGTTTGTACACAGACTACGTAAGTTAACAATTTTAAATATAACTTAATTACTTCATGGTTATAAAATGATGCAAACATTTGTACTAATAAATATCAATATACAGATTTAAAAAAAAAGTTTACTGGAGAATCGGGGCATCGATCCCCGTACCTCTCACATGCTAAGCGAGCGCTCTACCATCTGAGCTAATTCCCCCTTTGCTGTTTTCAGACATGTTTAACTCGTGAGAATTATCCGGAGTGGTATTAAAACAATAAGTGTCTGTTAACATTGGTAGGTAAGTTAACACATGCTAAGCGAGTACTCCACCATCACCGCTAACTCTCCATCTGTAATTTGTAGACATGTTTTTACTCTTGACAATAACATTGAGAGTAATTAAAATATTAAAAGTTTGTACACAGACTACGTAAGTTAACAATTTTAAATATAACTTAATTACTTCAGGATATAAAATGATGCAAACATTTGTACGAATAAATATCAATATACATATTTTAAAACTAAAGTTTAGTGGAGAATCGGGACATCGATCCCCGTACCTCTCACATGCGAAGCGAGCGCTCTACCATCTGAGCTAATTCCCCGTTTGCTATTTTCAGACATGTTTAACTCGTGAGAATAATCCAGAGCGAAATTAAAAAAATAAATGTCTGTAAACATTGGTAGGTAAGTTTACACATGCTAAGCGAGTACTCCACCATCTGAGCTTACTACCAATCTGAAATTTTTGGACAGGTTTTTACTCTTGACAATAACATTGAGAGTAATTAAAAGATTAAAAGTTTGTACACAGACTACGTAAGTTAACAATTTTAAATATAACTTAATTACTTCAGGATATAAAATGATGCAAACATTTGTACTAATAAATATCAATATACAGATTAAAAAAAAGTTTACTGGAGAATCGGGGCATCGATCCCCGTACCTCTCACATGCGAAGCGAGCGCTCTACCATCTGAGCTAATTCCCCCTTTGCTGTTTTCAGACATGTTTAACTCGTGAGAATAATCGGGAGTGTAATTAAAATAGTAAGTGTCTGTTAACATTGGTAGGTAAGTTAACACATGCTAAGCGAGTACTCCACCATCTCCGCTAACTCTCCATCTGTAATTTGTAGACAGGTGTTTACTCTTGACAATAACATTGAGAGTAATTAAAAGATTAAAAGTGTGTACACAGACTACGTAAGTTAACAATTTTAAATATAACTTAATTACTTCAGGATATAAAATGATGCAAACATTTGTACTAATAAATATCAATATACAGATTTAAAAACAGTTTACTGGAGAATCGGGGCATCGATCCCCGTACCTCTCACATGCTAAGCGAGCGCTCTACCATCTGAGCTAATTCCCCCTTTGCTGTTTTCAGACATGTTTAACTCGTGAGAATAATCTGGAGTGTAATTAAAACAATAAGTGTCTGTTAACATTGGTAGGTAAGTTAACACATGCTAAGCGAGTACTCCACCATCTCCGCTAACTCTCCATCTGTAATTTGTAGACAGGTGTTTACTCTTGACAATAACATTGAGAGTAATTAAAAGATTAAAAGTTTGTACACAGACTACGTAAGTTAACAATTTTAAATATAACTTAATTAATTCAGGATATAAAATGATACAAACATTTGTACGAATAAATATCAATATACATATTTTAAAACTAAAGTTTAGTGGAGAATCGGGGCATCGATCCCCGTACCTCTCACATGCGAAGCGAGCGCTCTACCATCTGAGCTAATTCCCCGTTTGCTATTTTCAGACATGTTTAACTCGTGAGAATAATCCAGAGCGAAATTAAAAAAATAAATGTCTGTAAACATTGGTAGGTAAGTTTACACATGCTAAGCGAGTACTCCACCATCTGAGCTTACTACCAATCTGTAATTTTTCGACAGGTTTTTACTCTTGACAATAACATTGAGAGTAATTAAAAGATTAAAAGTTTGTACACAGACTACGTAAGTTAACAATTTTAAATATAACTTAATTACTTCAGGATATAAAATGATGCAAACATTTGTACTAATAAATATCAATATACAGATTAAAAAAAAAGTTTACTGGAGAATCGGGGCATCGATCCCCGTACCTCTCACATGCTAAGCGAGCGCTCTACCATCTGAGCTAATTCCCCCTTTGCTGTTTTCAGACATGTTTAACTCGTGAGAATAATCCGGAGTGTAATTAAAACAATAAGTGTCTGTTAACATTGGTAGGTAAGTTAACACATGCTAAGCGAGTACTCCACCATCTCCGCTAACTCTCCAACTGTAATTTGTAGACAGGTGTTTACTCTTGACAATAACATTGAGAGTAATTAAAAGATTAAAAGTTTGTACACAGACTACGTAAGTTAACAATTTTAAATATAACTTAATTACTTCAGGATATAAAATGATGCAAACATTTGTACTAATAAATATCAATATACAGATTAAAAAAAAAGTTTACTGGAGAATCGGGGCATCGATCCCCGTACCTCTCACATGCTAAGCGAGCGCTCTACCATCTGAGCTAATTCCCCCATTGCTGTTTTCAGACATGTTTAACTCGTGAGAATAATCTGGAGTGTAATTAAAACAATAAGTGTCTGTTAACATTGGTAGGTAAGTTAACACATGCTAAGCGAGTACTCCACCATCTCCGCTAACTCTCCAACTGTAATTTGTAGACAGGTGTTTACTCTTGACAATAACATTGAGAGTAATTAAAAGATTAAAAGTTTGTACACAGACTACGTAAGTTAACAATTTTAAATATAACTTAATTACTTCAGGATATAAAATGATGCAAACATTTGTACTAATAAATATCAATATACAGATTAAAAAAAAAGTTTACTGGAGAATCGGGGCATCGATCCCCGCACCTCTCACATGCTAAGCGAGCGCTCTACCATCTGAGCTAATTCCCCCATTGCTGTTTTCAGACATGTTTAACTCGTGAGAATAATCGGGAGTGTAATTAAAATAGTAAGTGTCTGTTAACATTGGTAGGTAAGTTAACACATGCTAAGCGAGTACTCCACCATCTCCGCTAACTCTCCATCTGTAATTTCTAGACAGGTTTTTACTCTTGACAATAACATTGAGAGTAATTAAAAGATTAAAAGTTTGTACACAGACTACGTAAGTTAACAATTTTAAATATAACTTAATTACTTCAGGATATACAATGATGCAAACATTTGTACGAATAAATATCAATATACATATTTTAAAACTAAAGTTTAGTGGAGAATCGGGGCATCGATCCCCGTACCTCTCACATGCGAAGCGAGCGCTCTACCATCTGAGCTAATTCCCCGTTTGCTATTTTCAGACATGTTTAACTCGTGAGAATAATCCAGAGCGAAATTAAAAAAATAAATGTCTGTAAACATTGGTAGGTAAGTTTACACATGCTAAGCGAGTACTCCACCATTTGAGCTTACTACCAATCTGTAATTTTTCGACAGGTTTTTACTCTTGACAATAACATTGAGAGTAATTAAAAGATTAAAAGTTTGTACACAGACTACGTAAGTTAACAATTTTAAATATAACTTAATTACTTCATGATATAAAATGATGCAAACATTTGTACTAATAAATATCAATATACAGATTAAAAAAAAAGTTTACTGGAGAATCGGGGCATCGATCCCCGTACCTCTCACATGCTAAGCGAGCGCTCTACCATCTGAGCTAATTCCCCCTTTGCTGTTTTCAGACATGTTTAACTCGTGAGAATAATCCGGAGTGTAATTAAAACAATAAGTGTCTGTTAACATTGGTAGGTAAGTTAACACATGCTAAGCGAGTACTCCACCATCTCCGCTAACTCTCCAACTGTAATTTGTAGACAGGTGTTTACTCTTGACAATAACATTGAGAGTAATTAAAAGATTAAAAGTTTGTACACAGACTACGTAAGTTAACAATTTTAAATATAACTTAATTACTTCAGGATATAAAATGATGCAAACATTTGTACTAATAAATATCAATATACATATTTTAAAACTAAAGTTTAGTGGAGAATCGGGGCATCGATCCCCGTACCTCTCACATGCGAAGCGAGCGCTCTACCATCTGAGCTAATTCCCCGTTTGCTATTTTCAGACATGTTTAACTCGTGAGAATAATCCAGAGCGAAATTAAAAAAATAAATGTCTGTAAACATTGGTAGGTAAGTTTACACATGCTAAGCGAGTACTCCACCATTTGAGCTTACTACCAATCTGTAATTTTTCGACAGGTTTTTACTCTTGACAATAACATTGAGAGTAATTAAAAGATTAAAAGTTTGTACACAGACTACGTAAGTTAACAATTTTAAATATAACTTAATTACTTCAGGATATAAAATGATGCAAACATTTGTACTAATAAATATCAATATACAGATTTAAAAAATAGTTTACTGGAGAATCGGGGCATCGATCCCCGTACCTCTCACATGCTAAGCGAGCGCTCTACCATCTGAGCTAATTCCCCCTTTGCTGTTTTCAGACATGTTTAACTCGTGAGAATAATCCGGAGTGTAATTAAAACAATAAGTGTCTGTTAACATTGGTAGGTAAGTTAACACATGCTAAGCGAGTACTCCACCATCTCCGCTAACTCTCCAACTGTAATTTGTAGACAGGTGTTTACTCTTGACAATAACATTGAGAGTAATTAAAAGATTAAAAGTTTGTACACAGACTACGTAAGTTAACAATTTTAAATATAACTTAATTACTTCAGGATATAAAATGATGCAAACATTTGTACTAATAAATATCAATATACAGATTAAAAAAAAAGTTTACTGGAGAATCGGGGCATCGATCCCCGCACCTCTCACATGCTAAGCGAGCGCTCTACCATCTGAGCTAATTCCCCCATTGCTGTTTTCAGACATGTTTAACTCGTGAGAATAATCGGGAGTGTAATTAAAATAGTAAGTGTCTGTTAACATTGGTAGGTAAGTTAACACATGCTAAGCGAGTACTCCACCATCTCCGCTAACTCTCCATCTGTAATTTGTAGACATGTTTTTACTCTTGACAATAACATTGAGAGTAATTAAAATATTAAAAGTTTGTACACAGACTACGTAAGTTAACAATTTTAAATATAACTTAATTACTTCAGGATATAAAATGATGCAAACATTTGTACGAATAAATATCAATATACATATTTTAAAACTAAAGTTTAGTGGAGAATCGGGGCATCGATCCCCGTACCTCTCACATACGAAGCGAGCGCTCTACCATCTGAGCTAATTCCCCGTTTGCTATTTTCAGACATGTTTAACTCGTGAGAATAATCCAGAGCGAAATTAAAAAAATAAATGTCTGTAAACATTGGTAGGTAAGTTTACACATGCTAAGCGAGTACTCCACCATATGAGCTTACTACCAATCTGTAATTTTTCGACAGGTTTTTACTCTTGACAATAACATTGAGAGTAATTAAAAGATTAAAAGTTTGTACACAGACTACGTAAGTTAACAATTTTAAATATAACTTAATTACTTCAGGATATAAAATGATGCAAACATTTGTACGAATAAATATCAATATACAGATTTTAAAACTAAATTTAGTGGAGAATCGGGGCATCGATCCCCGTACCTCTCACATGCTAAGCGAGCGCTCTACCATCTGAGCTAATTCCCCCTTTGCTGTTTTCAGACATGTTTAACTCGTGAGAATAATCCGGAGTGTAATTAAAACAATAAGTGTTTGTTAACATTGGTAGGTAAGTTAACACATGCTAAGCGAGTACTCCACCATCTCCGCTAACTCTCCAACTGTAATTTGTAGACAGGTGTTTACTCTTGACAATAACATTGAGAGTAATTAAAAGATTAAAAGTTTGTACACAGACTACGTAAGTTAACAATTTTAAATATAACTTAATTACTTCAGGATATAAAATGATGCAAACATTTGTACTAATAAATATCAATATACAGATTAAAAAAAAAGTTTACTGGAGAATCGGGGCATCGATCCCCGTACCTCTCACATGCTAAGCGAGCGCTCTACCATCTGAGCTAATTCCCCCATTGCTGTTTTCAGACATGTTTAACTCGTGAGAATAATCGGGAGTGTAATTAAAATAGTAAGTGTCTGTTAACATTGGTAGGTAAGTTAACACATGCTAAGCGAGTACTCCACCATCTCCGCTAACTCTCCATCTGTAATTTCTAGACAGGTTTTTACTCTTGACAATAACATTGAGAGTAATTAAAAGATTAAAAGTTTGTACACAGACTACGTAAGTTAACAATTTTAAATATAACTTAATTACTTCAGGATATAAAATGATGCAAACATTTGTACTAATAAATATCAATATTCAGATTAAACAAAAAAGTTTACTGGAGAATCGGGGCATCGATCCCCGTACCTCTCACATGCAAAGCGAGCGCTCTACCATCTGAGCTAATTCCCCCTTTGCTGTTTTCAGACATGTTTAACTCGTGAGAATTATCCGGAGTGGTATTAAAACAATAAGTGTCTGTTAACATTGGTAGGTAAGTTAACACATGCAAAGCGAGTACTCCACCATCACCGCTAACTCTCCATCTGTAATTTGTAGACATGTTTTTACTCTTGACAATAACATTGAGAGTAATTAAAATATTAAAAGTTTGTACACAGACTACGTAAGTTAACAATTTTAAATATAACTTAATTACTTCAGGATATAAAATGATGCAAACATTTGTACGAATAAATATCAATATACATATTTTAAAACTAAAGTTTAGTGGAGAATCGGGGCATCGATCCCCGTACCTCTCACATGCGAAGCGAGCGCTCTACCATCTGAGCTAATTCCCCATTGCTGTTTTCAGACATGTTTAACTCGTGAGAATAATCCAGAGCGAAATTAAAAAAATAAATGTCTGTAAACATTGGTAGGTAAGTTTACACATGCTAAGCGAGTACTCCACCATCTGAGCTTACTACCAATCTGTAATTTTTCGACAGGTTTTTACTCTTGACAATAACATTGAGAGTAATTAAAAGATTAAAAGTTTGTACACAGACTACGTAAGTTAACAATTTTAAATATAACTTTATTACTTCAGGATATAAAATGATGCAAACATTTGTACGAATAAATATCAATATACAGATTTTAAAACTAAATTTAGTGGAGAATCGGGGCATCGATCCCCGTACCTCTCACATGCTAAGCGAGCGCTCTACCATCTGAGCTAATTCCCCCTTTGCTGTTTTCAGACATGTTTAACTCGTGAGAATAATCCGGAGTGTAATTAAAACAATAAGTGTTTGTTAACATTGGTAGGTAAGTTAACACATGCTAAGCGAGTACTCCACCATCTCCGCTAACTCTCCAACTGTAATTTGTAGACAGGTGTTTACTCTTGACAATAACATTGAGAGTAATTAAAAGATTAAAAGTTTGTACACAGACTACGTAAGTTAACAATTTTAAATATAACTTAATTACTTCAGGATATAAAATGATGCAAACATTTGTACTAATAAATATCAATATACAGATTAAAAAAAAAGTTTACTGGAGAATCGGGGCATCGATCCCCGTACCTCTCACATGCTAAGCGAGCGCTCTACCATCTGAGCTAATTCCCCCATTGCTGTTTTCAGACATGTTTAACTCGTGAGAATAATCGGGAGTGTAATTAAAATAGTAAGTGTCTGTTAACATTGGTAGGTAAGTTAACACATGCTAAGCGAGTACTCCACCATCTCCGCTAACTCTCCATCTGTAATTTCTAGACAGGTTTTTACTCTTGACAATAACATTGAGAGTAATTAAAAGATTAAAAGTTTGTACACAGACTACGTAAGTTAACAATTTTAAATATAACTTAATTACTTCAGGATATAAAATGATGCAAACATTTGTACTAATAAATATCAATATACAGATTAAACAAAAAAGTTTACTGGAGAATCGGGGCATCGATCCCCGTACCTCTCACATGCAAAGCGAGCGCTCTACCATCTGAGCTAATTCCCCCTTTGCTGTTTTCAGACATGTTTAACTCGTGAGAATTATCCGGAGTGGTATTAAAACAATAAGTGTCTGTTAACATTGGTAGGTAAGTTAACACATGCTAAGCGAGTACTCCACCATCACCGCTAACTCTCCATCTGTAATTTGTAGACATGTTTTTACTCTTGACAATAACATTGAGAGTAATTAAAATATTAAAAGTTTGTACACAGACTACGTAAGTTAACAATTTTAAATATAACTTAATTACTTCAGGATATAAAATGATGCAAACATTTGTACGAATAAATATCAATATACATATTTTAAAACTAAAGTTTAGTGGAGAATCGGGGCATCGATCCCCGTACCTCTCACATGCGAAGCGAGCGCTCTACCATCTGAGCTAATTCCCCATTGCTGTTTTCAGACATGTTTAACTCGTGAGAATAATCCAGAGCGAAATTAAAAAAATAAATGTCTGTAAACATTGGTAGGTAAGTTTACACATGCTAAGCGAGTACTCCACCATCTGAGCTTACTACCAATCTGTAATTTTTCGACAGGTTTTTACTCTTGACAATAACATTGAGAGTAATTAAAAGATTAAAAGTTTGTACACAGACTACGTAAGTTAACAATTTTAAATATAACTTAATTACTTCATGGTTATAAAATGATGCAAACATTTGTACTAATAAATATCAATATACAGATTTAAAAAAAAGTTTACTGGAGAATCGGGGCATCGATCCCCGTACCTCTCACATGCTAAGCGAGCGCTCTACCATCTGAGCTAATTCCCCCTTTGCTGTTTTCAGACATGTTTAACTCGTGAGAATTATCCGGAGTGGTATTAAAACAATAAGTGTCTGTTAACATTGGTAGGTAAGTTAACACATGCTAAGCGAGTACTCCACCATCACCGCTAACTCTCCATCTGTAATTTGTAGACATGTTTTTACTCTTGACAATAACATTGAGAGTAATTAAAATATTAAAAGTTTGTACACAGACTACGTAAGTTAACAATTTTAAATATAACTTAATTACTTCAGGATATAAAATGATGCAAACATTTGTACGAATAAATATCAATATACATATTTTAAAACTAAAGTTTAGTGGAGAATCGGGACATCGATCCCCGTACCTCTCACATGCGAAGCGAGCGCTCTACCATCTGAGCTAATTCCCCGTTTGCTATTTTCAGACATGTTTAACTCGTGAGAATAATCCAGAGCGAAATTAAAAAAATAAATGTCTGTAAACATTGGTAGGTAAGTTTACACATGCTAAGCGAGTACTCCACCATCTGAGCTTACTACCAATCTGAAATTTTTGGACAGGTTTTTACTCTTGACAATAACATTGAGAGTAATTAAAAGATTAAAAGTTTGTACACAGACTACGTAAGTTAACAATTTTAAATATAACTTAATTACTTCAGGATATAAAATGATGCAAACATTTGTACTAATAAATATCAATATACAGATTAAAAAAAAGTTTACTGGAGAATCGGGGCATCGATCCCCGTACCTCTCACATGCGAAGCGAGCGCTCTACCATCTGAGCTAATTCCCCCTTTGCTGTTTTCAGACATGTTTAACTCGTGAGAATAATCGGGAGTGTAATTAAAATAGTAAGTGTCTGTTAACATTGGTAGGTAAGTTAACACATGCTAAGCGAGTACTCCACCATCTCCGCTAACTCTCCATCTGTAATTTGTAGACAGGTGTTTACTCTTGACAATAACATTGAGAGTAATTAAAAGATTAAAAGTTTGTACACAGACTACGTAAGTTAACAATTTTAAATATAACTTAATTACTTCAGGATATAAAATGATGCAAACATTTGTACTAATAAATATCAATATACAGATTTAAAAAAAGTTTACTGGAGAATCGGGGCATCGATCCCCGTACCTCTCACATGCTAAGCGAGCGCTCTACCATCTGAGCTAATTCCCCCTTTGCTGTTTTCAGACATGTTTAACTCGTGAGAATAATCTGGAGTGTAATTAAAACAATAAGTGTCTGTTAACATTGGTAGGTAAGTTAACACATGCTAAGCGAGTACTCCACCATCTCCGCTAACTCTCCATCTGTAATTTGTAGACAGGTGTTTACTCTTGACAATAACATTGAGAGTAATTAAAAGATTAAAAGTTTGTACACAGACTACGTAAGTTAACAATTTTAAATATAACTTAATTAATTCAGGATATAAAATGATACAAACATTTGTACGAATAAATATCAATATACATATTTTAAAACTAAAGTTTAGTGGAGAATCGGGGCATCGATCCCCGTACCTCTCACATGCGAAGCGAGCGCTCTACCATCTGAGCTAATTCCCCGTTTGCTATTTTCAGACATGTTTAACTCGTGAGAATAATCCAGAGCGAAATTAAAAAAATAAATGTCTGTAAACATTGGTAGGTAAGTTTACACATGCTAAGCGAGTACTCCACCATCTGAGCTTACTACCAATCTGTAATTTTTCGACAGGTTTTTACTCTTGACAATAACATTGAGAGTAATTAAAAGATTAAAAGTTTGTACACAGACTACGTAAGTTAACAATTTTAAATATAACTTAATTACTTCAGGATATAAAATGATGCAAACATTTGTACTAATAAATATCAATATACAGATTAAAACTAAAGTTTACTGGAGAATCGGGGCATCGATCCCCGTACCTCTCACATGCTAAGCGAGCGCTCTACCATCTGAGCTAATTCCCCCTTTGCTGTTTTCAGACATGTTTAACTCGTGAGAATAATCCGGAGTGTAATTAAAACAATAAGTGTCTGTTAACATTGGTAGGTAAGTTAACACATGCTAAGCGAGTACTCCACCATCTCCGCTAACTCTCCAACTGTAATTTGTAGACAGGTGTTTACTCTTGACAATAACATTGAGAGTAATTAAAAGATTAAAAGTTTGTACACAGACTACGTAAGTTAACAATTTTAAATATAACTTAATTACTTCAGGATATAAAATGATGCAAACATTTGTACTAATAAATATCAATATACAGATTAAAAAAAAAGTTTACTGGAGAATCGGGGCATCGATCCCCGTACCTCTCACATGCTAAGCGAGCGCTCTACCATCTGAGCTAATTCCCCCATTGCTGTTTTCAGACATGTTTAACTCGTGAGAATAATCTGGAGTGTAATTAAAATAGTAAGTGTCTGTTAACATTGGTAGGTAAGTTAACACATGCTAAGCGAGTACTCCACCATCTCCGCTAACTCTCCATCTGTAATTTCTAGACAGGTTTTTACTCTTGACAATAACATTGAGAGTAATTAAAAGATTAAAAGTTTGTACACAGACTACGTAAGTTAACAATTTTAAATATAACTTAATTACTTCAGGATATAAAATGATGCAAACATTTGTACTAATAAATATCAATATACAGATTAAAAAAAAAAGTTTACTGGAGAATCGATGCATCGATCCCCGTACCTCTCACATGCTGAGCGAGCGCTCTACCATCTGAGCTAATTCCCCCTTTGCTGTTTTCAGACATGTTTAACTCGTGAGAATTATCCGGAGTGGTATTAAAACAATAAGTGTCTGTTAACATTGGTAGGTAAGTTAACACATGCTAAGGGAGTACTCCACCATCACCGCTAACTCTCCATCTGTAATTTGTAGACATGTTTTTACTCTTGACAATAACATTGAGAGTAATTAAAATATTAAAAGTTTGTACACAGACTACGTAAGTTAACAATTTTAAATATAACTTAATTACTTCAGGATATAAAATGATGCAAACATTTGTACGAATAAATATCAATATACATATTTTAAAACTAAAGTTTAGTGGAGAATCGGGGCATCGATCCCCGTACCTCTCACATGCGAAGCGAGCGCTCTACCATCTGAGCTAATTCCCCCATTGCTGTTTTCAGACATGTTTAACTCGTGAGAATAATCCAGAGCGAAATTAAAAAAATAAATGTCTGTAAACATTGGTAGGTAAGTTTACACATGCTAAGCGAGTACTCCACCATCTGAGCTTACTACCAATCTGTAATTTTTCGACAGGTTTTTACTCTTGACAATAACATTGAGAGTAATTAAAAGATTAAAAGTTTGTACACAGACTACGTAAGTTAACAATTTTAAATATAACTTCATTACTTCATGGTTATAAAATGATGCAAACATTTGTACTAATAAATATCAATATACAGATTAAAAAAAAAAGTTTACTGGAGAATCGGGGTATCGATCCCCGTACCTCTCACATGCTAAGCGAGCGCTCTACCATCTGAGCTAATTCCCTCTTTGCTGTTTTCAGACATGTTTAACTCGTGAGAATTATCCGGAGTGGTATTAAAACAATAAGTGTCTGTTAACATTGGTAGGTAAGTTAACACATGCTAAGCGAGTACTCCACCATCACCGCTAACTCTCCATCTGTAATTTGTAGACAGGTGTTTACTCTTGACAATAACATTGAGAGTAATTAAAAGATTAAAAGTTTGTACACAGACTACGTAAGTTAACAATTTTAAATATAACTTAATTACTTCAGGATATAAAATGATGCAAACATTTGTACTAATAAATATCAATATACAGATTAAAAAAAAAAGTTTACTGGAGAATCGGGGCATCGATCCCCGTACCTCTCACATGCTAAGCGAGCGCTCTACCATCTGAGCTAATTCCCCCTTTGCTGTTTTCAGACATGTTTAACTCGTGAGACTTATCCGGAGTGGTATTAAAACAATAAGTGTCTGTTAACATTGGTAGGTAAGTTAACACATGCTAAGCGAGTACTCCACCATCACCGCTAACTCTCCATCTGTAATTTGTAGACATGTTTTTACTCTTGACAATAACATTGAGAGTAATTAAAATATTAAAAGTTTGTACACAGACTACGTAAGTTAACAATTTTAAATATAACTTAATTACTTCAGGATATAAAATGATGCAAACATTTGTACGAATAAATATCAATATACATATTTTAAAACTAAAGTTTAGTGGAGAATCGGGGCATCGATCCCCGTACCTCTCACATGCGAAGCGAGCGCTCTACCATCTGAGCTAATCCCCCATTGCTGTTTACAGACATGTTTAACTCGTGAGAATAATCCAGAGCGAAATTAAAAAAATAAATGTCTGTAAACATTGGTAGGTAAGTTTACACATGCTAAGCGAGTACTCCACCATCTGAGCTTACTACCAATCTGTAATTTTTCGACAGGTTTTTACTCTTGACAATAACATTGAGAGTAATTAAAAGATTAAAAGTTTGTACACAGACTACGTAAGTTAACAATTTTAAATATAACTTAATTACTTCATGGTTATAAAATGATGCAAACATTTGTACTAATAAATATCAATATACAGATTTAAAAAAAAAGTTTACTGGAGAATCGGGGCATCGATCCCCGTACCTCTCACATGCTAAGCGAGCGCTCTACCATCTGAGCTAATTCCCCCTTTGCTGTTTTCAGACATGTTTAACTCGTGAGAATTATCCGGAGTGGTATTAAAACAATAAGTGTCTGTTAACATTGGTAGGTAAGTTAACACATGCTAAGCGAGTACTCCACCATCACCGCTAACTCTCTATCTGTAATTTGTAGACATGTTTTTACTCTTGACAATAACATTGAGAGTAATTAAAATATTAAAAGTTTGTACACAGACTACGTAAGTTAACAATTTTAAATATAACTTAATTACTTCAGGATATAAAATGATGGAAACATTTGTACGAATAAATATCAATATACATATTTTAAAACTAAAGTTTAGTGGAGAATCGGGGCATCGATCCCCGTACCTCTCACATGCGAAGCGAGCGCTCTACCATCTGAGCTAATTCCCCGTTTGCTATTTTCAGACATGTTTAACTCGTGAGAATAATCCAGAGCGAAATTAAAAAAATAAATGTCTGTAAACATTGGTAGGTAAGTTTACACATGCTAAGCGAGTACTCCACCATCTGAGCTTACTACCAATCTGTAATTTTTCGACAGGTTTTTACTCTTGACAATAACATTGAGAGTAATTAAAAGATTAAAAGTTTGTACACAGACTACGTAAGTTAACAATTTTAAATATAACTTAATTACTTCAGGATATAAAATGATGCAAACATTTGTACGAATAAATATCAATATACAGATTTTAAAACTAAAGTTTAGTGGAGAATCGGGGCATCGATCCCCGTACCTCTCACATGCTAAGAGAGCGCTCTACCATCTGAGCTAATTCCCCCATTGCTGTTTTCAGACATGTTTAACTCGTGAGAATAATCGGGAGTGTAATTAAAATAGTAAGTGTCTGTTAACATTGGTAGGTAAGTTAACACATGCTAAGCGAGTACTCCACCATCTCCGCTAACTCTCCATCTGTAATTTCTAGACAAGTTTTTACTCTTGACAATAACATTGAGAGTAATTAAAAGATTAAAAGTTTGTACACAGACTACGTAAGTTAACAATTTTAAATATAACTTAATTACTTCAGGATATAAAATGATGCAAACATTTGTACGAATAAATATCAATATACATATTTTAAAACTAAAGTTTAGTGGAGAATCGGGGCATCGATCCCCGTACCTCTCACATGCGAAGCGAGCGCTCTACCATCTGAGCTAATTGTCCGTTTGCTATTTTCAGACATGTTTAACTCGTCAGAATAATCCGGAGTGTAATTAAAAAAATAAATGTCTGTAAACATTGGTAGGCAAGTTTACACATGCTAAGCGAGTACTCCGCCATCTCCGCTAACTCTCCATCTGTAATTTGTAGACAGGTGTTTACTCTTGACAATAACATTGTGAGTAATTAAAATATTAAAAGTTTGTACACAGACTACGTAAGTTAACAATTTTAAATATAACTTAATTACTTCAGGATATAAAATGATGCAAACATTTGTACGAATAAATATCAATATACATATTTTAAAACTAAAGTTTGGTGGAGAATCGGGGCATCGATCCCCGTACCTCTCACATGCGAAGCGAGCGCTCTACCATCTGAGCTAATTCCCCGTTTGCTATTTTCAGACATGTTTAACTCGTGAGAATAATCCAGAGCGAAATTAAAATAATAAATGTCTGTAAACATTGGTAGGTAAGTTTACACATGCTAAGCGAGTACTCCACCATCTGAGCTTACTACCAATCTGTAATTTTTCGACAGGTTTTTACTCTTGACAATAACATTGAGAGTAATTAAAATATTAAAAGTTTGTACACAGACTACGTAAGTTAACAATTTTAAATATAACTTAATTACTTCAGGATATAAAATGATGCAAACATTTGTACGAATAAATATCAATATACATATTTTAAAACTAAAGTTTAGTGGAGAATCGGGGCATCGATCCCCGTACCTCTCACATGCGAAGCGAGCGCTCTACCATCTGAGCTAATTCCCCCTTTGCTATTTTCAGACATGTTTAACTCGTGAGAATAAACCAGAGCGAAATTAAAAAAATAAATGTCTGTAAACATTGGTAGGTAAGTTTACACATGCTAAGCGAGTACTCCACCATCTCCGCTAACTCTCCAACTGTAATTTGTAGACAGGTGTTTACTCTTGACAATAACATTGAGAGTAATTAAAAGATTAAAAGTTTGTACACAGACTACGTAAGTTAACAATTTTAAATATAACTTAATTACTTCAGGATATAAAATGATGCAAACATTTGTACTAATAAATATCAATATACAGATTAAAAAAAAAAGTTTAGTGGAGAATCGGGGCATCGATCCCCGTACCTCTCACATGCTAAGCGAGCGCTCTACCATCTGAGCTAATCCCCCATTGCTGTTTACAGACATGTTTAACTCGTGAGAATAATCCAGAGCGAAATTAAAAAAATAAATGTCTGTAAACATTGGTAGGTAAGTTTACACATGCTAAGCGAGTACTCCACCATCTGAGCTTACTACCAATCTGTAATTTTTCGACAGGTTTTTACTCTTGACAATAACATTGAGAGTAATTAAAAGATTAAAAGTTTGTACACAGACTACGTAAGTTAACAATTTTAAATATAACTTAATTACTTCATGGTTATAAAATGATGCAAACATTTGTACTAATAAATATCAATATACAGATTTTAAAAAAAAGTTTACTGGAGAATCGGGGCATCGATCCCCGTACCTCTCACATGCTAAGCGAGCGCTCTACCATCTGAGCTAATTCCCCCTTTGCTGTTTTCAGACATGTTTAACTCGTGAGAATTATCCGGAGTGGTATTAAAACAATAAGTGTCTGTTAACATTGGTAGGTAAGTTAACACATGCTAAGCGAGTACTCCACCATCACCGCTAACTCTCTATCTGTAATTTGTAGACATGTTTTTACTCTTGACAATAACATTGAGAGTAATTAAAATATTAAAAGTTTGTACACAGACTACGTAAGTTAACAATTTTAAATATAACTTAATTACTTCAGGATATAAAATGATGCAAACATTTGTACGAATAAATATCAATATACATATTTTAAAACTAAAGTTTAGTGGAGAATCGGGGCATCGATCCCCGTACCTCTCACATGCGAAGCGAGCGCTCTACCATCTGAGCTAATTCCCCGTTTGCTATTTTCAGACATGTTTAACTCGTGAGAATAATCCAGAGCGAAATTAAAAAAATAAATGTCTGTAAACATTGGTAGGTAAGTTTACACATGCTAAGCGAGTACTCCACCATCTGAGCTTACTACCAATCTGTAATTTTTCGACAGGTTTTTACTCTTGACGATAACATTGAGAGTAATTAAAAGATTAAAAGTTTGTACACAGACTACGTAAGTTAACAATTTTAAATATAACTTAATTACTTCAGGATATAAAATGATGCAAACATTTGTACGAATAAATATCAATATACAGATTTTAAAACTAAATTTAGTGGAGAATCGGGGCATCGATCCCCGTACCTCTCACATGCTAAGCGAGCGCTCTACCATCTGAGCTAATTCCCCCTTTGCTGTTTTCAGACATGTTTAACTTGTGAGAATAATCCGGAGTGTAATTAAAACAATAAATGTCTGTAAACATTGGTAGGTAAGTTTACACATGCTAAGCGAGTACTCCACCATCTCCGCTAACTCTCCAACTGTAATTTGTAGACAGGTTTTTACTCTTGACAATAACATTGAGAGTAATTAAAAGATTAAAAGTTTGTACACAGACTACGTAAGTTAACAATTTTAAATATAACTTAATTACTTCAGGATATAAAATGATGCAAACATTTGTACTAATAAATATCAATATACAGATTAAAAAAAAAAGTTTACTGGAGAATCGGGGCATCGATCCCCGTACCTCTCACATGCTAAGCGAGCGCTCTACCATCTGAGCTAATTCCCCCTTTGCTGTTTTCAGACATGTTTAACTCGTGAGACTTATCCGGAGTGGTATTAAAACAATAAGTGTCTGTTAACATTGGTAGGTAAGTTAACACATGCTAAGCGAGTACTCCACCATCACCGCTAACTCTCCATCTGTAATTTGTAGACATGTTTTTACTCTTGACAATAACATTGAGAGTAATTAAAATATTAAAAGTTTGTACACAGACTACGTAAGTTAACAATTTTAAATATAACTTAATTACTTCAGGATATAAAATGATGCAAACATTTGTACGAATAAATATCAATATACATATTTTAAAACTAAAGTTTAGTGGAGAATCGGGGCATCGATCCCCGTACCTCTCACATGCGAAGCGAGCGCTCTACCATCTGAGCTAATCCCCCATTGCTGTTTACAGACATGTTTAACTCGTGAGAATAATCCAGAGCGAAATTAAAAAAATAAATGTCTGTAAACATTGGTAGGTAAGTTTACACATGCTAAGCGAGTACTCCACCATCTGAGCTTACTACCAATCTGTAATTTTTCGACAGGTTTTTACTCTTGACAATAACATTGAGAGTAATTAAAAGATTAAAAGTTTGTACACAGACTACGTAAGTTAACAATTTTAAATATAACTTAATTACTTCATGGTTATAAAATGATGCAAACATTTGTACTAATAAATATCAATATACAGATTTAAAAAAAAAGTTTACTGGAGAATCGGGGCATCGATCCCCGTACCTCTCACATGCTAAGCGAGCGCTCTACCATCTGAGCTAATTCCCCCTTTGCTGTTTTCAGACATGTTTAACTCGTGAGAATTATCCGGAGTGGTATTAAAACAATAAGTGTCTGTTAACATTGGTAGGTAAGTTAACACATGCTAAGCGAGTACTCCACCATCACCGCTAACTCTCTATCTGTAATTTGTAGACATGTTTTTACTCTTGACAATAACATTGAGAGTAATTAAAATATTAAAAGTTTGTACACAGACTACGTAAGTTAACAATTTTAAATATAACTTAATTACTTCAGGATATAAAATGATGGAAACATTTGTACGAATAAATATCAATATACATATTTTAAAACTAAAGTTTAGTGGAGAATCGGGGCATCGATCCCCGTACCTCTCACATGCGAAGCGAGCGCTCTACCATCTGAGCTAATTCCCCGTTTGCTATTTTCAGACATGTTTAACTCGTGAGAATAATCCAGAGCGAAATTAAAAAAATAAATGTCTGTAAACATTGGTAGGTAAGTTTACACATGCTAAGCGAGTACTCCACCATCTGAGCTTACTACCAATCTGTAATTTTTCGACAGGTTTTTACTCTTGACAATAACATTGAGAGTAATTAAAAGATTAAAAGTTTGTACACAGACTACGTAAGTTAACAATTTTAAATATAACTTAATTACTTCAGGATATAAAATGATGCAAACATTTGTACGAATAAATATCAATATACAGATTTTAAAACTAAAGTTTAGTGGAGAATCGGGGCATCGATCCCCGTACCTCTCACATGCTAAGAGAGCGCTCTACCATCTGAGCTAATTCCCCCATTGCTGTTTTCAGACATGTTTAACTCGTGAGAATAATCGGGAGTGTAATTAAAATAGTAAGTGTCTGTTAACATTGGTAGGTAAGTTAACACATGCTAAGCGAGTACTCCACCATCTCCGCTAACTCTCCATCTGTAATTTCTAGACAAGTTTTTACTCTTGACAATAACATTGAGAGTAATTAAAAGATTAAAAGTTTGTACACAGACTACGTAAGTTAACAATTTTAAATATAACTTAATTACTTCAGGATATAAAATGATGCAAACATTTGTACGAATAAATATCAATATACATATTTTAAAACTAAAGTTTAGTGGAGAATCGGGGCATCGATCCCCGTACCTCTCACATGCGAAGCGAGCGCTCTACCATCTGAGCTAATTGTCCGTTTGCTATTTTCAGACATGTTTAACTCGTCAGAATAATCCGGAGTGTAATTAAAAAAATAAATGTCTGTAAACATTGGTAGGCAAGTTTACACATGCTAAGCGAGTACTCCGCCATCTCCGCTAACTCTCCATCTGTAATTTGTAGACAGGTGTTTACTCTTGACAATAACATTGTGAGTAATTAAAATATTAAAAGTTTGTACACAGACTACGTAAGTTAACAATTTTAAATATAACTTAATTACTTCAGGATATAAAATGATGCAAACATTTGTACGAATAAATATCAATATACATATTTTAAAACTAAAGTTTGGTGGAGAATCGGGGCATCGATCCCCGTACCTCTCACATGCGAAGCGAGCGCTCTACCATCTGAGCTAATTCCCCGTTTGCTATTTTCAGACATGTTTAACTCGTGAGAATAATCCAGAGCGAAATTAAAATAATAAATGTCTGTAAACATTGGTAGGTAAGTTTACACATGCTAAGCGAGTACTCCACCATCTGAGCTTACTACCAATCTGTAATTTTTCGACAGGTTTTTACTCTTGACAATAACATTGAGAGTAATTAAAATATTAAAAGTTTGTACACAGACTACGTAAGTTAACAATTTTAAATATAACTTAATTACTTCAGGATATAAAATGATGCAAACATTTGTACGAATAAATATCAATATACATATTTTAAAACTAAAGTTTAGTGGAGAATCGGGGCATCGATCCCCGTACCTCTCACATGCGAAGCGAGCGCTCTACCATCTGAGCTAATTCCCCCTTTGCTATTTTCAGACATGTTTAACTCGTGAGAATAAACCAGAGCGAAATTAAAAAAATAAATGTCTGTAAACATTGGTAGGTAAGTTTACACATGCTAAGCGAGTACTCCACCATCTCCGCTAACTCTCCAACTGTAATTTGTAGACAGGTGTTTACTCTTGACAATAACATTGAGAGTAATTAAAAGATTAAAAGTTTGTACACAGACTACGTAAGTTAACAATTTTAAATATAACTTAATTACTTCAGGATATAAAATGATGCAAACATTTGTACTAATAAATATCAATATACAGATTAAAAAAAAAAGTTTACTGGAGAATCGGGGCATCGATCCCCGTACCTCTCACATGCTAAGCGAGCGCTCTACCATCTGAGCTAATTCCCCCTTTGCTGTTTTCAGACATGTTTAACTCGTGAGAATTATCCGGAGTGGTATTAAAACAATAAGTGTCTGTTAACATTGGTAGGTAAGTTAACACATGCTAAGCGAGTACTCCACCATCACCGCTAACTCTCCATCTGTAATTTGTAGACATGTTTTTACTCTTGACAATAACATTGAGAGTAATTAAAATATTAAAAGTTTGTACACAGACTACGTAAGTTAACAATTTTAAATATAACTTAATTACTTCAGGATATAAAATGATGCAAACATTTGTACGAATAAATATCAATATACATATTTTAAAACTAAAGTTTAGTGGAGAATCGGGGCATCGATCCCCGTACCTCTCACATGCGAAGCGAGCGCTCTACCATCTGAGCTAATTCCCCCTTTGCTATTTTCAGACATGTTTAACTCGTGAGAATAATCCAGAGCGAAATTAAAAAAATAAATGTCTGTAAACATTGGTAGGTAAGTTTACACATGCTAAGCGAGTACTCCACCATCTGAGCTTACTACCAATCTGTAATTTTTCGACAGGTTTTTACTCTTGACAATAACATTGAGAGTAATTAAAAGATTAAAAGTTTGTACACAGACTACGTAAGTTAACAATTTTAAATATAACTTAATTACTTCAGGATATAAAATGATGCAAACATTTGTACGAATAAATATCAATATACATATTTTAAAACTAAAGTTTAGTGGAGAATCGGGGCATCGATCCCCGTACCTCTCACATGCGAAGCGAGCGCTCTACCATCTGAGCTAATTGTCCGTTTGCTATTTTCAGACATGTTTAACTCGTCAGAATAATCCGGAGTGTAATTAAAAAAATAAATGTCTGTAAACATTGGTAGGCAAGTTTACACATGCTAAGCGAGTACTCCGCCATCTCCGCTAACTCTCCATCTGTAATTTGTAGACAGGTGTTTACTCTTGACAATAACATTGTGAGTAATTAAAATATTAAAAGTTTGTACACAGACTACGTAAGTTAACAATTTTAAATATAACTTAATTACTTCAGGATATAAAATGATGCAAACATTTGTACGAATAAATATCAATATACATATTTTAAAACTAAAGTTTGGTGGAGAATCGGGGCATCGATCCCCGTACCTCTCACATGCGAAGCGAGCGCTCTACCATCTGAGCTAATTCCCCGTTTGCTATTTTCAGACATGTTTAACTCGTGAGAATAATCCAAAGCGAAATTAAAATAATAAATGTCTGTAAACATTGGTAGGTAAGTTTACACATGCTAAGCGAGTACTCCACCATCTGAGCTTACTACCAATCTGTAATTTTTCGACAGGTTTTTACTCTTGACAATAACATTGAGAGTAATTAAAATATTAAAAGTTTGTACACAGACTACGTAAGTTAACAATTTTAAATATAACTTAATTACTTCAGGATATAAAATGATGCAAACATTTGTACGAATAAATATCAATATACATATTTTAAAACTAAAGTTTAGTGGAGAATCGGGGCATCGATCCCCGTACCTCTCACATGCGAAGCGAGCGCTCTACCATCTGAGCTAATTCCCCCTTTGCTATTTTCAGACATGTTTAACTCGTGAGAATAATCCAGAGCGAAATTAAAAAAATAAATGTCTGTAAACATTGGTAGGTAAGTTTACACATGCTAAGCGAGTACTCCACCATCTCCGCTAACTCTCCAACTGTAATTTGTAGACAGGTGTTTACTCTTGACAATAACATTGAGAGTAATTAAAAGATTAAAAGTTTGTACACAGACTACGTAAGTTAACAATTTTAAATATAACTTAATTACTTCAGGATATAAAATGATGCAAACATTTGTACTAATAAATATCAATATACAGATTAAAAAAAAAAGTTTACTGGAGAATCGGGGCATCGATCCCCGTACCTCTCACATGCTAAGCGAGCGCTCTACCATCTGAGCTAATTCCCCCTTTGCTGTTTTCAGACATGTTTAACTCGTGAGAATTACCCGGAGTGGTATTAAAACAATAAGTGTCTGTTAACATTGGTAGGTAAGTTAACACATGCTAAGCGAGTACTCCACCATCACCGCTAACTCTCCATCTGTAATTTGTAGACATGTTTTTACTCTTGACAATAACATTGAGAGTAATTAAAATATTAAAAGTTTGTACACAGACTACGTAAGTTAACAATTTTAAATATAACTTAATTACTTCAGGATATAAAATGATGCAAACATTTGTACGAATAAATATCAATATACATATTTTAAAACTAAAGTTTAGTGGAGAATCGGGGCATCGATCCCCGTACCTCTCACATGCGAAGCGAGCGCTCTACCATCTGAGCTAATTCCCCGTTTGCTATTTTCAGACATGTTTAACTCGTGAGAATAATCCAGAGCGAAATTAAAAAAATAAATGTCTGTAAACATTGGTAGGTAAGTTTACACATGCTAAGCGAGTACTCCACCATCTGAGCTTACTACCAATCTGTAATTTTTCGACAGGTTTTTACTCTTGACAATAACATTGAGAGTAATTAAAAGATTAAAAGTTTGTACACAGACTACGTAAGTTAACAATTTTAAATATAACTTAATTACTTCAGGATATAAAATGATGCAAACATTTGTACTAATAAATATCAATATTCAGATTTTAAAACTAAAGTTTAGTGGAGAATCGGGGCATCGATCCCCGTACCTCTCACATGCTAAGCGAGCGCTCTACCATCTGAGCTAATTCCCCCTTTGCTATTTTCAGACATGTTTAACTCGTGAGAATAATCCAGAGCGAAATTAAAAAAATAAATGTCTGTAAACATTGGTAGGTAAGTTTACACATGCTAAGCGAGTACTCCACCATCTGAGCTTACTACCAATCTGTAATTTTTCGACAGGTTTTTACTCTTGACAATAACATTGAGAGTAATTAAAAGATTAAAAGTTTGTACACAGACTACGTAAGTTAACAATTTTAAATATAACTTAATTACTTCAGGATATAAAATGATGCAAACATTTGTACGAATAAATATCAATATACAGATTTTAAAACTAAAGTTTAGTGGAGAATCGGGCATCGATCCCCGTACCTCTCACATGCTAAGCGAGCGCTCTACCATCTGAGCTAATTCCCCCATTGCTGTTTTCAGACATGTTTAACTCGTGAGAATAATCGGGAGTGTAATTAAAATAGTAAGTGTCTGTTAACATTGGTAGGTAAGTTAACACATGCTAAGCGAGTACTCCACCATCTCCGCTAACTCTCCATCTGTAATTTCTAGACAGGTTTTTACTCTTGACAATAACATTGAGAGTAATTAAAAGATTAAAAGTTTGTACACAGACTACGTAAGTTAACAATTTTAAATATAACTTAATTACTTCAGGATATAAAATGATGCAAACATTTGTACGAATAAATATCAATATACATATTTTAAAACTAAAGTTTAGTGGAGAATCGGGGCATCGATCCCCGTACCTCTCACATGCTAAGCGAGCGCTCTACCATCTGAGCTAATTCCCCCTTTGCTGTTTTCAGACATGTTTAACTCGTGAGAATTACCCGGAGTGGTATTAAAACAATAAGTGTCTGTTAACATTGGTAGGTAAGTTAACACATGCTAAGCGAGTACTCCACCATCACCGCTAACTCTCCATCTGTAATTTGTAGACATGTTTTTACTCTTGACAATAACATTGAGAGTAATTAAAATATTAAAAGTTTGTACACAGACTACGTAAGTTAACAATTTTAAATATAACTTAATTACTTCAGGATATAAAATGATGCAAACATTTGTACGAATAAATATCAATATACATATTTTAAAACTAAAGTTTAGTGGAGAATCGGGGCATCGATCCCCGTACCTCTCACATGCGAAGCGAGCGCTCTACCATCTGAGCTAATTCCCCGTTTGCTATTTTCAGACATGTTTAACTCGTGAGAATAATCCAGAGCGAAATTAAAAAAATAAATGTCTGTAAACATTGGTAGGTAAGTTTACACATGCTAAGCGAGTACTCCACCATCTGAGCTTACTACCAATCTGTAATTTTTCGACAGGTTTTTACTCTTGACAATAACATTGAGAGTAATTAAAAGATTAAAAGTTTGTACACAGACTACGTAAGTTAACAATTTTAAATATAACTTAATTACTTCAGGATATAAAATGATGCAAACATTTGTACTAATAAATATCAATATTCAGATTTTAAAACTAAAGTTTAGTGGAGAATCGGGGCATCGATCCCCGTACCTCTCACATGCTAAGCGAGCGCTCTACCATCTGAGCTAATTCCCCCTTTGCTGTATTCAGACATGTTTAACTCGTGAGAATTATCCGGAGTGGTATTAAAACAATAAGTGTCTGTTAACATTGGTAGGTAAGTTAACACATGCTAAGCGAGTACTCCACCATCACCGCTAACTCTCCATCTGTAATTTGTAGACATGTTTTTACTCTTGACAATAACATTGAGAGTAATTAAAATATTAAAAGTTTGTACACAGACTACGTAAGTTAACAATTTTAAATATAACTTAATTACTTCAGGATATAAAATGATGCAAACATTTGTACGAATAAATATCAATATACATATTTTAAAACTAAAGTTTAGTGGAGAATCGGGGCATCGATCCCCGTACCTCTCACATGCGAAGCGAGCGCTCTACCATCTGAGCTAATTCCCCGTTTGCTATTTTCAGACATGTTTAACTCGTGAGAATAATCCAGAGCGAAATTAAAAAAATAAATGTCTGTAAACATTGGTAGGTAAGTTTACACATGCTAAGCGAGTACTCCACCATCTGAGCTTACTACCAATCTGTAATTTTTCGACAGGTTTTTACTCTTGACAATAACATTGAGAGTAATTAAAAGATTAAAAGTTTGTACACAGACTACGTAAGTTAACAATTTTAAATATAACTTAATTACTTCAGGATATAAAATGATGCAAACATTTGTACTAATAAATATCAATATTCAGATTTTAAAACTAAAGTTTAGTGGAGAATCGGGGCATCGATCCCCGTACCTCTCACATGCAAAGCGAGCGCTCTACCATCTGAGCTAATTCCCCCTTTGCTGTTTTCAGACATGTTTAACTCGTGAGAATTATCCGGAGTGGTATTAAAACAATAAGTGTCTGTTAACATTGGTAGGTAAGTTAACACATGCTAAGCGAGTACTCCACCATCACCGCTAACTCTCCATCTGTAATTTGTAGACATGTTTTTACTCTTGACAATAACATTGAGAGTAATTAAAATATTAAAAGTTTGTACACAGACTACGTAAGTTAACAATTTTAAATATAACTTAATTACTTCAGGATATAAAATGATGCAAACATTTGTACGAATAAATATCAATATACATATTTTAAAACTAAAGTTTAGTGGAGAATCGGGGCATCGATCCCCGTACCTCTCACATGCGAAGCGAGCGCTCTACCATCTGAGCTAATTCCCCCTTTGCTATTTTCAGACATGTTTAACTCGTGAGAATAATCCAGAGCGAAATTAAAAAAATAAATGTCTGTAAAGATTGGTAGGTAAGTTTACACATGCTAAGCGAGTACTCCACCATCTGAGCTTACTACCAATCTGTAATTTTTCGACAGGTTTTTACTCTTGACAATAACATTGAGAGTAATTAAAAGATTAAAAGTTTGTACACAGACTACGTAAGTTAACAATTTTAAATATAACTTAATTACTTCAGGATATAAAATGATGCAAACATTTGTACGAATAAATATCAATATACAGATTTTAAAACTAAAGTTTAGTGGAGAATCGGGCATCGATCCCCGTACCTCTCACATGCTAAGCGAGCGCTCTACCATCTGAGCTAATTCCCCCATTGCTGTTTTCAGACATGTTTAACTCGTGAGAATAATCGGGAGTGTAATTAAAATAGTAAGTGTCTGTTAACATTGGTAGGTAAGTTAACACATGCTAAGCGAGTACTCCACCATCTCCGCTAACTCTCCATCTGTAATTTCTAGACAGGTTTTTACTCTTGACAATAACATTGAGAGTAATTAAAAGATTAAAAGTTTGTACACAGACTACGTAAGTTAACAATTTTAAATATAACTTAATTACTTCAGGATATAAAATGATGCAAACATTTGTACGAATAAATATCAATATACATATTTTAAAACTAAAGTTTAGTGGAGAATCGGGGCATCGATCCCCGTACCTCTCACATGCGAAGCAAGCGCTCTACCATCTGAGCTAATTGTCCGTTTGCTATTTTCAGACATGTTTAACTCGTCAGAATAATCCGGAGTGTAATTAAAAAAATAAATGTCTGTAAACATTGGTAGGCAAGTTTACACATGCTAAGCGAGTACTCCGCCATCTCCGCTAACTCTCCATCTGTAATTTGTAGAGAGGTTTTTACTCTTGACAATAACATTGTGAGTAATTAAAATATTAAAAGTTTGTACACAGACTACGTAAGTTAACAATTTTAAATATAACTTAATTACTTCAGGATATAAAATGATGCAAACATTTGTACTAATAAATATCAATATTCAGATTTTAAAACTAAAGTTTAGTGGAGAATCGGGGCATCGATCCCCGTACCTCTCACATGCTAAGCGAGCGCTCTACCATCTGAGCTAATTCCCCCTTTGCTGTTTTCAGACATGTTTAACTCGTGAGAATTATCCGGAGTGGTATTAAAACAATAAGTGTCTGTTAACATTGGTAGGTAAGTTAACACATGCTAAGCGAGTACTCCACCATCACCGCTAACTCTCCATCTGTAATTTGTAGACATGTTTTTACTCTTGACAATAACATTGAGAGTAATTAAAATATTAAAAGTTTGTACACAGACTACGTAAGTTAACAATTTTAAATATAACTTAATTACTTCAGGATATAAAATGATGCAAACATTTGTACGAATAAATATCAATATACATATTTTAAAACTAAAGTTTAGTGGAGAATCGGGGCATCGATCCCCGTACCTCTCACATGCGAAGCGAGCGCTCTACCATCTGAGCTAATTCCCCGTTTGCTATTTTCAGACATGTTTAACTCGTGAGAATAATCCAGAGCGAAATTAAAAAAATAAATGTCTGTAAACATTGGTAGGTAAGTTTACACATGCTAAGCGAGTACTCCACCATCTGAGCTTACTACCAATCTGTAATTTTTCGACAGGTTTTTACTCTTGACAATAACATTGAGAGTAATTAAAATATTAAAAGTTTGTACACAGACTACGTAAGTTAACAATTTTAAATATAACTTAATTACTTCAGGATATAAAATGATGCAAACATTTGTACTAATAAATATCAATATTCAGATTTTAAAACTAAAGTTTAGTGGAGAATCGGGGCATCGATCCCCGTACCTCTCACATGCTAAGCGAGCGCTCTACCATCTGAGCTAATTCCCCCTTTGCTGTTTTCAGACATGTTTAACTCGTGAGAATTATCCGGAGTGGTATTAAAACAATAAGTGTCTGTTAACATTGGTAGGTAAGTTAACACATGCTAAGCGAGTACTCCACCATCACCGCTAACTCTCCATCTGTAATTTGTAGACATGTTTTTACTCTTGACAATAACATTGAGAGTAATTAAAATATTAAAAGTTTGTACACAGACTACGTAAGTTAACAATTTTAAATATAACTTAATTACTTCAGGATATAAAATGATGCAAACATTTGTACGAATAAATATCAATATACATATTTTAAAACTAAAGTTTAGTGGAGAATCGGGGCATCGATCCCCGTACCTCTCACATGCGAAGCGAGCGCTCTACCATCTGATCTAATTCCCTCTTTGCTATTTTCAGACATGTTTAACTCGTGAGAATAATCCAGAGCGAAATTAAAAAAATAAATGTCTGTAAACATTGGTAGGTAAGTTTACACATGCTAAGCGAGTACTCCACCATCTGAGCTTACTACCAATCTGTAATTTTTCGACAGGTTTTTACTCTTGACAATAACATTGAGAGTAATTAAAAGATTAAAAGTTTGTACACAGACTACGTAAGTTAACAATTTTAAATATAACTTAATTACTTCAGGATATAAAATGATGCAAACATTTGTACGAATAAATATCAATATACAGATTTTAAAACTAAAGTTTAGTGGAGAATCGGGCATCGATCCCCGTACCTCTCACATGCTAAGCGAGCGCTCTACCATCTGAGCTAATTCCCCCATTGCTGTTTTCAGACATGTTTAACTCGTGAGAATAATCGGGAGTGTAATTAAAATAGTAAGTGTCTGTTAACATTGGTAGGTAAGTTAACACATGCTAAGCGAGTACTCCACCATCTCCGCTAACTCTCCATCTGTAATTTCTAGACAGGTTTTTACTCTTGACAATAACATTGAGAGTAATTAAAAGATTAAAAGTTTGTACACAGACTACGTAAGTTAACAATTTTAAATATAACTTAATTACTTCAGGATATAAAATGATGCAAACATTTGTACGAATAAATATCAATATACATATTTTAAAACTAAAGTTTAGTGGAGAATCGGGGCATCGATCCCCGTACCTCTCACATGCGAAGCAAGCGCTCTACCATCTGAGCTAATTGTCCGTTTGCTATTTTCAGACATGTTTAACTCGTCAGAATAATCCGGAGTGTAATTAAAAAAATAAATGTCTGTAAACATTGGTAGGCAAGTTTACACATGCTAAGCGAGTACTCCGCCATCTCCGCTAACTCTCCATCTGTAATTTGTAGAGAGGTTTTTACTCTTGACAATAACATTGTGAGTAATTAAAATATTAAAAGTTTGTACACAGACTACGTAAGTTAACAATTTTAAATATAACTTAATTACTTCAGGATATAAAATGATGCAAACATTTGTACTAATAAATATCAATATTCAGATTTTAAAACTAAAGTTTAGTGGAGAATCGGGGCATCGATCCCCGTACCTCTCACATGCTAAGCGAGCGCTCTACCATCTGAGCTAATTCCCCCTTTGCTGTTTTCAGACATGTTTAACTCGTGAGAATTATCCGGAGTGGTATTAAAACAATAAGTGTCTGTTAACATTGGTAGGTAAGTTAACACATGCTAAGCGAGTACTCCACCATCACCGCTAACTCTCCATCTGTAATTTGTAGACATGTTTTTACTCTTGACAATAACATTGAGAGTAATTAAAATATTAAAAGTTTGTACACAGACTACGTAAGTTAACAATTTTAAATATAACTTAATTACTTCAGGATATAAAATGATGCAAACATTTGTACGAATAAATATCAATATACAGATTTTAAAACTAAAGTTTAGTGGAGAATCGGGGCATCGATCCCCGTACCTCTCACATGCGAAGCGAGCGCTCTACCATCTGAGCTAATTCCCCCTTTGCTATTTTCAGACATGTTTAACTCGTGAGAATAATCCAGAGCGAAATTAAAAAAATAAATGTCTGTAAACATTGGTAGGTAAGTTTACACATGCTAAGCGAGTACTCCACCATCTGAGCTTACTACCAATCTGTAATTTTTCGACAGGTTTTTACTCTTGACAATAACATTGAGAGTAATTAAAAGATTAAAAGTTTGTACACAGACTACGTAAGTTAACAATTTTAAATATAACTTAATTACTTCAGGATATAAAATGATGCAAACATTTGTACGAATAAATATCAATATACATATTTTAAAACTAAAGTTTAGTGGAGAATCGGGGCATCGATCCCCGTACCTCTCACATGCG
This sequence comes from Sepiola atlantica, assembly GCA_963556195.1. Classification (NCBI taxonomy): domain Eukaryota; kingdom Metazoa; phylum Mollusca; class Cephalopoda; order Sepiida; family Sepiolidae; genus Sepiola; species Sepiola atlantica. Next base: position 130,972,117 of record OY744522.1, read on the forward strand.
AAGCGAGCGCTCTACCATCTGAGCTAATTGTCCGTTTGCTATTTTCAGACATGTTTAACTCGTCAGAATAATCCGGAGTGTAATTAAAACAATAAATGTCTGTAAACATTGGTAGGCAAGTTTACACATGCTAAGCGAGTACTCCGCCATCTCCGCTAACTCTCCATCTGTAATTTGTAGAGAGGTTTTTACTCTTGACAATAACATTGTGAGTAATTAAAATATTAAAAGTTTGTACACAGACTACGTAAGTTAACAATTTTAAATATAACTTAATTACTTCAGGATATAAAATGATGCAAACATTTGTACTAATAAATATCAATATACAGATTTAAAAAAAAAGTTTACTGGAGAATCGGGGCATCGATCCCCATACCTCTCACATGCTAAGCGAGCGCTCTACCATCTGAGCTAATTCCCCCTTTGCTGTATTCAGACATGTTTAACTCGTGAGAATTATCCGGAGTGGTATTAAAACAATAAGTGTCTGTTAACATTGGTAGGTAAGTTAACACATGCTAAGCGAGTACTCCACCATCACCGCTAACTCTCCATCTGTAATTTGTAGACATGTTTTTACTCTTGACAATAACATTGAGAGTAATTAAAATATTAAAAGTTTGTACACAGACTACGTAAGTTAACAATTTTAAATATAACTTAATTACTTCAGGATATAAAATGATGCAAACATTTGTACGAATAAATATCAATATACATATTTTAAAACTAAAGTTTAGTGGAGAATCGGGGCATCGATCCCCGTACCTCTCACATGCGAAGTGAGCGCTCTACCATCTGAGCTAATTCCCCGTTTGCTATTTTCAGACATGTTTAACTCGTGAGAATAATCCAGAGCGAAATTAAAAAAATAAATGTCTGTAAACATTGGTAGGTAAGTTTACACATGCTAAGCGAGTACTCCACCATCTGAGCTTACTACCAATCTGTAATTTTTCGACAGGTTTTTACTCTTGACAATAACATTGAGAGTAATTAAAAGATTAAAAGTTTGTACACAGACTACGTAAGTTAACAATTTTAAATATAACTTAATTACTTCAGGATATAAAATGATGCAAACATTTGTACTAATAAATATCAATATACAGATTAAAAAAAAAGTTTACTGGAGAATCGGGGCATCGATCCCCGTACCTCTCACATGCTAAGCGAGCGCGCTACCATCTGAGCTAATTCCCCCTTTGCTGTTTTCAGACATGTTTAACTCGTGAGAATAATCCGGAGTGTAATTAAAACAATAAGTGTCTGTTAACATTGGTAGGTAAGTTAACACATGCTAAGCGAGTACTCCACCATCTCCGCTAACTCTCCATCTGTAATTTGTAGACAGGTGTTTACTCTTGACAATAACATTGAGAGTAATTAAAAGATTAAAAGTTTGTACACAGACTACGTAAGTTAACAATTTTAAATATAACTTAATTAATTCAGGATATAAAATGATACAAACATTTGTACGAATAAATATCAATATACATATTTTAAAACTAAAGTTTAGTGGAGAATCGGGGCATCGATCCCCGTACCTCTCACATGCGAAGCGAGCGCTCTACCATCTGAGCTAATTCCCCCTTTGCTGTATTCAGACATGTTTAACTTGTGAGAATAATCCAGAGCGAAATTAAAAAAATAAATGTCTGTAAACATTGGTAGGTAAGTTTACACATGCTAAGCGAGTACTCCACCATCTGAGCTTACTACCAATCTGTAATTTTTCGACAGGTTTTTACTCTTGACAATAACATTGAGAGTAATTAAAAGATTAAAAGTTTGTACACAGACTACGTAAGTTAACAATTTTAAATATAACTTAATTACTTCAGGATATAAAATGATGCAAACATTTGTACTAATAAATATCAATATACAGATTAAAAAAAAAGTTTACTGGAGAATCGGGGCATCGATCCCCGTACCTCTCACATGCTAAGCGAGCGCTCTACCATCTGAGCTAATTCCCCCTTTGCTGTTTTCAGACATGTTTAACTCGTGAGAATAATCCGGAGTGTAATTAAAACAATAAGTGTCTGTTAACATTGGTAGGTAAGTTAACACATGCTAAGCGAGTACTCCACCATCTCCGCTAACTCTCCAACTGTAATTTGTAGACAGGTGTTTACTCTTGACAATAACATTGAGAGTAATTAAAAGATTAAAAGTTTGTACACAGACTACGTAAGTTAACAATTTTAAATATAACTTAATTACTTCAGGATATAAAATGATGCAAACATTTGTACTAATAAATATCAATATACAGATTAAAAAAAAAGTTTACTGGAGAATCGGGGCATCGATCCCCGTACCTCTCACATGCTAAGCGAGCGCTCTACCATCTGAGCTAATTCCCCCATTGCTGTTTTCAGACATGTTTAACTCGTGAGAATAATCGGGAGGGTAATTAAAATAGTAAGTGTCTGTTAACATTGGTAGGTAAGTTAACACATGCTAAGCGAGTACTCCACCATCTCCGCTAACTCTCCATCTGTAATTTCTAGACAGGTTTTTACTCTTGACAATAACATTGAGAGTAATTAAAAGATTAAAAGTTTGTACACAGACTACGTAAGTTAACAATTTTAAATATAACTTAATTACTTCAGGATATAAAATGATGCAAACATTTGTACTAATAAATATCAATATACAGATTAAAAAAAAAGTTTACTGGAGAATCGGGGCATCGATCCCCGTACCTCTCACATGCTAAGCGAGCGCTCTACCATCTGAGCTAATTCCCCCTTTGCTGTTTTCAGACATGTTTAACTCGTGAGAATTATCCGGAGTGGTATTAAAACAATAAGTGTCTGTGAACATTGGTAGGTAAGTTAACACATGCTAAGCGAGTACTCCACCATCACCGCTAACTCTCCATCTGTAATTTGTAGACATGTTTTTACTCTTGACAATAACATTGAGAGTAATTAAAATATTAAAAGTTTGTACACAGACTACGTAAGTTAACAATTTTAAATATAACTTAATTACTTCAGGATATAAAATGATGCAAACATTTGTACGAATAAATATCAATATACATATTTTAAAACTAAAGTTTAGTGGAGAATCGGGGCATCGATCCCCGTACCTCTCACATGCGAAGCGAGCGCTCTACCATCTGAGCTAATTCCCCCATTGCTGTTTTCAGACATGTTTAACTCGTGAGAATAATCCAGAGCGAAATTAAAAAAATAAATGTCTGTAAACATTGGTAGGTAAGTTTACACATGCTAAGCGAGTACTCCACCATCTGAGCTTACTACCAATCTGTAATTTTTCGACAGGTTTTTACTCTTGACAATAACATTGAGAGTAATTAAAAGATTAAAAGTTTGTACACAGACTACGTAAGTTAACAATTTTAAATATAACTTAATTACTTCAGGATATAAAATGATGCAAACATTTGTACGAATAAATATCAATATACATATTTTAAAACTAAAGTTTAGTGGAGAATCGGGGCATCGATCCCCGTACCTCTCACATGCGAAGCAAGCGCTCTACCATCTGAGCTAATTGTCCGTTTGCTATTTTCAGACATGTTTAACTCGTCAGAATAATCCGGAGTGTAATTAAAAAAATAAATGTCTGTAAACATTGGTAGGCAAGTTTACACATGCTAAGCGAGTACTCCGCCATCTCCGCTAACTCTCCATCTGTAATTTGTAGAGAGGTTTTTACTCTTGACAATAACATTGTGAGTAATTAAAATATTAAAAGTTTGTACACAGACTACGTAAGTTAACAATTTTAAATATAACTTAATTACTTCAGGATATAAAATGATGCAAACATTTGTACTAATAAATATCAATATTCAGATTTTAAAACTAAAGTTTAGTGGAGAATCGAGGCATCGATCCCCGTACCTCTCACATGCTAAGCGAGCGCTCTACCATCTGAGCTAATTCCCCCTTTGCTGTTTTCAGACATGTTTAACTCGTGAGAATTATCCGGAGTGGTATTAAAACAATAAGTGTCTGTTAACATTGGTAGGTAAGTTAACACATGCTAAGCGAGTACTCCACCATCACCGCTAACTCTCCATCTGTAATTTGTAGACATGTTTTTACTCTTGACAATAACATTGAGAGTAATTAAAATATTAAAAGTTTGTACACAGACTACGTAAGTTAACAATTTTAAATATAACTTAATTACTTCAGGATATAAAATGATGCAAACATTTGTACGAATAAATATCAATATACATATTTTAAAACTAAAGTTTAGTGGAGAATCGGGGCATCGATCCCCGTACCTCTCACATGCGAAGCGAGCGCTCTACCATCTGAGCTAATTCCCCCTTTGCTATTTTCAGACATGTTTAACTCGTGAGAATAATCCAGAGCGAAATTAAAAAAATAAATGTCTGTAAACATTGGTAGGTAAGTTTACACATGCTAAGCGAGTACTCCACCATCTGAGCTCACTACCAATCTGTAATTTTTCGACAGGTTTTTACTCTTGACAATAACATTGAGAGTAATTAAAAGATTAAAAGTTTGTACACAGACTACGTAAGTTAACAATTTTAAATATAACTTAATTACTTCAGGATATAAAATGATGCAAACATTTGTACGAATAAATATCAATATACATATTTTAAAACTAAAGTTTAGTGGAGAATCGGGGCATCGATCCCCGTACCTCTCACATGCGAAGCGAGCGCTCTACCATCTGAGCTAATTGTCCGTTTGCTATTTTCAGACATGTTTAACTCGTCAGAATAATCCGGAGTGTAATTAAAACAATAAATGTCTGTAAACATTGGTAGGCAAGTTTACACATGCTAAGCGAGTACTCCGCCATCTCCGCTAACTCTCCATCTGTAATTTGTAGAGAGGTTTTTACTCTTGACAATAACATTGTGAGTAATTAAAATATTAAAAGTTTGTACACAGACTACGTAAGTTAACAATTTTAAATATAACTTAATTACTTCAGGATATAAAATGATGCAAACATTTGTACTAATAAATATCAATATACAGATTAAAAAAAAAGTTTACTGGAGAATCGGGGCATCGATCCCCGTACCTCTCACATGCTAAGCGAGCGCTCTACCATCTGAGCTAATTCCCCCATTGCTGTTTTCAGACATGTTTAACTCGTGAGAATAATCGGGAGGGTAATTAAAATAGTAAGTGTCTGTTAACATTGGTAGGTAAGTTAACACATGCTAAGCGAGTACTCCACCATCTCCGCTAACTCTCCATCTGTAATTTCTAGACAGGTTTTTACTCTTGACAATAACATTGAGAGTAATTAAAAGATTAAAAGTTTGTACACAGACTACGTAAGTTAACAATTTTAAATATAACTTAATTACTTCAGGATATAAAATGATGCAAACATTTGTACTAATAAATATCAATATACAGATTAAAAAAAAAGTTTACTGGAGAATCGGGGCATCGATCCCCGTACCTCTCACATGCTAAGCGAGCGCTCTACCATCTGAGCTAATTCCCCCTTTGCTGTTTTCAGACATGTTTAACTCGTGAGAATTATCCGGAGTGGTATTAAAACAATAAGTGTCTGTGAACATTGGTAGGTAAGTTAACACATGCTAAGCGAGTACTCCACCATCACCGCTAACTCTCCATCTGTAATTTGTAGACATGTTTTTACTCTTGACAATAACATTGAGAGTAATTAAAATATTAAAAGTTTGTACACAGACTACGTAAGTTAACAATTTTAAATATAACTTAATTACTTCAGGATATAAAATGATGCAAACATTTGTACGAATAAATATCAATATACATATTTTAAAACTAAAGTTTAGTGGAGAATCGGGGCATCGATCCCCGTACCTCTCACATGCGAAGCGAGCGCTCTACCATCTGAGCTAATTCCCCCATTGCTGTTTTCAGACATGTTTAACTCGTGAGAATAATCCAGAGCGAAATTAAAAAAATAAATGTCTGTAAACATTGGTAGGTAAGTTTACACATGCTAAGCGAGTACTCCACCATCTGAGCTTACTACCAATCTGTAATTTTTCGACAGGTTTTTACTCTTGACAATAACATTGAGAGTAATTAAAAGATTAAAAGTTTGTACACAGACTACGTAAGTTAACAATTTTAAATATAACTTAATTACTTCAGGATATAAAATGATGCAAACATTTGTACGAATAAATATCAATATACATATTTTAAAACTAAAGTTTAGTGGAGAATCGGGGCATCGATCCCCGTACCTCTCACATGCGAAGCAAGCGCTCTACCATCTGAGCTAATTGTCCGTTTGCTATTTTCAGACATGTTTAACTCGTCAGAATAATCCGGAGTGTAATTAAAAAAATAAATGTCTGTAAACATTGGTAGGCAAGTTTACACATGCTAAGCGAGTACTCCGCCATCTCCGCTAACTCTCCATCTGTAATTTGTAGAGAGGTTTTTACTCTTGACAATAACATTGTGAGTAATTAAAATATTAAAAGTTTGTACACAGACTACGTAAGTTAACAATTTTAAATATAACTTAATTACTTCAGGATATAAAATGATGCAAACATTTGTACTAATAAATATCAATATTCAGATTTTAAAACTAAAGTTTAGTGGAGAATCGAGGCATCGATCCCCGTACCTCTCACATGCTAAGCGAGCGCTCTACCATCTGAGCTAATTCCCCCTTTGCTGTTTTCAGACATGTTTAACTCGTGAGAATTATCCGGAGTGGTATTAAAACAATAAGTGTCTGTTAACATTGGTAGGTAAGTTAACACATGCTAAGCGAGTACTCCACCATCACCGCTAACTCTCCATCTGTAATTTGTAGACATGTTTTTACTCTTGACAATAACATTGAGAGTAATTAAAATATTAAAAGTTTGTACACAGACTACGTAAGTTAACAATTTTAAATATAACTTAATTACTTCAGGATATAAAATGATGCAAACATTTGTACGAATAAATATCAATATACATATTTTAAAACTAAAGTTTAGTGGAGAATCGGGGCATCGATCCCCGTACCTCTCACATGCGAAGCGAGCGCTCTACCATCTGAGCTAATTCCCCCTTTGCTATTTTCAGACATGTTTAACTCGTGAGAATAATCCAGAGCGAAATTAAAAAAATAAATGTCTGTAAACATTGGTAGGTAAGTTTACACATGCTAAGCGAGTACTCCACCATCTGAGCTTACTACCAATCTGTAATTTTTCGACAGGTTTTTACTCTTGACAATAACATTGAGAGTAATTAAAAGATTAAAAGTTTGTACACAGACTACGTAAGTTAACAATTTTAAATATAACTTAATTACTTCAGGATATAAAATGATGCAAACATTTGTACTAATAAATATCAATATACAGATTAAAAAAAAAGTTTACTGGAGAATCGGGGCATCGATCCCCGTACCTCTCACATGCTAAGCGAGCGCGCTACCATCTGAGCTAATTCCCCCTTTGCTGTTTTCAGACATGTTTAACTCGTGAGAATAATCCGGAGTGTAATTAAAACAATAAGTGTCTGTTAACATTGGTAGGTAAGTTAACACATGCTAAGCGAGTACTCCACCATCTCCGCTAACTCTCCATCTGTAATTTGTAGACAGGTGTTTACTCTTGACAATAACATTGAGAGTAATTAAAAGATTAAAAGTTTGTACACAGACTACGTAAGTTAACAATTTTAAATATAACTTAATTAATTCAGGATATAAAATGATACAAACATTTGTACGAATAAATATCAATATACATATTTTAAAACTAAAGTTTAGTGGAGAATCGGGGCATCGATCCCCGTACCTCTCACATGCGAAGCGAGCGCTCTACCATCTGAGCTAATTCCCCCTTTGCTGTATTCAGACATGTTTAACTTGTGAGAATAATCCAGAGCGAAATTAAAAAAATAAATGTCTGTAAACATTGGTAGGTAAGTTTACACATGCTAAGCGAGTACTCCACCATCTGAGCTTACTACCAATCTGTAATTTTTCGACAGGTTTTTACTCTTGACAATAACATTGAGAGTAATTAAAAGATTAAAAGTTTGTACACAGACTACGTAAGTTAACAATTTTAAATATAACTTAATTACTTCAGGATATAAAATGATGCAAACATTTGTACTAATAAATATCAATATACAGATTAAAAAAAAAGTTTACTGGAGAATCGGGGCATCGATCCCCGTACCTCTCACATGCTAAGCGAGCGCTCTACCATCTGAGCTAATTCCCCCATTGCTGTTTTCAGACATGTTTAACTCGTGAGAATAATCGGGAGGGTAATTAAAATAGTAAGTGTCTGTTAACATTGGTAGGTAAGTTAACACATGCTAAGCGAGTACTCCACCATCTCCGCTAACTCTCCATCTGTAATTTCTAGACAGGTTTTTACTCTTGACAATAACATTGAGAGTAATTAAAAGATTAAAAGTTTGTACACAGACTACGTAAGTTAACAATTTTAAATATAACTTAATTACTTCAGGATATAAAATGATGCAAACATTTGTACTAATAAATATCAATATACAGATTAAAAAAAAAGTTTACTGGAGAATCGGGGCATCGATCCCCGTACCTCTCACATGCTAAGCGAGCGCTCTACCATCTGAGCTAATTCCCCCTTTGCTGTTTTCAGACATGTTTAACTCGTGAGAATTATCCGGAGTGGTATTAAAACAATAAGTGTCTGTGAACATTGGTAGGTAAGTTAACACATGCTAAGCGAGTACTCCACCATCACCGCTAACTCTCCATCTGTAATTTGTAGACATGTTTTTACTCTTGACAATAACATTGAGAGTAATTAAAATATTAAAAGTTTGTACACAGACTACGTAAGTTAACAATTTTAAATATAACTTAATTACTTCAGGATATAAAATGATGCAAACATTTGTACGAATAAATATCAATATACATATTTTAAAACTAAAGTTTAGTGGAGAATCGGGGCATCGATCCCCGTACCTCTCACATGCGAAGCGAGCGCTCTACCATCTGAGCTAATTCCCCCATTGCTGTTTTCAGACATGTTTAACTCGTGAGAATAATCCAGAGCGAAATTAAAAAAATAAATGTCTGTAAACATTGGTAGGTAAGTTTACACATGCTAAGCGAGTACTCCACCATCTGAGCTTACTACCAATCTGTAATTTTTCGACAGGTTTTTACTCTTGACAATAACATTGAGAGTAATTAAAAGATTAAAAGTTTGTACACAGACTACGTAAGCTAACAATTTTAAATATAACTTAATTACTTCAGGATATAAAATGATGCAAACATTTGTACTAATAAATATCAATATACAGATTTAAAATAAAAGTTTACTGGAGAATCGGGGCATCGATCCTCGTACCACTCACATGCTAAGCGAGCGCTCTACCATCTGAGCTAATTCCCCCTTTGCTGTTTTCAGACATGTTTAACTCGTGAGAATAATCCGGAGTGTAATTAAAACAATAAGTGTCTGTTAACATTGGTAGGTAAGTTAACACATGCTAAGCGAGTACTCCACCATCTCCGCTAACTCCCCATCAGTAATTTGTAGACAGGTTTTTACTCTTGACAATAACATTGAGAGTAATTAAAAGATTAAAAGTTTGTACACAGACTACGTAAGTTAACAATTTTAAATATAACTTAATTACTTCAGGATATAAAATGATGCAAACATTTGTACGAATAAATATCAATATACATATTTTAAAACTAAAGTTTAGTGGAGAATCGGGGCATCGATCCCCGTACCTCTCACATGCTAAGCGAGCGCTCTACCATCTGAGCTAATTCCCCCTTTGCTGTTTCCACAAATGTTTAACTCGTGAGAATAATCGGGAGTGTAATTAAAATAGTAAGTGTCTGTTAACATTGGTAGGTAAGTTAACACATGCTAAGCGAGTACTCCACCATCTCCGCTAACTCTCCATCTGTAATTTCTAGACAGGTTTTTACTCTTGACAATAACATTGAGAGTAATTAAAAGATTAAAAGTTTGTACACAGACTACGTAAGTTAACAATTTTAAATATAACTTAATTACTTCAGGATATAAAATGATGCAAACATTTGTACTAATAAATATCAATATACAGATTAAAAAAAAAGTTTACTGGAGAATCGGGGCATCGATCCCCGTACCTCTCACATGCTAAGCGAGCGCTCTACCATCTGAGCTAATTCCCCGTTTGCTATTTTCAGACAAGTTTAACTCGTGAGAATTATCCGGAGTGGTATTTAAACAATAAGTGTCTGTTAACATTGGTAGGTAAGTTAACACATGCTAAGCGAGTACTCCACCATCACCGCTAACTCTCCATCTGTAATTTGTAGACATGTTTTTACTCTTGACAATAACATTGAGAGTAATTCAAATATTAAAAGTTTGTACACAGACTACGTAAGTTAACAATTTTAAATATAACTTAATTACTTCAGGATATAAAATGATGCAAACATTTGTACGAATAAATATCAATATACATATTTTAAAACTAAAGTTTAGTGGAGAATCGGGGCATCGATCCCCGTACCTCTCACATGCGAAGCGAGCGCTCTACCATCTGAGCTAATTCCCCGTTTGCTATTTTCAGACATGTTTAACTCGTGAGAATAATCCAGAGCGAAATTAAAAAAATAAATGTCTGTAAACATTGGTAGGTAAGTTTACACATGCTAAGCGAGTACTCCACCATCTGAGCTTACTACCAATCTGTAATTTTTAGACAGGTTTTTACTCTTGACAATAACATTGAGAGTAATTAAAAGATTAAAAGTTTGTACACAGACTACGTAAGTTAACAATTTTAAATATAACTTAATTACTTCAGGATATAAAATGATGCAAACATTTGTACGAATAAATATCAATATACAGATTTTAAAACTAAAGTTTAGTGGAGAATCGGGGCATCGATCCCCGTACCTCTCACATGCTAAGCGAGCGCTCTACCATCTGAGCTAATTCCCCCTTTGCTGTTTTCAGACATGTTTAACTCGTGAGAATAATCGGGAGTGTAATTAAAATAGTAAGTGTCTGTTAACATTGGTAGGTAAGTTAACACATGCTAAGCGAGTACTCCACCATCACCTCTAACTCTCCATCTGTAATTTGTAGACATGTTTTTACTCTTGACAATAACATTGAGAGTAATTAAAATATTAAAAGTTTGTACACAGACTACGTAAGTTAACAATTTTAAATATAACTTAATTACTTCAGGATATAAAATGATGCAAACATTTGTACGAATAAATATCAATATACATATTTTAAAACTAAAGTTTAGTGGAGAATCGGGGCATCGATCCCCGTACCTCTCTCATGCTAAGAAAGCGCTCTACCATCTGAGCTAATTCCCCCTTTGCTGTTTTCAGACATGTTTAACTCGTGAGAATAATCCGGAGTGTAATTAAAACAATAAGTGTCTGTTAACATTGGTAGGTAAGTTAACACATGTAAAGCGAGTACTCCACCATCTCCGCTAACTCCCCATCTGTAATTTGTAGACAGGTTTTTACTCTTGACAATAACATTGAGAGTAATTAAAATATTAAAAGTTTGTACACAGACTACGTAAGTTAACAATTTTAAATATAACTTAATTACTTCAGGATATAAAATGATGCAAACATTTGTACGAAGAAATATCAATATACATATTTTAAAACTAAAGTTTATTGGAGAATCGGGGCATCGATCCCCGTACCTCTCACATGCGAAGCGAGCGCTCTACCATCTGAGCTAATTGTCCGTTTGCTATTTTCGGACATGTTTAACTCGTGAGAATAATCCGGAGTGTAATTAAAAAAATAAATGTCTGTAAACATTGGTAGGCAAGTTTACACATGCTAAGCGAGTCCTCCACCATCTGAGCTTACTACCAATCTGTAATTTTTCGACAGGTTTTTACTCTTGACAATAACATTGAGAGTAATTAAAAGATTAAAAGTTTGTACACAGACTACGTAAGTTAACAATTTTAAATATAACTTAATTACTTCAGGATATAAAATGATGCAAACATTTGTACTAATAAATATCAATATACAGATTTAAAAAAAAAGTTTACTGGAGAATCGGGGCATCGATCCCCGTACCTCTCACATGCTAAGCGAGCGCTCTACCATCTGAGCTAATTCCCCCTTAGCTGTTTTCAGACATGTTTAACTCGTGAGAATAATCGGGAGTGTAATTAAAATAATAAGTGTCTGTTAACATTGGTAGGTAGGTTAACACATGCTAAGCGAGTACTCCACCATCTCCGCTAACTCCCCATCTGTAATTTGTAGACAGGTTTTTACTCTTGACAATAACATTGAGAGTAATTAAAAGATTAAAAGTTTGTACACAGACTACGTAAGTTAACAATTTTAAATATAACTTAATTACTTCAGGATATAAAATGATGCAAACATTTGTACGAATAAATATCAATATACATATTTTAAAACTAAAGTTTAGTGGAGAATCGGGGCATCGATCCCCGTACCTCTCACATGCTAAGCGAGCGCTCTACCATCTGAGCTAATTCCCCCTTTGCTGTTTCCACAAATGTTTAACTCGTGAGAATAATCGGGAGTGTAATTAAAATAGTAAGTGTCTGTTAACATTGGTAGGTAAGTTAACACATGCTAAGCGAGTACTCCACCATCTCCGCTAACTCTCCATCTGTAATTTCTAGACAGGTTTTTACTCTTGACAATAACATTGAGAGTAATTAAAAGATTAAAAGTTTGTACACAGACTACGTAAGTTAACAATTTTAAATATAACTTAATTACTTCAGGATATAAAATGATGCAAACATTTGTACTAATAAATATCAATATACAGATTAAAAAAAAAGTTTACTGGAGAATCGGGGCATCGATCCCCGTACCTCTCACATGCTAAGCGAGCGCTCTACCATCTGAGCTAATTCCCCGTTTGCTATTTTCAGACAAGTTTAACTCGTGAGAATTATCCGGAGTGGTATTTAAACAATAAGTGTCTGTTAACATTGGTAGGTAAGTTAACACATGCTAAGCGAGTACTCCACCATCACCGCTAACTCTCCATCTGTAATTTGTAGACATGTTTTTACTCTTGACAATAACATTGAGAGTAATTCAAATATTAAAAGTTTGTACACAGACTACGTAAGTTAACAATTTTAAATATAACTTAATTACTTCAGGATATAAAATGATGCAAACATTTGTACGAATAAATATCAATATACATATTTTAAAACTAAAGTTTAGTGGAGAATCGGGGCATCGATCCCCGTACCTCTCACATGCGAAGCGAGCGCTCTACCATCTGAGCTAATTCCCCGTTTGCTATTTTCAGACATGTTTAACTCGTGAGAATAATCCAGAGCGAAATTAAAAAAATAAATGTCTGTAAACATTGGTAGGTAAGTTTACACATGCTAAGCGAGTACTCCACCATCTGAGCTTACTACCAATCTGTAATTTTTAGACAGGTTTTTACTCTTGACAATAACATTGAGAGTAATTAAAAGATTAAAAGTTTGTACACAGACTACGTAAGTTAACAATTTTAAATATAACTTAATTACTTCAGGATATAAAATGATGCAAACATTTGTACGAATAAATATCAATATACAGATTTTAAAACTAAAGTTTAGTGGAGAATCGGGGCATCGATCCCCGTACCTCTCACATGCTAAGCGAGCGCTCTACCATCTGAGCTAATTCCCCCTTTGCTGTTTTCAGACATGTTTAACTCGTGAGAATAATCGGGAGTGTAATTAAAATAGTAAGTGTCTGTTAACATTGGTAGGTAAGTTAACACATGCTAAGCGAGTACTCCACCATCACCTCTAACTCTCCATCTGTAATTTGTAGACATGTTTTTACTCTTGACAATAACATTGAGAGTAATTAAAATATTAAAAGTTTGTACACAGACTACGTAAGTTAACAATTTTAAATATAACTTAATTACTTCAGGATATAAAATGATGCAAACATTTGTACGAATAAATATCAATATACATATTTTAAAACTAAAGTTTAGTGGAGAATCGGGGCATCGATCCCCGTACCTCTCTCATGCTAAGAAAGCGCTCTACCATCTGAGCTAATTCCCCCTTTGCTGTTTTCAGACATGTTTAACTCGTGAGAATAATCCGGAGTGTAATTAAAACAATAAGTGTCTGTTAACATTGGTAGGTAAGTTAACACATGTAAAGCGAGTACTCCACCATCTCCGCTAACTCCCCATCTGTAATTTGTAGACAGGTTTTTACTCTTGACAATAACATTGAGAGTAATTAAAATATTAAAAGTTTGTACACAGACTACGTAAGTTAACAATTTTAAATATAACTTAATTACTTCAGGATATAAAATGATGCAAACATTTGTACGAAGAAATATCAATATACATATTTTAAAACTAAAGTTTATTGGAGAATCGGGGCATCGATCCCCGTACCTCTCACATGCGAAGCGAGCGCTCTACCATCTGAGCTAATTGTCCGTTTGCTATTTTCGGACATGTTTAACTCGTGAGAATAATCCGGAGTGTAATTAAAAAAATAAATGTCTGTAAACATTGGTAGGCAAGTTTACACATGCTAAGCGAGTCCTCCACCATCTGAGCTTACTACCAATCTGTAATTTTTCGACAGGTTTTTACTCTTGACAATAACATTGAGAGTAATTAAAAGATTAAAAGTTTGTACACAGACTACGTAAGTTAACAATTTTAAATATAACTTAATTACTTCAGGATATAAAATGATGCAAACATTTGTACTAATAAATATCAATATACAGATTTAAAAAAAAAGTTTACTGGAGAATCGGGGCATCGATCCCCGTACCTCTCACATGCTAAGCGAGCGCTCTACCATCTGAGCTAATTCCCCCTTAGCTGTTTTCAGACATGTTTAACTCGTGAGAATAATCGGGAGTGTAATTAAAATAATAAGTGTCTGTTAACATTGGTAGGTAGGTTAACACATGCTAAGCGAGTACTCCACCATCTCCGCTAACTCCCCATCTGTAATTTGTAGACAGGTTTTTACTCTTGACAATAACATTGAGAGTAATTAAAAGATTAAAAGTTTGTACACAGACTACGTAAGTTAACAATTTTAAATATAACTTAATTACTTCAGGATATAAAATGATGCAAACATTTGTACGAATAAATATCAATATACATATTTTAAAACTAAAGTTTAGTGGAGAATCGGGGCATCGATCCCCGTACCTCTCACATGCTAAGCGAGCGCTCTACCATCTGAGCTAATTCCCCCTTTGCTGTTTCCACAAATGTTTAACTCGTGAGAATAATCGGAAGTGTAATTAAAATAGTAAGTGTCTGTTAACATTGGTAGGTAAGTTAACACATGCTAAGCGAGTACTCCACCATCTCCGCTAACTCTCCATCTGTAATTTCTAGACAGGTTTTTACTCTTGACAATAACATTGAGAGTAATTAAAAGATTAAAAGTTTGTACACAGACTACGTAAGTTAACAATTTTAAATATAACTTAATTACTTCAGGATATAAAATGATGCAAACATTTGTACTAATAAATATCAATATACAGATTTTAAAAAAAAGTTTACTGGAGAATCGGGGCATCGATCCCCGTACCTCTCACATGCTAAGCGAGCGCTCTACTATCTGAGCTAATTCCCCCTTTATGTTTTCAGACATGTTTAACTCGTGAGAATAATCCGGAGTGTAATTAAAATAATAAGTGTCTGTTAACATTGGTAGGTAAGTTAACACATGCTAAGCGAGTACTCCACCATCTCCGCTAACTCCCCATCTGTAATTTGTAGACAGGTTTTTACTCTTGACAATAACATTGAGAGTAATTAAAATATTAAAAGTTTGTACACAGACTACGTAAGTTAACAATTTTAAATATAACTTAATTACTTCAGGATATAAAATGATGCAAACATTTGTACGAAGAAATATCAATATACATATTTTAAAACTAAAGTTTATTGGAAAATCGGGGCATCGATCCCCGTACCTCTCACAGTCGAAGCGAGCGCTCTACCATCTGTGCTAATTGTCCGTTTGCTATTTTCGGACATGTTTAACTCGTGAGAATAATCCGGAGTGTAATTAAAAAAATAAATGTATGTAAACATTGGTAGGCAAGTTTACACATGCTAAGCGAGTCCTCCACCATCTGAGCTTACTACCAATCTGTAATTTTTAGACAGGTTTTTACTCTTGACAATAACATTGAGAGTAATTAAAAGATTAAAAGTTTGTACACAGACTACGTAAGTTAACAATTTTAAATATAACTTAATTACTTCAGGATATAAAATGATGCAAACATTTGTACTAATAAATATCAATAAACAGATTAAAAAAAAAAGTTTACTGGAGAATCGGGGCATCGATCCCCGTACCTCTCACATGCTAAGCGAGCGCTCTACAATCCGAGCTAATTCCCTCTTTGCTGTTTTCAGACATGTTTAACTCGTGAGAATAATCCGGAGTGGTATTAAAACAATAAGTGTCTGTTAACATTGGTAGGAAAGTTAACACATGCTAAGCTAGTACTCCACCATCACCTCTAACTCTCCATCTGTAATTTGTAGACATGTTTTTACTCTTGACAATAACATTGAGAGTAATTAAAATATTAAAAGTTTGTACACAGACTACGTAAGTTAACAATTTTTAATATAACTTAATTACTTCAGGATATAAAATGATGCAAACATTTGTACGAATAAATATCAATATACATATTTTAAAACTAAAGTTTAGTGGAGAATCGGGGCATCGATCCCCGTACCTCTCTCATGCTAAGAAAGCGCTCTACCATCTGAGCTAATACCCCCTTTGCTGTTTTCAGACATGTTTAACTCGTGAGAATAATCCGGAGTGTAATTAAAACAATAAGTGTCTGTTAACATTGGTAGGTAAATTAACACATGCTAAGCGAGTACTCCACCATCTCCGCTAACTCCTCATCTGTAATTTGTAGACAGGTTTTTACTCTTGACAATAACATTGAGAGTAATTAAAATATTAAAAGTTTGTACACAGACTACGTAAGTTAACAATTTTAAATATAACTTAATTACTTCAGGATATAAAATGATGCAAACATTTGTACGAAGAAATATCAATATACATATTTTAAAACTAAAGTTTATTGGAGAATCGGGGCATCGATCCCCGTACCTCTCACATGCGAAGCGAGCGCTCTACCATCTGAGCTAATTGTCCGTTTGCTATTTTCGGACATGTTTAACTCGTGAGAATAATCCGGAGTGTAATTAAAAAAATAAATGTCTGTAAACATTGGTAGGCAAGTTTACACATGCTAAGCGAGTCCTCCACCATCTGAGCTTACTACCAATCTGTAATTTTTCGACAGGTTTTTACTCTTGACAATAACATTGAGAGTAATTAAAAGATTAAAAGTTTGTACACAGACTACGTAAGTTAACAATTTTAAATATAACTTAATTACTTCAGGATATAAAATGATGCAAACATTTGTACTAATAAATATCAATATACAGATTTAAAAAAAAGTTTACTGGAGAATCGGGGCATCGATCCCCGTACCTCTCACATGCTAAGCGAGCGCTCTACCATCTGAGCTAATTCCCCCTTAGCTGTTTTCAGACATGTTTAACTCGTGAGAATAATCGGGAGTGTAATTAAAATAATAAGTGTCTGTTAACATTGGTAGGTAGGTTAACACATGCTAAGCGAGTACTCCGCCATCTCCGCTAACTCTCCATCTGTAATTTGTAGAGAGGTTTTTACTCTTGACAATAACATTGAGAGTAATTAAAAGATTAAAAGTTTGTACACAGACTACGTAAGTTAACAATTTTAAATATAACTTAATTACTTCAGGATATAAAATGATGCAAACATTTGTACTAATAAATATCAATATACAGATTAAAAAAAAAAGTTTACTGGAGAATCATGTTTAATTCGTGAGAATAATCGGGAGTGTAATTAAAATAATAAGTGTCTGTTAACATTGGTAGGTAGGTTAACACATGCTAAGCGAGTACTTCGCCATCTCCGCTAACTCTCCATCTGTAATTTGTAGAGAGGTTTTTACTCTTGACAATAACATTGTTAGTAATTAAAATATTAAAAGTTTGTACACAGACTACGTAAGTTAACAATTTTAAATATAACTTAATTACTTCAGGATATAAAATGATGCAAACATTTGTACTAATAAATATCAATAAACAGATTAAAAAAAAAAGTTTACTGGAGAATCGGGGCATCGATCCCCGTACCTCTCACATGCTAAGCGAGCGCTCTACAATCTGAGCTAATTCCCTCTTTACTGTTTTCAGACATGTTTAACTCGTGAGAATAATCCGGAGTGGTATTAAAACAATAAGTGTCTGTTAACATTGGTAGGTAAGTTAACACATGCTAAGCGAGTACTCCACCATCACCTCTAACTCTCCATCTGTAATTTCTAGACATGTTTTTACTCTTGACAATAACATTGAGAGTAATTAAAATATTAAAAGTTTGTACACAGACTACGTAAGTTAACAATTTTAAATATAACTTAATTACTTCAGGATATAAAATGATGCAAACATTTGTACGAATAAATATCAATATACATATTTTAAAACTAAAGTTTAGTGGAGAATCGGGGCATCGATCCCCGTACCTCTCACATGCTAAGCGAGCGCTCTACCATCTGAGCTAATTCCCCCTTTGCTGTTCTCAGACATGTTTAACTCGTGAGAATAATCCGGAGTGTAATTAAAACAATAAGTGTCTGTTAACATTGGTAGGTAAGTTAACACATGCTAAGCGAGTACTCCACCATCTCCGCTAACTCCCCATCTGTAATTTGTTGACAGGTTTTTACTCTTGACAATAACATTGAGAGTAATTAAAATATTAAAAGTTTGTACACAGACTACGTAAGTTAACAATTTTAAATATAACTTAATTACTTCAGGATATAAAATGATGCAAACATTTGTACTAATAAATATCAATATACAGATTAAAAAAAAAAGTTTACTGGAGAATCATGTTTAATTCGTGAGAATAATCGGGAGTGTAATTAAAATAATAAGTGTCTGTTAACATTGGTAGGTAGGTTAACACATGCTAAGCGAGTACTTCGCCATCTCCGCTAACTCTCCATCTGTAATTTGTAGAGAGGTTTTTACTCTTGACAATAACATTGTTAGTAATTAAAATATTAAAAGTTTGTACACAGACTACGTAAGTTAACAATTTTAAATATAACTTAATTACTTCAGGATATAAAATGATGCAAACATTTGTACTAATAAATATCAATAAACAGATTAAAAAAAAAAGTTTACTGGAGAATCGGGGCATCGATCCCCGTACCTCTCACATGCTAAGCGAGCGCTCTACAATCTGAGCTAATTCCCTCTTTGCTGTTTTCAGACATGTTTAACTCGTGAGAATAATCCGGAGTGGTATTAAAACAATAAGTGTCTGTTAACATTGGTAGGTAAGTTAACACATGCTAAGCGAGTACTCCACCATCACCTCTAACTCTCCATCTGTAATTTCTAGACATGTTTTTACTCTTGACAATAACATTGAGAGTAATTAAAATATTAAAAGTTTGTACACAGACTACGTAAGTTAACAATTTTAAATATAACTTAATTACTTCAGGATATAAAATGATGCAAACATTTGTACGAATAAATATCAATATACATATTTTAAAACTAAAGTTTAGTGGAGAATCGGGGCATCGATCCCCGTACCTCTCACATGCTAAGCGAGCGCTCTACCATCTGAGCTAATTCCCCCTTTGCTGTTCTCAGACATGTTTAACTCGTGAGAATAATCCGGAGTGTAATTAAAACAATAAGTGTCTGTTAACATTGGTAGGTAAGTTAACACATGCTAAGCGAGTACTCCACCATCTCCGCTAACTCCCCATCTGTAATTTGTAGACAGGTTTTTACTCTTGACAATAACATTGAGAGTAATTAAAATATTAAAAGTTTGTACACAGACTACGTAAGTTAACAATTTTAAATATAACTTAATTACTTCAGGATATAAAATGATGCAAACATTTGTACTAATAAATATCAATATACAGATTAAAAAAAAAAGTTTACTGGAGAATCATGTTTAATTCGTGAGAATAATCGGGGGTGTAATTAAAATAATAAGTGTCTGTTAACATTGGTAGGTAGGTTAACACATGCTAAGCGAGTACTTCGCCATCTCCGCTAACTCTCCATCTGTAAGTTGTAGAGAGGTTTTTACTCTTGACAATAACATTGTGAGTAATTAAAATATTAAAAGTTTGTACACAGACTACGTAAGTTAACAATTTTAAATATAACTTAATTACTTCAGGATATAAAATGATGCAAACATTTGTACTAATATATATCAATAAACAGATAAAAAAAAAAGTTTACTGGAGAATCGGGGCATCGATCCCCGTACCTCTCACATGCTAAGCGAGCGCTCTACAATCTGAGCTAATTCCCTCTTTGCTGTTTTCAGACATGTTTAACTCGTGAGAATAATCCGGAGTGGTATTAAAACAATAAGTGTCTGTTAACATTGGTAGGTAAGTTAACACATGCTAAGCGAGTACTCCACCATCACCTCTAACTCTCCATCTGTAATTTGTAGACATGTTTTTACTCTTGACAATAACATTGAGAGTAATTAAAATATTAAAAGTTTGTACACAGACTACGTAAGTTAACAATTTTAAATATAACTTAATTACTTCAGGATATAAAATGATGCAAACATTTGTACGAATAAATATCAATATACATATTTTAAAACTAAAGTTTAGTGGTGAATCGAGGCATCGATCCCGTACCTCTCACATGCGAAGCGAGCGCTCTACCATCTGAGCTAATTCCCCCCTTGCTATTTTCAGACATGTTTAACTCGTGAGAATAATCCGGAGTGTAATTAAAATAATAAGTGTCTGTTAACATTGGTAGGTAAGTTAACACATGCTAAGCAAGTACTCCACCATCTCCGCTAACTCTCCATCTGTAATTTTTCGACAGGTTTTTACTCTTGACAATAACATTGAGAGTAATTAAAAGATTAAAAGTTTGTACACAGACTACGTAAGTTAACAATTTTAAATATAACTTAATTACGTCAGGATATAAAATGATGCAAACATTTGTACTAATAAATATCAATATACAGATTAAAAAAAAAAGTTTACTGGGGAATCGGGGCATCGATCCCCGTACCTCTCACATGCTAAGCGAGCGCGCTACCATCTGAGCTAATTCCCCGTTTGCTATTTTCAGACATGTTTAACTCGTGACAATAATCCAGATCGTAATTAAAAAAATAAATGTCTGTAAACATTGGTAGGTAAGTTAACACATGGTAAGCAAGTACTCCACCATCTCCGCTAACTCTCCATCTGTAATTTGTAGACAGGTTTTTACTCTTGACAATAACATTGAGAGTAATTAAAAGATTAAAAGTTTGTACACAGACTACGTAAGTTAACAATTTTAAATATAACTTAATTACTTCAGGATATAAAATGATGCAAACATTTGTACGAATAAATATCAATATACATATTTTAAAACAAAAGTTTAGTGGAGAATCGGGGCATCGATCCCCGTACCTCTCACATGCGAAGCGAGCGCTCTACCATCTGAGCTAATTCCCCGTTTGCTATTATCAGACATGTTTAACTCGTGAGAATAATCCAGAGCGTAATTAAAAAAATAAATGTCTGTAAACATTGGTAGGAAACTTTACACATGCTAAGCGAGTACTCAACCATCTGAGCTTACTACCAATCTGTAATTTTTAGACAGGTTTTTACTCTTGACAATAACATTGAGAGTAATTAAAAGATTAAAAGTTTGTATACAGACTACGTAAGTTAACAATTTTAAATATAACTTAATTACTTCAGGATATAAAATGATGCAAACATTTGTACGAATAAATATCAATATACATATTTTAAAACTAAAGTTTAGTGGAGAATCGAGGCATCGATCCCCGTACCTCTCACATGCGAAGCGAGCGCTCTACCATTTGAGCTAATTCCCCCTTTGCTGTCTTCAGACATGTTTAACTCGTGAGAATAATCCTGAGTGTAATTAAAATAATAAGTGTCTGTTAACATTGGTAGGTAAGTTAACACATGCTAAGCAAGTACTCCACCATCTCCGCTAACTCTCCATCTGTAATTTGTAGACAGGTTTTTACTCTTGACAATAACATTGAGAGTAATTAAAAGATTAAAAGTTTGTACACAGACTACGTAAGTTAACAATTTTAAATATAACTTAATTACTTCAGGATATAAAATGATGCAAACATTTGTACGAATAAATATCAATATACATATTTTAAAACTAAAGTTTAGTGGAGAATCGGGGCATCGATCCCCGTACCTCTCACATGCGAAGCGAGCGTTCTACCATCTGAGCTAATTCCCCCTTTGCTGTTCTCAGACATGTTTAACTCGTGAGAATAATCCTGAGTGTAATTAAAATAATAAGTGTCTGTTAACATTGGTAGGTAAGTTAACACATGCTAAGAAAGTACTCCACCATCTCCGCTAACTCTCCATCTGTAATTTTTCGACAGGTTTTTACTCTTGACAATAACATTGAGAGTAATTAAAAGATTAAAAGTTTGTACACAGACTACGTAAGTTAACAATTTTAAATATAACTTAATTACGTCAGGATATAAAATGATGCAAACATTTGTACTAATAAATATCAATATACAGATTAAAAAAAAAAGTTTACTGGAGAATCGGGGCATCGATCCCCGTACCTCTCACATGCTAAGCGAGCGCTCTACCATCTGAGCTAATTCCCCGTTTGCTATTTACAGACATGTTTAACTCGTGAGAATTATCCAGATCGTAATTAAAAAAATAAATGTCTGTAAACATTGGTAGGTAAGTTAACACATGGTAAGCAAGTACTCCACCATCTTCGCTAACTCTCCATCTGTAATTTGTAGACAGGTTTTTACTCTTAACAATAACATTGAGAGTAATAAAAAGATTAAAAGTTTGTACACAGACTACGTAAGTTAACAATTTTAAATATAACTTAATTACTTCAGGATATAAAATGATGCAAACATTTGTACGAATAAATATCAATATACATATTTTAAAACAAAAGTTTAGTGGAGAATCGAGGCATCGATCCCCGTACCTCTCACATGCGAAGCGAGCGCTGTACCATCTGCGCTAATTCCCCGTTTGCTATTATCAGACATGTTTAACTCGTGAGAATAATCCAGAGCGTAATTAAAAAAATAAATGTCTGTAAACATTGGTAGGTAACTTTACACATGCTAAGCGAGTACTCAACCATCTGAGCTTACTACCAATCTGTAATTTTTAGACAGGTTTTTACTCTTGACAATAACATTGAGAGTAATTAAAAGATTAAAAGTTTGTACACAGACTACGTAAGTTAACAATTTTAAATATAACTTAATTACATCAGGATATAAAATGATGCAAACATTTGTACGAATAAATATCAATATACATATTTTAAAACTAAAGTTTAGTGGAGAATCGAGGCATCGATCCCCGTACCTCTCACATGCGAAGCGAGCGCTCTACCATTTGAGCTAATTCCCCCTTAGCTGTTTTCAGACATGTTTAACTCGTGAGAATAATCCTGAGTGTAATTAAAATAATAAGTGTCTGTTAACATTGGTAGGTAAGTTAACACATGCTAAGCAAGTACTCCACCATCTCCGCTAACTCTCCATCTGTAATTTGTAGACAGGTTTTTACTCTTGACAATAACATTGAGAGTAATTAAAAGATTAAAAGTTTGTACACAGACTACGTAAGTTAACAATTTTAAATATAACTTAATTACTTCAGGATATAAAATGATGCAAACATTTGTACGAATAAATATCAATATACATATTTTAAAACTAAAGTTTAGTGGAGAATCGGGGTATCGATCCCCGTACCTCTCACATGCGAAGCGAGCGCTCTACCATCTGAGCTAATTCCCCGTTTGCTATTATCAGACATGTTTAACTCGTGAGAATAATCCAGAGCGTAATTAAAAAAATAAATGTCTGTACACATTGGTAGGTAAGTTTACACATGCTAAGCGAGTACTCCACCATCTGAGCTTACTCCCAATCTGTAATTTTTCGACAGGTTTTTACTCTTGACAATAACATTGAGAGTAATTAAAAGATTAAAAGTTTGTACACAGACTACGTAAGTTAACAATTTTAAATATAACTTAATTACTTCAGGATATAAAATGATGCAAACATTTGTACTAATAAATATCAATATACAGATTAAAAAAAAAAGTTTACTGGAGAATCATGTTTAATTCGTGAGAATAATCGGGAGTGTAATTAAAATAATAAGTGTCTGTTAACATTGGTAGGTAGGTTAACACATGCTAAGCGAGAACTTCGCCATCTCCGCTAACTCTCCATCTGTAAGTTGTAGAGAGGTTTTTACTCTTGACAATAACATTGTGAGTAATTAAAATATTAAAAGTTTGTACACAGACTACGTAAGTTAACAATTTTAAATATAACTTAATTACTTCAGGATATAAAATGATGCAAACATTTGTACTAATAAATATCAATAAACAGATAAAAAAAAAAAGTTTACTGGAGAATCGGGGCATCGATCCCCGTACCTCTCACATGCTAAGCGAGCGCTCTACAATCTGAGCTAATTCCCTCTTTGCTGTTTTCAGACATGTTTAACTCGTGAGAATAATCCGGAGTGGTATTAAAACAATAAGTGTCTGTTAACATTGGTAGGTAAGTTAACACATGCTAAGCGAGTACTCCACCATCACCTCTAACTCTCCATCTGTAATTTGTAGACATGTTTTTACTCTTGACAATAACATTGAGAGTAATTAAAATATTAAAAGTTTGTACACAGACTACGTAAGTTAACAATTTTAAATATAACTTAATTACTTCAGGATATAAAATGATGCAAACATTTGTACGAATAAATATCAATATACATATTTTAAAACTAAAGTTTAGTGGTGAATCGAGGCATCGATCCCGTACCTCTCACATGCGAAGCGAGCGCTCTACCATCTGAGCTAATTTCCCCCTTGCTATTTTCAGACATGTTTAACTCGTGAGAATAATCCTGAGTGTAATTAAAATAATAAGTGTCTGTTAACATTGGTAGGTAAGTTAACACATGCTAAGCAAGTACTCCACCATCTCCGCTAACTCTCCATCTGTAATTTTTCGACAGGTTTTTACTCTTGACAATAACATTGAGAGTAATTAAAAGATTAAAAGTTTGTACACAGACTACGTAAGTTAACAATTTTAAATATAACTTAATTACGTCAGGATATAAAATGATGCAAACATTTGTACTAATAAATATCAATATACAGATTAAAAAAAAAAGTTTACTGGAGAATCGGGGCATCGATCCCCGTACCTCTCACATGCTAAGCGAGCGCTCTACCATCTGAGCTAATTCCCCGTTTGCTATTTTCAGACATGTTTAACTCGTGACAATAATCCAGATCGTAATTAAAAAAATAAATGTCTGTAAACATTGGTAGGTAAGTTAACACATGGTAAGCAAGTACTCCACCATCTCCGCTAACTCTCCATCTGTAATTTGTAGACAGGTTTTTACTCTTAACAATAACATTGAGAGTAATAAAAAGATTAAAAGTTTGTACACAGACTACGTAAGTTAACAATTTTAAATATAACTTAATTACTTCAGGATATAAAATGATGCAAACATTTGTACGAATAAATATCAATATACATATTTTAAAACAAAAGTTTAGTGGAGAATCGGGGCATCGATCCCCGTACCTCTCACATGCGAAGCGAGCGCTCTACCATCTGAGCTAATTCCCCGTTTGCTATTATCAGACATGTTTAACTCGTGAGAATAATCCAGAGCGTAATTAAAAAAATAAATGTCTGTAAACATTGGTAGGAAACTTTACACATGCTAAGCGAGTACTCAACCATCTGAGCTTACTACCAATCTGTAATTTTTAGACAGGTTTTTACTCTTGACAATAACATTGAGAGTAATTAAAAGATTAAAAGTTTGTATACAGACTACGTAAGTTAACAATTTTAAATATAACTTAATTACTTCAGGATATAAAATGATGCAAACATTTGTACGAATAAATATCAATATACATATTTTAAAACTAAAGTTTAGTGGAGAATCGAGGCATCGATCCCCGTACCTCTCACATGCGAAGCGAGCGCTCTACCATTTGAGCTAATTCCCCCTTTGCTGTTTTCAGACATGTTTAACTCGTGAGAATAATCCTGAGTGTAATTAAAATAATAAGTGTCTGTTAACATTGGTAGGTAAGTTAACACATGCTAAGCAAGTACTCCACCATCTCCGCTAACTCTCCATCTGTAATTTGTAGACAGGTTTTTACTCTTGACAATAACATTGAGAGTAATTAAAAGATTAAAAGTTTGTACACAGACTACGTAAGTTAACAATTTTAAATATAACTTAATTACTTCAGGATATAAAATGATGCAAACATTTGTACGAATAAATATCAATATACATATTTTAAAACTAAAGTTTAGTGGAGAATCGGGGCATCGATCCCCGTACCTCTCACATGCGAAGCGAGCGTTCTACCATCTGAGCTAATTCCCCCTTTGCTGTTCTCAGACATGTTTAACTCGTGAGAATAATCCTGAGTGTAATTAAAATAATAAGTGTCTGTTAACATTGGTAGGTAAGTTAACACATGCTAAGAAAGTACTCCACCATCTCCGCTAACTCTCCATCTGTAATTTTTCGACAGGTTTTTACTCTTGACAATAACATTGAGAGTAATTAAAAGATTAAAAGTTTGTACACAGACTACGTAAGTTAACAATTTTAAATATAACTTAATTACGTCAGGATATAAAATGATGCAAACATTTGTACTAATAAATATCAATATACAGATTAAAAAAAAAAGTTTACTGGAGAATCGGGGCATCGATCCCCGTACCTCTCACATGCTAAGCGAGCGCTCTACCATCTGAGCTAATTCCCCGTTTGCTATTTTCAGACATGTTTAACTCGTGAGAATTATCCAGATCGTAATTAAAAAAATAAATGTCTGTAAACATTGGTAGGTAAGTTAACACATGGTAAGCAAGTACTCCACCATCTTCGCTAACTCTCCATCTGTAATTTGTAGACAGGTTTTTACTCTTAACAATAACATTGAGAGTAATAAAAAGATTAAAAGTTTGTACACAGACTACGTAAGTTAACAATTTTAAATATAACTTAATTACTTCAGGATATAAAATGATGCAAACATTTGTACGAATAAATATCAATATACATATTTTAAAACAAAAGTTTAGTGGAGAATCGGGGCATCGATCCCCGTACCTCTCACATGCGAAGCGAGCGCTGTACCATCTGCGCTAATTCCCCGTTTGCTATTATCAGACATGTTTAACTCGTGAGAATAATCCAGAGCGTAATTAAAAAAATAAATGTCTGTAAACATTGGTAGGTAACTTTACACATGCTAAGCGAGTACTCAACCATCTGAGCTTACTACCAATCTGTAATTTTTAGACAGGTTTTTACTCTTGACAATAACATTGAGAGTAATTAAAAGATTAAAAGTTTGTACACAGACTACGTAAGTTAACAATTTTAAATACAACTTAATTACTTCAGGATATAAAATGATGCAAATATTTGTACGAATAAATATCAATATACATATTTTAAAACTAAAGTTTAGTGGAGAATCAGGTCATCGATCCCCGTACCTCTCACATGCGAAGCGAGCGCTCTGCCATCTGAGCTAATTCCCCGTTTGCTATTTTCAGACATGTTTAACTCGTGACAATAATCCAGATCGTAATTAAAAAAATAAATGTCTGTAAACATTGGTAGGTAAGTTAACACATGGTAAGCAAGTACTCCACCATCTCCGCTAACTCTCCATCTGTAATTTGTAGACAGGTTTTTACTCTTAACAATAACATTGAGAGTAATAAAAAGATTAAAAGTTTGTACACAGACTACGTAAGTTAACAATTTTAAATATAACTTAATTACTTCAGGATATAAAATGATGCAAACATTTGTACGAATAAATATCAATATACATATTTTAAAACAAAAGTTTAGTGGAGAATCGGGGCATCGATCCCCGTACCTCTCACATGCGAAGCGAGCGCTCTACCATCTGAGCTAATTCCCCGTTTGCTATTATCAGACATGTTTAACTCGTGAGAATAATCCAGAGCGTAATTAAAAAAATAAATGTCTGTAAACATTGGTAGGAAACTTTACACATGCTAAGCGAGTACTCAACCATCTGAGCTTACTACCAATCTGTAATTTTTAGACAGGTTTTTACTCTTGACAATAACATTGAGAGTAATTAAAAGATTAAAAGTTTGTATACAGACTACGTAAGTTAACAATTTTAAATATAACTTAATTACTTCAGGATATAAAATGATGCAAACATTTGTACGAATAAATATCAATATACATATTTTAAAACTAAAGTTTAGTGGAGAATCGAGGCATCGATCCCCGTACCTCTCACATGCGAAGCGAGCGCTCTACCATTTGAGCTAATTCCCCCTTTGCTGTTTTCAGACATGTTTAACTCGTGAGAATAATCCTGAGTGTAATTAAAATAATAAGTGTCTGTTAACATTGGTAGGTAAGTTAACACATGCTAAGCAAGTACTCCACCATCTCCGCTAACTCTCCATCTGTAATTTGTAGACAGGTTTTTACTCTTGACAATAACATTGAGAGTAATTAAAAGATTAAAAGTTTGTACACAGACTACGTAAGTTAACAATTTTAAATATAACTTAATTACTTCAGGATATAAAATGATGCAAACATTTGTACGAATAAATATCAATATACATATTTTAAAACTAAAGTTTAGTGGAGAATCGGGGCATCGATCCCCGTACCTCTCACATGCGAAGCGAGCGTTCTACCATCTGAGCTAATTCCCCCTTTGCTGTTCTCAGACATGTTTAACTCGTGAGAATAATCCTGAGTGTAATTAAAATAATAAGTGTCTGTTAACATTGGTAGGTAAGTTAACACATGCTAAGAAAGTACTCCACCATCTCCGCTAACTCTCCATCTGTAATTTTTCGACAGGTTTTTACTCTTGACAATAACATTGAGAGTAATTAAAAGATTAAAAGTTTGTACACAGACTACGTAAGTTAACAATTTTAAATATAACTTAATTACGTCAGGATATAAAATGATGCAAACATTTGTACTAATAAATATCAATATACAGATTAAAAAAAAAAGTTTACTGGAGAATCGGGGCATCGATCCCCGTACCTCTCACATGCTAAGCGAGCGCTCTACCATCTGAGCTAATTCCCCGTTTGCTATTTACAGACATGTTTAACTCGTGAGAATTATCCAGATCGTAATTAAAAAAATAAATGTCTGTAAACATTGGTAGGTAAGTTAACACATGGTAAGCAAGTACTCCACCATCTTCGCTAACTCTCCATCTGTAATTTGTAGACAGGTTTTTACTCTTAACAATAACATTGAGAGTAATAAAAAGATTAAAAGTTTGTACACAGACTACGTAAGTTAACAATTTTAAATATAACTTAATTACTTCAGGATATAAAATGATGCAAACATTTGTACGAATAAATATCAATATACATATTTTAAAACAAAAGTTTAGTGGAGAATCGGGGCATCGATCCCCGTACCTCTCACATGCGAAGCGAGCGCTGTACCATCTGCGCTAATTCCCCGTTTGCTATTATCAGACATGTTTAACTCGTGAGAATAATCCAGAGCGTAATTAAAAAAATAAATGTCTGTAAACATTGGTAGGTAACTTTACACATGCTAAGCGAGTACTCAACCATCTGAGCTTACTACCAATCTGTAATTTTTAGACAGGTTTTTACTCTTGACAATAACATTGAGAGTAATTAAAAGATTAAAAGTTTGTACACAGACTACGTAAGTTAACAATTTTAAATACAACTTAATTACTTCAGGATATAAAATGATGCAAATATTTGTACGAATAAATATCAATATACATATTTTAAAACTAAAGTTTAGTGGAGAATCAGGTCATCGATCCCCGTACCTCTCACATGCGAAGCGAGCGCTCTGCCATCTGAGCTAATTCCCCCTTTGCTGTTTTCAGACATGTTTAACTCGTGAGAATAATCCTGAGTGTAATTAAAATAATAAGTGTCTGTTAACATTGGTAGGTAAGTTAACACATGCTAAGCAAGTACTCAACCATCTCCGCTAACTCTCCATCTGTAATTTGTAGACAGGTTTTTACTCTTGACAATAACATTGAGAGTAATTAAAAGATTAAAAGTTTGTACACAGACTACGTAAGTTAACAATTTTAAATAAACCTTAATTACTTCATGGTATAAAATGATGCAAACATTTGTACGAATAAATATCAATATACATATTTTAAAACTAAAGTTTAGTGGAGAATCGGGGCATCGATCCCCGTACCTCTCACATGCGAAGCGAGCGCTCTACCATCTGAGCTAATTCCCCGTTTGCTATTATCAGACATGTTTAACTCGTGAGAATAATCCAGAGCGTAATTAAAAAAATAAATGTCTGTAAACATTGGTAGGAAACTTTACACATGCTAAGCGAGTACTCAACCATCTGAGCTTACTACCAATCTGTAATTTTTAGACAGGTTTTTACTCTTGACAATAACATTGAGAGTAATTAAAAGATTAAAAGTTTGTATACAGACTACGTAAGTTAACAATTTTAAATATAACTTAATTACTTCAGGATATAAAATGATGCAAACATTTGTACGAATAAATATCAATATACATATTTTAAAACTAAAGTTTAGTGGAGAATCGAGGCATCGATCCCCGTACCTCTCACATGCGAAGCGAGCGCTCTACCATTTGAGCTAATTCCCCCTTTGCTGTTTTCAGACATGTTTAACTCGTGAGAATAATCCTGAGTGTAATTAAAATAATAAGTGTCTGTTAACATTGGTAGGTAAGTTAACACATGCTAAGCAAGTACTCCACCATCTCCGCTAACTCTCCATCTGTAATTTGTAGACAGGTTTTTACTCTTGACAATAACATTGAGAGTAATTAAAAGATTAAAAGTTTGTACACAGACTACGTAAGTTAACAATTTTAAATATAACTTAATTACTTCAGGATATAAAATGATGCAAACATTTGTACGAATAAATATCAATATACATATTTTAAAACTAAAGTTTAGTGGAGAATCGGGGCATCGATCCCCGTACCTCTCACATGCGAAGCGAGCGTTCTACCATCTGAGCTAATTCCCCCTTTGCTGTTCTCAGACATGTTTAACTCGTGAGAATAATCCTGAGTGTAATTAAAATAATAAGTGTCTGTTAACATTGGTAGGTAAGTTAACACATGCTAAGAAAGTACTCCACCATCTCCGCTAACTCTCCATCTGTAATTTTTCGACAGGTTTTTACTCTTGACAATAACATTGAGAGTAATTAAAAGATTAAAAGTTTGTACACAGACTACGTAAGTTAACAATTTTAAATATAACTTAATTACGTCAGGATATAAAATGATGCAAACATTTGTACTAATAAATATCAATATACAGATTAAAAAAAAAAGTTTACTGGAGAATCGGGGCATCGATCCCCGTACCTCTCACATGCTAAGCGAGCGCTCTACCATCTGAGCTAATTCCCCGTTTGCTATTTACAGACATGTTTAACTCGTGAGAATTATCCAGATCGTAATTAAAAAAATAAATGTCTGTAAACATTGGTAGGTAAGTTAACACATGGTAAGCAAGTACTCCACCATCTTCGCTAACTCTCCATCTGTAATTTGTAGACAGGTTTTTACTCTTAACAATAACATTGAGAGTAATAAAAAGATTAAAAGTTTGTACACAGACTACGTAAGTTAACAATTTTAAATATAACTTAATTACTTCAGGATATAAAATGATGCAAACATTTGTACGAATAAATATCAATATACATATTTTAAAACAAAAGTTTAGTGGAGAATCGGGGCATCGATCCCCGTACCTCTCACATGCGAAGCGAGCGCTGTACCATCTGCGCTAATTCCCCGTTTGCTATTATCAGACATGTTTAACTCGTGAGAATAATCCAGAGCGTAATTAAAAAAATAAATGTCTGTAAACATTGGTAGGTAACTTTACACATGCTAAGCGAGTACTCAACCATCTGAGCTTACTACCAATCTGTAATTTTTAGACAGGTTTTTACTCTTGACAATAACATTGAGAGTAATTAAAAGATTAAAAGTTTGTACACAGACTACGTAAGTTAACAATTTTAAATATAACTTAATTACATCAGGATATAAAATGATGCAAACATTTGTACGAATAAATATCAATATACATATTTTAAAACTAAAGTTTAGTGGAGAATCGAGGCATCGATCCCCGTACCTCTCACATGCGAAGCGAGCGCTCTACCATTTGAGCTAATTCCCCCTTAGCTGTTTTCAGACATGTTTAACTCGTGAGAATAATCCTGAGTGTAATTAAAATAATAAGTGTCTGTTAACATTGGTAGGTAAGTTAACACATGCTAAGCAAGTACTCCACCATCTCCGCTAACTCTCCATCTGTAATTTGTAGACAGGTTTTTACTCTTGACAATAACATTGAGAGTAATTAAAAGATTAAAAGTTTGTACACAGACTACGTAAGTTAACAATTTTAAATATAACTTAATTACTTCAGGATATAAAATGATGCAAACATTTGTACGAATAAATATCAATATACATATTTTAAAACTAAAGTTTAGTGGAGAATCGGGGTATCGATCCCCGTACCTCTCACATGCGAAGCGAGCGCTCTACCATCTGAGCTAATTCCCCGTTTGCTATTATCAGACATGTTTAACTCGTGAGAATAATCCAGAGCGTAATTAAAAAAATAAATGTCTGTACACATTGGTAGGTAAGTTTACACATGCTAAGCGAGTACTCCACCATCTGAGCTTACTCCCAATCTGTAATTTTTCGACAGGTTTTTACTCTTGACAATAACATTGAGAGTAATTAAAAGATTAAAAGTTTGTACACAGACTACGTAAGTTAACAATTTTAAATATAACTTAATTACTTCAGGATATAAAATGATGCAAACATTTGTACTAATAAATATCAATATACAGATTAAAAAAAAAAGTTTACTGGAGAATCATGTTTAATTCGTGAGAATAATCGGGAGTGTAATTAAAATAATAAGTGTCTGTTAACATTGGTAGGTAGGTTAACACATGCTAAGCGAGAACTTCGCCATCTCCGCTAACTCTCCATCTGTAAGTTGTAGAGAGGTTTTTACTCTTGACAATAACATTGTGAGTAATTAAAATATTAAAAGTTTGTACACAGACTACGTAAGTTAACAATTTTAAATATAACTTAATTACTTCAGGATATAAAATGATGCAAACATTTGTACTAATAAATATCAATAAACAGATAAAAAAAAAAAGTTTACTGGAGAATCGGGGCATCGATCCCCGTACCTCTCACATGCTAAGCGAGCGCTCTACAATCTGAGCTAATTCCCTCTTTGCTGTTTTCAGACATGTTTAACTCGTGAGAATAATCCGGAGTGGTATTAAAACAATAAGTGTCTGTTAACATTGGTAGGTAAGTTAACACATGCTAAGCGAGTACTCCACCATCACCTCTAACTCTCCATCTGTAATTTGTAGACATGTTTTTACTCTTGACAATAACATTGAGAGTAATTAAAATATTAAAAGTTTGTACACAGACTACGTAAGTTAACAATTTTAAATATAACTTAATTACTTCAGGATATAAAATGATGCAAACATTTGTACGAATAAATATCAATATACATATTTTAAAACTAAAGTTTAGTGGTGAATCGAGGCATCGATCCCGTACCTCTCACATGCGAAGCGAGCGCTCTACCATCTGAGCTAATTCCCCCCTTGCTATTTTCAGACATGTTTAACTCGTGAGAATAATCCTGAGTGTAATTAAAATAATAAGTGTCTGTTAACATTGGTAGGTAAGTTAACACATGCTAAGCAAGTACTCCACCATCTCCGCTAACTCTCCATCTGTAATTTTTCGACAGGTTTTTACTCTTGACAATAACATTGAGAGTAATTAAAAGATTAAAAGTTTGTACACAGACTACGTAAGTTAACAATTTTAAATATAACTTAATTACGTCAGGATATAAAATGATGCAAACATTTGTACTAATAAATATCAATATACAGATTAAAAAAAAAAGTTTACTGGAGAATCGGGGCATCGATCCCCGTACCTCTCACATGCTAAGCGAGCGCTCTACCATCTGAGCTAATTCCCCGTTTGCTATTTTCAGACATGTTTAACTCGTGACAATAATCCAGATCGTAATTAAAAAAATAAATGTCTGTAAACATTGGTAGGTAAGTTAACACATGGTAAGCAAGTACTCCACCATCTCCGCTAACTCTCCATCTGTAATTTGTAGACAGGTTTTTACTCTTAACAATAACATTGAGAGTAATAAAAAGATTAAAAGTTTGTACACAGACTACGTAAGTTAACAATTTTAAATATAACTTAATTACTTCAGGATATAAAATGATGCAAACATTTGTACGAATAAATATCAATATACATATTTTAAAACAAAAGTTTAGTGGAGAATCGGGGCATCGATCCCCGTACCTCTCACATGCGAAGCGAGCGCTCTACCATCTGAGCTAATTCCCCGTTTGCTATTATCAGACATGTTTAACTCGTGAGAATAATCCAGAGCGTAATTAAAAAAATAAATGTCTGTAAACATTGGTAGGAAACTTTACACATGCTAAGCGAGTACTCAACCATCTGAGCTTACTACCAATCTGTAATTTTTAGACAGGTTTTTACTCTTGACAATAACATTGAGAGTAATTAAAAGATTAAAAGTTTGTATACAGACTACGTAAGTTAACAATTTTAAATATAACTTAATTACTTCAGGATATAAAATGATGCAAACATTTGTACGAATAAATATCAATATACATATTTTAAAACTAAAGTTTAGTGGAGAATCGAGGCATCGATCCCCGTACCTCTCACATGCGAAGCGAGCGCTCTACCATTTGAGCTAATTCCCCCTTTGCTGTTTTCAGACATGTTTAACTCGTGAGAATAATCCTGAGTGTAATTAAAATAATAAGTGTCTGTTAACATTGGTAGGTAAGTTAACACATGCTAAGCAAGTACTCCACCATCTCCGCTAACTCTCCATCTGTAATTTGTAGACAGGTTTTTACTCTTGACAATAACATTGAGAGTAATTAAAAGATTAAAAGTTTGTACACAGACTACGTAAGTTAACAATTTTAAATATAACTTAATTACTTCAGGATATAAAATGATGCAAACATTTGTACGAATAAATATCAATATACATATTTTAAAACTAAAGTTTAGTGGAGAATCGGGGCATCGATCCCCGTACCTCTCACATGCGAAGCGAGCGTTCTACCATCTGAGCTAATTCCCCCTTTGCTGTTCTCAGACATGTTTAACTCGTGAGAATAATCCTGAGTGTAATTAAAATAATAAGTGTCTGTTAACATTGGTAGGTAAGTTAACACATGCTAAGAAAGTACTCCACCATCTCCGCTAACTCTCCATCTGTAATTTTTCGACAGGTTTTTACTCTTGACAATAACATTGAGAGTAATTAAAAGATTAAAAGTTTGTACACAGACTACGTAAGTTAACAATTTTAAATATAACTTAATTACGTCAGGATATAAAATGATGCAAACATTTGTACTAATAAATATCAATATACAGATTAAAAAAAAAAGTTTACTGGAGAATCGGGGCATCGATCCCCGTACCTCTCACATGCTAAGCGAGCGCTCTACCATCTGAGCTAATTCCCCGTTTGCTATTTACAGACATGTTTAACTCGTGAGAATTATCCAGATCGTAATTAAAAAAATAAATGTCTGTAAACATTGGTAGGTAAGTTAACACATGGTAAGCAAGTACTCCACCATCTTCGCTAACTCTCCATCTGTAATTTGTAGACAGGTTTTTACTCTTAACAATAACATTGAGAGTAATAAAAAGATTAAAAGTTTGTACACAGACTACGTAAGTTAACAATTTTAAATATAACTTAATTACTTCAGGATATAAAATGATGCAAACATTTGTACGAATAAATATCAATATACATATTTTAAAACAAAAGTTTAGTGGAGAATCGGGGCATCGATCCCCGTACCTCTCACATGCGAAGCGAGCGCTGTACCATCTGCGCTAATTCCCCGTTTGCTATTATCAGACATGTTTAACTCGTGAGAATAATCCAGAGCGTAATTAAAAAAATAAATGTCTGTAAACATTGGTAGGTAACTTTACACATGCTAAGCGAGTACTCAACCATCTGAGCTTACTACCAATCTGTAATTTTTAGACAGGTTTTTACTCTTGACAATAACATTGAGAGTAATTAAAAGATTAAAAGTTTGTACACAGACTACGTAAGTTAACAATTTTAAATACAACTTAATTACTTCAGGATATAAAATGATGCAAATATTTGTACGAATAAATATCAATATACATATTTTAAAACTAAAGTTTAGTGGAGAATCAGGTCATCGATCCCCGTACCTCTCACATGCGAAGCGAGCGCTCTGCCATCTGAGCTAATTCCCCCTTTGCTGTTTTCAGACATGTTTAACTCGTGAGAATAATCCTGAGTGTAATTAAAATAATAAGTGTCTGTTAACATTGGTAGGTAAGTTAACACATGCTAAGCAAGTACTCAACCATCTCCGCTAACTCTCCATCTGTAATTTGTAGACAGGTTTTTACTCTTGACAATAACATTGAGAGTAATTAAAAGATTAAAAGTTTGTACACAGACTACGTAAGTTAACAATTTTAAATAAACCTTAATTACTTCAGGATATAAAATGATGCAAACATTTGTACGAATAAATATCAATATACATATTTTAAAACTAAAGTTTAGTGGAGAATCAGAGCATCGATACCCGTACCTCTCACATGCGAAGCGAGCGCTCTACCATCTGAGCTAATTCCCCCTTTGCTGTTTTCAGACATGTTTAACTCGTGAGAATAATCCTGAGTGTAATTAAAATAATAAGTGTCTGTTAACATTGGTAGGTAAGTTAACACATGCTAAGCAAGTACTCAACCATCTCCGCTAACTCTCCATCTGTAATTTGTAGACAGGTTTTTACTCTTGACAATAACATTGAGAGTAATTAAAAGATTAAAAGTTTGTACACAGACTACGTAAGTTAACAATTTTAAATAAACCTTAATTACTTCAGGATATAAAATGATGCAAACATTTGTACGAATAAATATCAATATACATATTTTAAAACTAAAGTTTAGTGGAGAATCGGGGTATCGATCCTCGTACCTCTCACATGCTAAGCACGCGCTCTACCATCTGAGCCAAGTCCCCCTTTGCTGTTTTCAGACATGTTTAACTCGTGAGAATAATCCTGAGTGTAATTAAAATAATAAGTGTCTGTTAACATTGGTAGGTAAGTTAACACATGCTAAGCAAGTACTCCACCATCTCCGCTAACTCTCCATCTGTAATTTGTAGACAGGTTTTTACTCTTGACAATAACATTGAGAGTAATTAAAAGATTAAAAGTTTGTACACAGACTACGTAAGTTAACAATTTTAAATTTAACTTAATTACTTCAGGATATAAAATGATGCAAACATTTGTACGAATAAATATCAATATACATATTTTAAAACTAAAGTTTAGTGGAGAATCGAGGCATCGATCCCGTACCTCTCACATGCGAAGCGAGCGCTCTACCATCTGAGCTAATTACCCGTTTGCTATTTTCAGACATGTTTAACTCGTGAGAATTATCCAGAGCGTAATTAAAAAAATAAATGTCTGTAAACATTGGTAGGTAAGTTAACACATGCTAAGCGAGTACTCCACCATCTCCGCTAACTCCCCATCTGTAATTTGTAGACAGGTTTTTACTCTTGACTATAACATTGAGAGTAATTGAAATATTAAAAGTTTGTACACAGACTACGTAAGTTAACAATTTTAAATATAACTTAATTACTTCAGGATATAAAATGATGCAAACATTTGTACGAATAAATATCAATATACATATTTTAAAACTAAAGTTTAGTGGAGAATCGGGGTATCGATCCCCGTACCTCTCACATGCGAAGCGAGCGCTCTACCATCTGCGCTAATTCCCCGTTTGCTATTATCAGACATGTTTAACTCGTGAGAATAATCCAGACCGTAATTAAAAAAATAAATGTCTGTAAACATTGGTAGGTAACTTTACACATGCTAAGCGAGTACTCAACCATCTGAGCTTACTACCAATCTGTAATTTTTAGACAGGTTTTTACTCTTGACAATAACATTGAGAGTAATTAAAAGATTAAAAGTTTGTACACAGACTACGTAAGTTAACAATTTTAAATATAACTTAATTACTTCAGGATATAAAATGATGCAAACATTTGTACGAATAAATATCAATATACATATTTTAAAACTAAAGTTTAGTGGAGAATCGAGGCATCGATCCCCGTACCTCTCACATGCGAAGCGAGCGCTCTACCATTTGAGCTAATTCCCCCTTAGCTGTTTTCAGACATGTTTAACTCGTGAGAATAATCCTGAGTGTAATTAAAATAATAAGTGTCTGTTAACATTGGTAGGTAAGTTAACACATGCTAAGCAAGTACTCCACCATCTCCGCTAACTCTCCATCTGTAATTTGTAGACAGGTTTTTACTCTTGACAATAACATTGAGAGTAATTGAAATATTAAAAGTTTGTACACAGACTACGTAAGTTAACAATTTTAAATATAACTTAATTACTTCAGGATATAAAATGATGCAAACATTTGTACGAATAAATATCAATATACATATTTTAAAACTAAAGTTTAGTGGAGAATCGGGGTATCGATCCCCGAACCTCTCACATGCGAAGCGAGCGCTCTACCATCTGAGCTAATTCCCCGTTTGCTATTATCAGACATGTTTAACTCGTGAGAATAAACCAGAGCGTAATTAAAAAAATAAATGTCTGTACACATTGGTAGGTAAGTTTACACATGCTAAGCGAGTACTCCACCATCTGAGCTTACTCCCAATCTGTAATTTTTCGACAGGTTTTTACTCTTGACAATAACATTGAGAGTAATTAAAAGATTAAAAGTTTGTACACAGACTACGTAAGTTAACAATTTTAAATATAACTTAATTACTTCAGGATATAAAATGATGCAAACATTTGTACTAATAAATATCAATATACAGATTTAAAAAAAAGTTTACTGGAGAATCGGAGCATCGATCCTCGTACCTCTCACATGCTAAGCTAGCGCTCTACCATCTGAGTCAAGTCCCATTTTGCTGTTTTCAGACATGTTTAACTCGTGAGAATAATCCGGAGTGTAATTAAAATAATAAGTGTCTGTTAACATTGGTAGGTAAGTTTACACATGCAAAGCGAGTACTCCACCATCTCCGCTAACTCCCCATCTGTAATTTGTAGACAGGTTTTTACTCTTGACAATAACATTGAGAGTAATTAAAAGATTAAAAGTTTGTACACAGACTACGTTAGTAAACAATTTGAAATATAACTTAATTACTTCAGGATATAAAATGATGCAAACATTCGTACGAATAAATATCAATATACATATTTTAAAACTAAAGTTCAGTTGAGAATCGAGGCATCGATCCCCGTACCTCTCACATGCGAAGCGAGCGCTCTACCATCTGAGCTAATTCCCCGTTTGCTATTTTAAGACATGTTTAACTCGTGAGAATAATCCAGATCGTAATTAAAAAAATAAATGTCTGTAAACATTGGTAGGTAAGTTAACACATGCTAAGCGAGTACTCCACCATCTCCGCTAACTCCCCATCTGTAATTTGTAGACAGGTTTTTACTCTTGACTATAACATTGAGAGTAATTAAAATATTAAAGATTTGTACACAGACTACGTAAGTTAACAATTTTAAATACAACTTAATTACTTCAGGATATAAAATGATGCAAACATTTGTACGAATAAATATCAATATACATATTTTAAAACTAAAGTTTAGTGGAGAATCAGGTCATCGATCCCCGTACCTCTCACATGCGAAGCGAGCGCTCTACCATCTGAGCTAATTCCCCCTTTGCTGTTTTCAGACATGTTTAACTCGTGAGAATAATCCTGAGTGTAATTAAAATAATAAGTGTCTGTTAACATTGGTAGGTAAGTTAACACATGCTAAGCAAGTACTCAACCATCTCCGCTAACTCTCCATCTGTAATTTGTAGACAGGTTTTTACTCTTGACAATAACATTGAGAGTAATTAAA
Organism: Sepiola atlantica; assembly: GCA_963556195.1. Lineage (NCBI taxonomy): Eukaryota > Metazoa > Mollusca > Cephalopoda > Sepiida > Sepiolidae > Sepiola > Sepiola atlantica. The sequence continues at coordinate 131,012,645 of OY744522.1, forward strand.
AGATTAAAAGTTTGTACACAGACTACGTAAGTTAACAATTTTAAATAAACCTTAATTACTTCAGGATATAAAATGATGCAAACATTTGTACGAATAAATATCAATATACATATTTTAAAACTAAAGTTTAGTGGAGAATCAGAGCATCGATACCCGTACCTCTCACATGCGAAGCGAGCGCTCTACCATCTGAGCTAATTCCCCCTTTGCTGTTTTCAGACATGTTTAACTCGTGAGAATAATCCTGAGTGTAATTAAAATAATAAGTGTCTGTTAACATTGGTAGGTAAGTTAACACATGCTAAGCAAGTACTCAACCATCTCCGCTAACTCTCCATCTGTAATTTGTAGACAGGTTTTTACTCTTGACAATAACATTGAGAGTAATTAAAAGATTAAAAGTTTGTACACAGACTACGTAAGTTAACAATTTTAAATAAACCTTAATTACTTCAGGATATAAAATGATGCAAACATTTGTACGAATAAATATCAATATACATATTTTAAAACTATAGTTTAGTGGAGAATCGGGGTATCGATCCTCGTACCTCTCACATGCTAAGCACGCGCTCTACCATCTGAGCCAAGTCCCCCTTTGCTGTTTTCAGACATGTTTAACTCGTGAGAATAATCCTGAGTGTAATTAAAATAATAAGTGTCTGTTAACATTGGTAGGTAAGTTAACACATGCTAAGCGAGTACTCCACCATCTCTGCTAACACTCCATCTGTAATTTGTAGACAGGTTTTTACTCTGGACAATAACATTGAGAGTAATTAAAATATTAAAAGTTTGTACACAGACTACGTAAGTTAACAATTTTAAATATAACTTAATTACTTCAGGATATAAAATGATGCAAACATTTGTACGAATAAATATCAATATACATATTTTAAAACTAAAGTTTGGTGGAGAATCAGGGCATCGATCCCCGTACCTCTCACATGCGAAGCGAGCGCTCTACCATCTGAGCTAATTCCCCCTTTGCTGTTTTAAGACAGGTTTAACTCGTTAGAATAATCCTGAGTGTAATTAAAATAATAAGTGTCTGTTTACATTGGTAGGTAAGTTAACACATGCTAAGCAAGTACTCCACCATCTCCGTTAACTCTCCATCTGTAATTTGTAGACAGGTTTTTACTCTTGACAATAACATTGAGAGTAATTAAAAGATTAAAAGTTTGTACACAGACTACGTAAGTTAACAATTTTAAATATAACTTAATTACTTCAGGATATAAAATGATGCAAACATTTGTACGAATAAATATCAATATACATATTTTAAAACTAAAGTTTAGTGGAGAATCGAGGCATCTATCCCCGTACCTCTCACATGCGAAGCGAGCGCTCTACCATCTGAGCTAATTCCCCCTTTGCTGTTTTCAGACATGTTTACTCGTGAGAATAATCCTGAGTGTAATTAAAATAATAAGTGTCTGTTAACATTGGTAGGTAAGTTAACACATGCTAAGCAAGTACTCCACCATCTCCGCTAACTCTCCATCTGTAATTTGTAGACAGGTTTTTACTCTTGACAATAACATTGAGAGTAATTAAAAGATTAAAAGTTTGTACACAGACTACGTAAGTTAACAATTTTAAATTTAACTTAATTACTTCAGGATATAAAATGATGCAAACATTTGTACGAATAAATATCAATATACATATTTTAAAACTAAAGTTTAGTGGAGAATCGAGGCATCGATCCCGTACCTCTCACATGCGAAGCGAGCGCTCTACCATCTGAGCTAATTACCCGTTTGCTATTTTCAGACATGTTTAACTCGTGAGAATTATCCAGAGCGTAATTAAAAAAATAAATGTCTGTAAACATTGGTAGGTAAGTTAACACATGCTAAGCGAGTACTCCACCATCTCCGCTAACTCCCCATCTGTAATTTGTAGACAGGTTTTTACTCTTGACTATAACATTGAGAGTAATTGAAATATTAAAAGTTTGTACACAGACTACGTAAGTTAACAATTTTAAATATAACTTAATTACTTCAGGATATAAAATGATGCAAACATTTGTACGAATAAATATCAATATACATATTTTAAAACTAAAGTTTAGTGGAGAATCGAGGCATCGATCCCCGTACCTCTCACATGCGAAGCGAGCGTTCTACCATCTGAGCTAATTCCCCCTTTGCTGTTCTCAGACATGTTTAACTCGTGAGAATAATCCTGAGTGTAATTAAAATAATAAGTGTCTGTTAACATTGGTAGGTAAGTTAACACATGCTAAGCAAGTACTCCACCATCTCCGCTAACTCTCCATCTGTAATTTTTCGACAGGTTTTTACTCTTGACAATAACATTGAGAGTAATTAAAAGATTAAAAGTTTGTACACAGACTACGTAAGTTAACAATTTTAAATATAACTTAATTACGTCAGGATATAAAATGATGCAAACATTTGTACTAATAAATATCAATATACAGATTAAAAAAAAAAGTTTACTGGAAAATCGGGGCATCGATCCCCGTACCTCTCACATGCAAAGCGAGCGCTCTACCATTTTAGTTAATTCCCCCTTTGCTTTTTTCAGACATGTTTAACTCGTGAGAATAATCCTGAGTGTAATTAAAATAATAAGTGTCTGTTAACATTGGTAGGTAAGTTTACACATGGTAAGCAAGTACTCCACCATCTCCGCTAACTCTCCATCTGTAATTTGTAGACAGGTTTTTACTCTTGACAATAACATTGAGAGTAATTAAAAGATTAAAAGTTTGTACACAGACTACGTAAGTTAACAATTTTAAATATAACTTAATTACTTCAGGATATAAAATGATGCAAACATTTGTACGAATAAATATCAATATACATATTTGAAAACTAAAGTTTAGTGGAGAATCGGGGCATCGATCCCCGTACCTCTCACATGCGAAGCGAGCGCTCTACCATCTGAGCTAATTCCCCGTTTGCTATTCTCAGACATGTTTAACTCGTGAGAATTATCCAAAGCGTAATTACAATAATAAATGTCTGTAAACATTGGTAGGTAAGTTAACACATGCTAAGCGAGTACTCCACCATCTCCGCTAACTCCCCATCTGTAATTTGTAGAAAGGTTTTTACTCTTGACTATAACATTGAGAGTAATTAAAAGATTAAAAGTTTGTACACAGACTACGTAAGTTAACAATTTTAAATATAACTTAATTACTTCAGGATATAAAATGATGCAAACATTTGTACGAATAAATATCAATATACATATTTTAAAACTAAAGTTTAGTGGAGAATCGAGGCATCGATCCCCGTACCTCTCACATGCGAATCGAGCGTTCTACCATCTGAGCTAATTCCCCCTTTGCTGTTCTCAGACATGTTTAACTCGTGAGAATAATCCTGAGTGTAATTAAAATAATAAGTGTCTGTTAACATTGGTAGGTACGTTAACACATGCTAAGCAAGTACTCCACCATCTCCGCTAACTCTCCATCTGTAATTTTTCGACAGGTTTTTACTCTTGACAATAACATTGAGAGTAATTAAAAGATTAAAAGTTTGTACACAGACTACGTAAGTTAACAATTTTAAATATAACTTAATTACGTCAGGATATAAAATGATGCACACATTTGTACGAATAAATATCAATATACATATTTTAAAACTAAAGTTTAGTGGAGAATCGAGGCATCGATCCCCGTACCTCTCACATGCGAAGCGAGCGCTCTACCATCTGAGCGAATTCCCCCATTTGCCGTTTTCATACATGTTTAACTCGTGAGAATAATCCTGAGTGTACTTAAAATAATAAGTGTCTGTTAACATTGGTAGGTAAGTTAACACATGCTAAGCAAGTACTCAACCATCTCCGCTAACTCTCCATCTGTAATTTGTAGACAGGTTTTTACTCTTGACAATAACATTGAGAGTAATTAAAATATTAAAGGTTTGTGCACAGACTACGTAAGTTAACAATTTTAAATATAACTTAATTACTTCAGGATATAAAATGATGCAAACATTTGTACGAATAAATATCAATATACAGAGTAAAAAAAAAAGTTCAGTGGAGAATCGGGGCATCGATCCCCGTACCTCTCTCATGCTAAGCGAGCGCTCTACCATCTGAGCCAAGTCCCCCTTTGCTGTTCTCAGACATGTTTAACTCGTGAGAATAATCCGGAGTGTAATGAAAATAATAAGTGTCTGTTAACATTGGTAGGTAAGTTTACACAGGCTAAGCGATTACTCCACCATCTCCGCTAACTGCCCATCTGTAATTTGTAGACAGGTTTTTACTCTTGACTATAACATTGAGAGTAATTAAAAGATTAAAACCTTGTACACAGACTACGTAAGTTAACAATTTATATATAACTTAATAACTTCAGGATATAAAATGATGCAAACATTTGTACGAATAAATATCAATATACATATTTTAAAACTAAAGTTTAGTGGAGAATCGAGGCATCGATCCCCGTACCTCTCACATGCTAAGCGAGCGCTCTACCATCTGAGCTAATTCCCCCTTTGCTGTTTTCAGACATGTGTAACTCGTTAGAATATTCGGAAGTGTAATTAAAATAATAAGTGTCTGTTAACATTGGTAGGTAAATTAACACATGCTAAGCGAGTACTCCACCATCTCCGCTAACTCCCCATCTGTAATTTTTCGACAGGTTTTTACTCTTGACAATAAAATTGAGAGTAATTAAAATATTAGAAGTTTGTACACAGACTACGTAAGTTAACAATTTTAAATATAACTTAATTACTTCAAGATACAAAATGATGCAAACATTTGTACTAATGAATATAAATATACAGATTAAAAAAAAAAAGTTTACTGGAAAATCGGGGCATTGATCCCCGTACCTCTCACATGCTAAGCGAGCGCTCTACCATCTAGCTAATTCCCCCTTTGCTGTTTGCTGACATGTTTAACTCGTGAGAATAATCCTGAGTGTAATTAAAATAATAAGTGTCTGTTAACATCGGTAGGTAAGTTAACACATGCTAAGCAAGTACTCCACCATCTCCGCTAACTCTCCATCTGTAATTTGTAGACAGGTTTTTACTCTTGACAATAACATTGAGAGTAATTAAAAGATTAAAAGTTTGTACACAGACTACGTAAGTTAACAACTTTAAATATAACTTAATTACTTCAGGATATAAAATGATGCAAACATTTGTACGAATAAATATCAATATACATATTTTAAAACTAAAGTTTAGTGGAGAATCGGGGGATCGATCCCCGTACCTCTCACATGCGAAGCGAGCGCTCTACCATCTGAGCTAATTCCCCGTTTGCTATTTTCAGACATGTTTAACTCATGAGAATAATCCAGTGCGTCATTAAAAAAATAAATGTCTGTAAACATTGGTAGGTAAGTTAACACATGCTAAGCGAGTACTCCACCATCTCCGCTAACTCCCCATCTGTAATTTGTAGACAGGTTTTTACTCTTGACTATAACATTGAGAGTAATTAAAATATTAAAAGTTTGTACACAGACTACGTAAGTTAACAATTTTAAATATAACTTAATTACTTCAGGATATAAAATGATGCAAACATTTGTACGAATAAATATCAATATACATATTTTAAAACTAAAGTTTAGTGGAGAATCGAGGCATCGATCCCCGTACCTCTCACATGCGAAGCGAGCGCTCTACCATTTGAGCTAATTCCCCCTTTGCTGTTTTCAGACATGTTTAACTCGTGAGAATAATCCTAAGTGTAATTAAAATAATAAGTGTCTGTTAACATTGGTAGGTAAGTTAACACATGCTAAGCGATTACTCCACCATCTCCGCTAACTCCCCATCTGTAATTTGTAGACAGGTTTTTACTCTTGACAATAACATTGAGAGTAATTAAAAGATTAAAAGTTTGTACACAGACTACGTAAGTTAACAATTTATATATAACTTAATAACTTCAGGATATAAAATGATGCAAACATTTGTACGAATAAATATCAATATACATATTTTAAAACTAAAGTTTAGTGGAGAATCGAGGCATCGATCCCCGTACCTCTCACATGCGAAGCGAGCGCTCTACCATTTGAGCTAATTCCCCCTTTGCTGTTTTCAGACATGTGTAACTCGTGAGAATAATCCTGAGTGTAATTAAAATAAGAAGTGTCTGTTAACATTGGTAGGTAAGTTAACACATGCTAAGCAAGTACTCCACCATCTCCGCTAACTCTCCATCTGTAATTTGTAGACAGGTTTTTACTCTTGACAATAACATTGAGAGTAATTCAAATATTAAAAGTTTGTACACAGACTACGTAAGTTAACAATTTTAAATATAACTTAATTACTTCAGGATATAAAATGATGCAAACATTTGTACGAATAAATATCAATATACATATTTTAAAACTAAAGTTTAGTGGAGAATCGGGGCATCGATCCCCGTACCTCTCACATGCGAAGCGAGCGCTCTACCATCTGAGCTAATTCCCCGTTTGCTATTATCAGACATGTTTAACTCGTGAGAATAATCCAGAGCGTAATTAAAAAAATAAATGTCTGTAAACATTGGTAGGTAAGTTTACACATGCTAAGCGAGTACTCAACCATCTGAGCTTACTACCAATCTGTAATTTTTAGACAGGTTTTTACTCTTGACAATAACATTGAGAGTAATTAAAAGATTAAAACTTTGTACACAGACTACGTAAGTTAACAATTTTAAATATAACTTAATTACTTCAGGATATAAAATGATGCAAACATTTGTACGAATAAATATCAATATACATATTTTAAAACTAAAGTTTAGTGGAGAATCGAGGCATCGATCCCCGTACCTCTCACATGCGAAGCGAGCGCTCTACCATCTGAGCTAATTCCCCGTTTGCTATATTCAGACATGTTTAACTCATGAGAATAATCCAGAGCGTAATTAAAAAAATAAATGTCTGTAAACATTGGTAGGTAAGTTAACACATGCTAAGCGAGTACTCCACCATCTCCGCGAACTCCCCATCTGTAATTTGTAGACAGGTTTTTACTCTTGACTATAACATTGAGAGTAATTAAAATATTAAAAGTTTGTACACAGACTACGTAAGTTAACAATTTTAAATATAACTTAATTACTTCAGGATATAAAATGATGCAAACATTTGTACGAATAAATATCAATATACATATTTTAAAACTAAAGTTTAGTGGAGAATCGAGGCATCGATCCCCGTACCTCTCACATGCGAAGCGAGCGCTCTACCATTTGAGCTAATTCCCCCTTTGCTGTTTTCAGACATGTTTAACTCGTGAGAATAATCCTAAGTGTAATTAAAATAATAAGTGTCTGTTAACATTGGTAGGTAAGTTAACACATGCTAAGCAAGTACTCCACCATCTCCGCTAACTCTCTATCTGTAATTTGTAGACAGGTTTTTACTCTTGACAATAACATTGAGAGTAATTCAAATATTAAAAGTTTGTACACAGACTACGTAAGTTAACAATTTTAAATATAACTTAATTACTTCAGGATATAAAATGATGCAAACATTTGTACGAATAAATATCAATATACATATTTTAAAACTAAAGTTTAGTGGAGAATCGGGGCATCGATCCCCGTACCTCTAACATGCGAAGCGAGCGCTCTACCATCTGAGCTAATTCCCCGTTTGCTATTATCAGACATGTTTAACTCGTGAGAATAATCCAGAGCGTAATTAAAAAAATAAATGTCTGTAAACATTGGTAGGTAAGTTTACACATGCTAAGCGAGTACTCCACCATCTGAGCTTACTCTCAATCTGTAATTTTTCGACAGGTTTTTACTCTTGACAATAACATTGAGAGTAATTAAAAGATTAAAAGTTTGTACACAGACTACGTAAGTTAACAATTTTAAATATAACTTAATTACTTCAGGATATAAAATGATGCAAACATTTGTACTAATAAATATCAATATACAGATTAAAAAAAAAAGTTAACTGCAGAATGTGGGCATCGATCCCCGTACCTCTAACATGCGAAGCGAGCGCTCTACCATCTGAGCCAAGTCCCCCTTTCCTGTATTCAGACATGTTTAACTCGTGAGAATAATCCTGAGTGTAATTAAAATAATAAGTGTCTGTTAACATTGGTAGGTAAGTTAACACATGCTAAGCGAGTACTCCACCATCTCCGCTAACTCTCCATCTGTAATTTGTAGACAGGTTTTTACTCTTGACAATAACATTGAGAATAATTAAAAGATTAAAAGTTTGTACACAGACTACGTAAGTTAACAATTTTAAATATAACTTAATTACTTCAGGATATAAAATGATGCAAACATTTGTACGAATAAATATCAATATACATATTTTAAAACTAAAGTTTAGTGGAGAATCGAGGCATCGATCCCCGTACCTCTCACATGCGAAGCGAGCGCTCTACCATCTGAGCTAATTCCCCGTTTGCTATTTTCAGACATGTTTAACTCATGAGAATAATCCAGAGCGTAATTAAAAAAATAAATGTCTGTAAACATTGGTAGGTAAGTTAACACATGCTAAGCGAGTACTCCACCATCTCCGCTAACTCCCCATCTGTAATTTGTAGACAGGTTTTTACTCTTGACAATAACATTGAGAGTAATTAAAATATTAAAAGTTTGTACACAGACTACGTAAGTTAACAATTTTAAATAAACCTTAATTACTTCAGGATATAAAATGATGCAAACATTTGTAAGAATAAATATCAATATACATATTTTAAAACTAAAGTTTAGTGGAGAATCGAGGCATCGATCCCCGTACCTCTCACATGCGAAGCGAGCGCTCTACCATCTGAGCGAATTCCCCCATTTGCCGTTTTCAGACATGTTAAACTCGTGAGAATAATCCTGAGTGTAATTAAAATAATAAGTGTCTGTTAACATTGGTAGGTAAGTTAACACATGGTAAGCAAGTACTCAACCATCTCCGCTAACTCTCCATCTGTAATTTGTAGACAGGTTTTTACTCTTGACAATAACATTGAGAGTAAATAAAATATTAAAAGTTTGTACACAGACTACGTAAGTTAACAATTTTAAATATAACTTAATTACTTCAGGATATAAAATGATGCAAACATTTGTACGAATAAATATCAATATACAGATTTAAAAAAAAAGTTCAGTGGAGAATCGGGGCATCGATCCCCGTACCTCTCACATGCTAAGCGAGCGCTCTACCATCTTAGCCAAGTCCCCCTTTGCCGTTTTCAGACATGTTTAACTCGTGAGAATAATCCGGAGTGTAATGAAAATAATAAGTGTCTGTTAACATTGGTAGGTAAGTTTACACATGCTAAGCGATTACTCCACCATCTCCGCTAACTCCCCATCTGTAATTTGTAGACAGGTTTTTACTCTTGACAATAACATTGAGAGTAATTAAAAGATGAAAAGTTTGTACACAGACTACGTAAGTTAACAATTTATATATAACTTAATTACTTCAGGATATAAAATGATGCAAACATTTGTACTAATAAATATCAATATACAGATTAAAAACTAAAGTTTAGTGGAGAATCGGGGCATCGATCCCCGTACCTCCTACATGCTAAGCAAGCGCTCTACTATTTGAGCCAAGTCCCCCTTTGCTGTTTTCAGACATGTTTAACTCGTGAGAATAATCCTGAGTGTAATTAAAATAATAAGTGTCTGTTAACATTGGAAGGTAAGTTAACACATGCTAAGCAAGTACTCCACCATCTCCGCTAACTCTCCATCTGTAATTTGTAGACAGGTTTTTACTCTTGACAATAACATTGAGAGTAATTAAAAGATTAAAGGTTTGTGCACAGACTACGTAAGTTAACAATTTTAAATATAACTTAATTACTTCAGGATATAAAATGATGCAAACATTTGTACTAATAAATATCAACATACAGGTTTTAAAACTAAAGTTTACTGGAGAATCGGGCCATCGATCCCCGTACCTCTCACATGCGAAGCGAGCGCTCTACCATCTTAGCTAATTCCCCCTTTGCTGTTTCCAGACATGTTTAACCCGTGAGAATAATCCAGAGTGTAATTAAAATAATAACTGTCTGTTAACATTGGTAGGTAATTTTACACATGCTAAGCGAGTACTCCACCATCTGATCTTACTCCGAATCTGTAATTTTTCGACAGGTTTTTACTCTTGACAATAACATTGAGAGTAATTAAAAGATTAAAAGTTTTTACACAGACTACGTAAGTTGACAATTTGTACTAATAAATATAAATATACAGATTTTAAAACTAAAGTTTAGTGGAAAATCGGGGCATCGATCCCCGTACCTCTCACATGCGAAGCGAGCGCTTTACCATCTGAGCTAATTCCCCGTTGGCGGTTTTCAGACATGTTAAACTCGTCAGAATAAACCGGAGCGTAATTAAAATAATAAATGTCTGTTAACATTAGTAGGTAAGTTTATACATGCTAAGCGAGTACCCCACCATCTGAGCTAACTCCCCATCTGTAATTTTTAGACAGGTTTTTACTGTTGACAATAACATTGAGAGTAATTAAAATATTTACGGTTTGTGCACAGACTACGTAAGTTTACAATTTTTAATACTACTTAATTACTTCAGGATATAAAATGATGCTAACATTTGTACATATATATATCAATATACAGATAAAAAAAAAAACGTTTACTGGAGAATCGGGGCCTCGATCCCAGTACCTCTCACATGCAAATTGAGCGCTATACCATCAGAGCTAATTATCCGTTTGCAATATTCTAACATGTTTAACTCCTGAGAATAACCCGGGGCGTAATTAAAATAATAAATGTCTGCAAACATTGGTAGGTAAGTTTACACATGCTAAGCGAGTACCTTACCCTCTGAGCTTACTCCGAATCTGTAATTTTTCTACAGGTTTTTACTCTTGACAATAACATTGAGAGTAATTAAAACATTAAAAGTTTGTACACAGACTACGTAAGTTAACAATTTTAAATATAACTTAATTACTTCAGGATATAAAATGATGCAAACATTTGTACGAATAAATATCAATATACAGATTTTAAAAAAAAGTTTACTGGAGAATCGGGGCATCGATCCCGTACCTCTCACATTCTAAGCGACCGCTCTACCATCTGAGCTAATTCCCCCTTTGCTGTTTTCAGACATGTTTAAAATATTAAGGGTTTGTGCACAGACTACGTAAGTTAACAATTTTAAATATAACTTAATTACTTCAGGATATAAAAAGATGCAAACATTTGTACGAATAAATATCAATATACAGATTTTAAAACTAAAATTTAGTGGAGAATCGGGACATCGATCCCCGTTACTCACACATGCTAAGCGAGCGCTCTACCATCTGACCTAATTCCGCGTTTGCTATTTTCAGACATGTTTAACTCGCTAGAATAAAACGAAGCGTAATTAAAAAAATAACTGTCTATAAACATTGGTAGGTAAGTTTACACATGCTAAGCGAGTACTCCACCATCTTAGCTAACTCCCCATCTGTAATTTTTAGACTGGTTTTTACTCTTGACAATAACATTGAGGGTTATTAAAATATTAAACGTTTGTACGTAAGTTAACAATTTTTAATATAACTTTATTACGTCAGGATAAAAATGATGCAAACATTTGTACTTATGAATATCAATATACAGATTTAAAAAAAAAAGTTTACTGGAGAATCGTGGCATCGATCCCCGTGTCTCTCACATGCTAAGCGAGCGCTCTACCATCTGAGATAAATCCTCGTTCGCTATGTTCAGAAATGTTTAACTCGTGAGAATAATTCGGAGCGTAATTTAAATAATAACCGTCTGTAAAAATTGGTAGGAAAGTTTACACATGCTAAGCGAGTACTCCAGACTGTGAGCTAACTGCCCATCTGTAATTTTTAGACAGACAGGTGTTTACTCTTGACAATAACATTGAGGGTAATTAAAATATTAAGGGTTTGTGCACAGACTACGTAAGTTAACAATTTTAAATATAACTTAATTACTTCAAGATATAAAATGATGGAAACATTTGTACGAATAAATATCAATATACAGATTTAAAAAAAAAAGTTTACTGGAGAATCAGGGACTCAATCCCCGTACCTCTCACATGCTAAGCGAGCGCTCTACCATCTGAGCTAATTCCCCCTTTTATATTTTAGACATGTTTAACTCGTGAGAATAATACGGAGCGTAATTAAAAAAATAAATGTCTGTAAACATTGGTAGGTAAGTTTACACATGCTAAGCGATTACTCCACCATTTGAGCTAACTCCCCATCTGTTATTTTTAGACATGTTTTTACTCGTGACGACAATATCGAGAGTAATTAAAAGATTAAAAGTTTGGGCCCAGACTACGTAAGTTAATAATTTTAAATATAACTTCATTACTTCAGGATATAAAATGATGCAAACATTTGTACTAATAAATATCAATATACAGATTTTTTTAAAAAATTTACTAGAGAATCGGGGCATCGATCTCCGTACCTCTCGCATGCTAAGCGACCGCACTACCATCTGAGCAAATTCCCCGTTTGCTATTTTCACACATGGGTAACTCGTCAGAATAATCCGGATCGTAATTAAAAAAATAACCGACTATAAACATTGGTATGTAAGTTTACACATGCTAAGCGAGTACTCCACCATCTGATAACTCCCCATCTGTAATTTTTAGACTGGTTTTTACTTCTGACAATAACATTGAGAGTAATTAAAATATTAAAAGTTTGTACACAGACTACGAAAGTTAACAATTTTCAATATAACTTAATTACTTCAGGATATATCATGATGCAAACATTTGTACTAATAAATATCAATATACAGATTAAAAAAAAAAAGTTTACTGGGGAATCGGTGCCTCAGTCCCAGTACCTCTCACATGCTAAGCGAGCGCTCTACCATCTGAGCTAATTCTCCCTGTGCTGGTTTTACACATGTTAAATTCGTCAGAATATTCTTGAGCGTAATTAAAATATTACAAATCTGTAAACATGCGTACGTAAGTTTACACATGCTAAGCGAGTACTCCATGATCAAAGCTAACTCCCCATCTGTTATTTTTAGACATGTTTGTAGTCGTGACAATGATATTTAAAGTAATTAAAATATAAAAAGTTTGTTCACAGACTACGCAAGTTAACAATATTAAATATAACTTAATTACTTCACGATATAAAATGATGCAAACATTTGTACTAATAAATATCAACATACAGATTTTAAAAAAAATAACTGGAGAATCGGGGCATCGGGTCTAGTGCCGCTCACATGTGAGGCAAGCGCTCTACCATCTTAGCTAATTCCCCATTTACTACTGTTAGACTTGTTTAAATCGTGAGAATTATCTTGAGCGTGATTAAAATATTAAAAATCTGTAAACATTCCTTCGTACGTTTACACAAGCTAAGCGAGTACTCCATGATCTTAGCTAACTCCCCATCTGTTATTTTTAGACATGTTTGTGCATAAATTACGTAAGTTAACTTAAAATTGTTAACTATAACTAAAATAAACAGTCGTACGTAAGTTGATACATGCTAAGCGAGTACTCCATGATCTGAGCTAACTCCCCATCTGTTATTTTTAGACATTTTTATAGTCATGTCAATGATATTGAGAGTATAGCTTGTGACAATGAAATTGAGAGTAATTAAAATATGAAAGGTTTGTGCACACACCACGTTAGTTAACAATTTAAATATAACTGAATTACTTCCGGATATAAAATGATGCAAACATTTGTACTAATGAATATCAACATACAGATTTTTTTTAAAATTAACTGGAGAATGGGGACATCAATCCCCGTACCTCGCTCTAAAATCTTAGCTAATTACCCCTTTACTATTGTTAGACTTGTTTAACTCGTGAGAATTATCTTGAGCGTAATTAAAATTTTTATCAACCTGTAAACATACGTACGTGAGTTTACTCATGCTAAGCGAATACCTCATGATCTGAGCTTACTCCCCATGTGTTATTTTCAGACATGTTAATACTCGTTACAATAATATTGAGAGTAAGTAAAATATTAAAAGTTTGCGCACAGACTACGTAAGATAATTATTTTAAAGATAACGTAATTACATCAGGATATAAAATGATGCAAACATTCGTACTAATTAATATCAAAATACAGATCTTTTTTTAAATAGACTGGAGAATCGGGGCATCGATTCCCGTACCTCTCACATGCTAAGCGAGCGCTCCACCATGTGAGCTAATTCCCCATTTACTATTGTTGGACATGTTTTACTCGTGAGAATTAACTTGAGCGTAATTGAAATATTAACAACCTGTAAACATGCGTACGTAAGTTTACACATGCTAACCGAGTACTCCACCATCTGAGCTAACTCCCCATCTGTTATTTTTAGACATGTTTATACTCGTTACAATAATATTGAGAGTAAGTAAAATATTAAAAGTTTGATCACAGACTACGTAAGGTAATAATTTTAAATAAAGCTTAATTACTTCCGGATATAACATGATGCAAACATTTGTACTAATGAAGATCAATATACAGATTTAACAAAAAATTGACTGAAGAATCGGAGCATCGATCTCCTTTCACATGCTAAGCGAGCGTACTACCATCTAAGCTAATTCTGCTTTTGCTATTTTCGACATGTTTATCTCCTTAGAATAATCTTGAGCGTAATTAAAATATTACAAGTCTGTAAATATGCGTACGTAATTTTTACATGTTAACTATAATTAAAATATTACAAGTCTGTAATTATGCGTACGTAATTTTTACATGTTAACTATAATTAAAATATTACAAGTCTGTAAACATGCGTTCGTAATTTTTACATGTTAACTATAATTAAAATACTCCAGTATTTTAAATGAGGAGAACATTTGTATAAATGAACATTAATATCAAGGTCTTATAAAGAAAACAAAATTCAATGGAGAATTTATGGATCGATCCCCGTATCTATCAAACGATGGGAGAAATGCATATCTCTAGGTTGTTCCTATGTAGAGAAAGACGAATAAATGTGCCAAGTTGCAATGATCTATTGCTCTGAGAAATGGGTCAAGAGAATTACTTATTTAACGCTTCTCATATGTGCATCAAAACCTTACAAAGAAGTTTATTATGTGGTTCAACTCATCGGTTGTCTATAGGAACTTTTATGTGTCCAAGTCAGGTAACTGTCGTTTCTAAACCTCCAGCTAAAGGGGATAGTTTTCGAAATTGTGGGTAGCCATTTGTATCCGACTGAGGTTCACTCAAGAAGTGTCTGAGATATATTTTACTGTAGTATCTATCTTGGAGACGGCGTGAACATCTGTTTACGTTTCAACATGGTCTATGAATAAATGGTGCCCAATGATATCATGTAAAACAGGATCTGCCATTGGATCTGGAATTTCCGCACTGATAACTGAATCTATCTCAGAGGATCTCAACTTTAGTTGAAGCCAAACCAGACAATGATCATGACACAATCCTCTTTTTCTGCCACTCAACAGTGTACATGGAGTCTATGACCACTCCGAAAATGTTTCCTTTCGTTAGGAGTTTGATAAGGATATCTAGCTTTAGATGGAAAACTCTTGCTATGAGGTCATGACAATCATTCACAATCTCAGGCCATTTCGGATTGCAGGTAAAATTCATTAAAAAAATCTGCAGTTCCATGTTTTCTCACATACACCATCGCATCTTGCGTGCGTTCATGCATATAGCGAGGTCCCCCAGTAAATGTTGCTGTAGGATTGTCAGTTGGCCAACATTTTCAGTATTGCCATCAATACTTAGTGAGTCCCCCAAGTTAATGTAATCAGCAACTCTTAGCTCCCTTTTGATGAGTCTTAATGTAAGTAAGTCTCTCATGCTCTATTTTGGCATACATATCAACTATGTACTGTTGGAATAGCTTCCTTCATTTAAGCAGCATGTTAAACTTCCTTCACAGACCATAACGTATATGCCTAGAAATGATTACAAGAAATCTGTTTTCCTACTACTAATTGAGTAGTATGGGGATTTGCTTTCCAAACAGTGAAATGATACCCTTCTTGACCTGTCCAATGAATGATCGGGTACTGTAAAGCGTCACATGCCGGATTTGTTTCAGAGATGCGCTGAAGTTGTTTGTTTCAGAGATGCAAAATGATGTCCCGATGATGGAACTGCTGGTCAACTATTACAACAGCAACTTCACGTGCCTCGGGAACATTGAAACGCTGTTCAGGTTCTCCTGTAGGAGTTTTGTAAGTATGTATAACCACTTTTAAATCATCACTTCCATTATGCTCGATAGCCATCTTAAATTCTTGGATATATTGATTTTCTCTGTGAAGCATGCTTTGTAATGCAAGGACAATATCTAATTTAGTGTTTGAAAAAGAGTTAGATCTAATCGCCGCTTCTTGTTCATCACCCAGAAAATATATTTGCAGAAACTGTGGAATTCCCCCTTCGATAGGAAGCAAGGAACCCACTCTATGACAAATCTGTCCGCAAACGTTAAATGTAGGCATATAGCCCTTTCACGTATTTGTCCAGCGCCAAAGCTTCTCATACTGAAGCATTGGTTATAACTCTGAATGTTGTTGAGGAAATGTATTGAAAATTGCGAAGTGTTATCAATAAAGGGTTTTAATCGTTCCGGGGGTGTACCTAAATCTTGAAGAATAACTTTGCCACCAGAACAGCACATACCTGCTGACTCACTAATCCATTTTTAGCGTTACATTTCGTACACGTTGTTCCGTTATGAATTCTATTTGAATGTATCTGAGTTGGTGATAATTACACGCAACATCATAATTGCGGCCTTCATGCCACCAGGAACTGGCTTGAAGAACAGTACTTAGTGATGTATGTACCTGCATGGCTATAAATCTGGCATGTCTGTGTTGTTGTGCCATATTATCTAAATGTTGGTTCGTCTCAGTACGCCTCACGTGTTCCACTTAATATGTATCTGCGGCAATATGATCTAGTTCCTGTAACTCCGAAGGTTGACTTCCAGTTTCGTTGAAGGAATTACCCAAACGCTCCTGGTGAGACTGCTCATGATTTTCTGTTTGTAGACTTCTCTTTCTCGAGGCAGCTGGTCTTGTAGTACAACCAATAAGAGTTTTTTTAGAGGCATGTTTCTCTTGTTTTCGGCATGGAAAGAATTGTGATCGAAAAGTTGAATAATGAGAACGTGAAAAGGAATAACTAAAAAAAAAAAATGAAAGAATGTGGGCCACGTGTAACGAAAGTAAATTCTATTTTAGTCAAGTATGATAAAATATATGTTGTGTTAATAGTAAAAGAAAAAAAACGATTACATCGTATTTAAATATTTGATCAGTAAATACTAATGAAAGTTATCGTAGTGAGCATGAAATTGTAACAAATTATGATATATATATATATATATATATATATATATATATATATATATATATATAAGTCGGTAGGTATAAAACACTTTAATATTTAAAAATATTTATAGTTAATGCGCCTTTAAGAATTAATAGTCTTAAGAGCCCTGTTTGATCTTACAAAATTGTTGTAATCTTGCGATTAAGCAAAGTTCTACTCGAGCGTTAACAATATCGACATGACGCTTGACCCCGCCTCACGTAAGTCCAAATTAATGTCAACAAGTGTTTCTGAAAAAAATAACAAAATGTATTTAATATAAGGACAGCAAGTTTTGTCGCCGCCACTTACCGCCACAAAGCACAATCAAGGATTTGTGTTACCTAACTCAAATTAAACAATAAATAGCAATCAATTAAAATGAAAGAGCGCCATATGCATGTAATGTTATAATAAATACAATTGTTTACTTACATTTTGTTAATATAGTTGTATTTATTACATTATGCTCCCCAACCATGTACGTTGGACTATAACCCCCCCCTTTCCCTGTTACTCCCTGCATGCATCTGCATCCGTTTCCGGCCTCTCTCGGAATAAAGCCTGGTTTCTCTTTACTTCTTAAATACATCGTAATGTAACATGGTGGCAGCGGTGTAAAATACGTCTCAAAACCCGAAACACAAAGTCATCGTCAGAATGAGCAACCGGTGAAGCTTTATCTCCTTCCCAAGCGACGGACAGTGCTACAACTACTACTACAAACTATCAACAACGTCCCTCGTGCGAAAAAGATGGCGGAAAGTTTTCGAGCAAAGATAATGCCCCAAGCAGTTTGGATACTAAAACCAACCCCGCGAAAGCGTGGAAATTATGGAAACAGATGTAGAAGAACAACTGTACTATCGCCAAACTAGCAGACCAGGATAAACAGTACCAAACAGCGTTGTTTCTACACGCGTCGGACCAGACGCCCTTACTATCCACAACAGGTTTCAATTTCCCCCCACCGAAGACAAAGATGACGTCGATACGGTGATAGTCAAATTCGACCAACACTTCATAGGACAGACGAATGAGACCTATGAGCGATACCTCTTCAACAAAAGAGACCAAGAACCAGATGAGACTATCGACTCCTACGTTACGGTACTACGCAACCTAGCTAAATTGTGCAATTTTTGTGTATGTCTACATGACTCTCTGCAGCGTGACCGTATCGTACTAGGAGTCAGAGATAACCATGCCCGTAAAAGACTACTGCAAAATACGGCAATAACATTTCAACAAAGTGTTGACATATGCCGTAGCTGTGAGGCAACGGAGATACGACTAAAAATAACTAATCCTGGCCAACAAGAACGGATTAACACAGCCCAAGGCCCAGGTTATAAAAAAGAGAACTAAAGGTACGGGCAAATAGACTGTCATTTCTGTGGCAGAAGGCATGGCAAAAGAAAAGAAGCATGTTCTGCAGTCACAAAAACCACTTTGCACTGAAATGCCCGGAAAAGCGGCGTGGTGAGAGACCGTCTAAACCAAGACACGTGGTGAATCGAATAGTGTCCGACTCTGACTCTTCTAGCGATACGGACTACATACTAAGCGTCAACTCCGAGAAAGGAGAAAAAAAACGACAGAACCATTTATGCTAGAATGACACTAGACCATAAACAGGTAAAATTCCAACTCGACTGTGGTGCTACTATTAATGTAATTCCACTCAAATATGTGCGCGATGTTAATCTGCAACCAGCATCTAAGATGTGGAATACGATCGAACTCGTACCGCTTGGCAGATGCAGGATTATTTGTGCAACCCCAAGAACACGAAAAAGTACTCTGTTGAGTTCAGGGTGGTTAAAGAAAATCTTACCCCATTGCTGGGGAAACGGGCAAGTGAACAGATGAACTTAATAACGGTACATTATGACAACATCGCTAATGTTCACTCAGACCCAGTATGTGAGCAACTGATGACAGAGTACTCGGACGTTTTTAACGGCGGACTGGGAGCACTGCCAGGTCAAGTGCACCTACAGGTAGACCCCACCATAACACCCCATACTGACCCAGCCGGACGTATACCAGTATCTATGATTCCTCAAGTCAACGACGAATTGAAAAGGTTAGAAAAACTCGGAGTTATTACCCCTGTTGACAAAATAACAGACTGGAATAGTCGAATGATTATCTCCACAAAGAAGTCAGGGGATATCCGAATCTGCATCGATCCAATACCGCTAAACAAAGCGCTGAAGCGCGAGCGATACCAACTACTTACCATACAGGAAGTACTACCCAAGTTAACAAATGCAAAATACTTCACTAGGTAGACGTTGCGTCAGCATACTGGCATGTAGTGCTAGACGCCGAGTCAAGCCTCCTCACAACTTTCCAAACGGGGTTCGATCGATACCGGTGGCCGATGCTCCCCTTTGGAACTTGTGTGAGCTCTGAAATATTCCAAAAACGTCTCTATCAAGCCATAGACGGTCTAGATGGAGTTGCATGCGTCGCCGACGATATAATTGCATTCGGTTCATGGGATGACCTACAACAAGCCTCCGTAAACCATGATGCAAACCTGAAGGCACTCCTACAACGGTGTCGAGAAAGAGGAATGAAACTAAACCGAGGAAAGGCAGAAGTAAAAAAGACTGCCATAAGTTTCATGGGTCATCTCATTAACAGTGATGGGCTACTCTCAGATCCTTCTAAAATTGACGCGATCACCAAACTAAAGCGGCCCACATCGATCGAAGAGATACAGAGACTCTGTGGGATTGTCAACTACCTAGCAAGGTTCCTACCAAGATTGTCGACCGTCATGGAGCCCATACGGCAATTGATGTGCAAGGATGTCCCATGGATATGGTCGCGAGCACGAGATACCGCATTCGCAGAAATGAAGCGAGCAATCACTGAAGCACGCGTAATCGGTTACTACGATCCGAAAATGGCCATCACAATACAGTGTGACGCCAGCGCAGCATTACTACAACAAGGCAAGCCAGTAGCATATGCAAGCAGAGCGCTGACTGATACTGAGCAGAGATACGCCCATATCGAAAAGGAAATGTTGGCGGTTGTGTTCTCACTGAAGAAATTCCACCAATACACTTATGACAGACGAACAGATATGACACAGATCATAAACCACTGGAAGCTATAGTGAAAAAACCTTTGCAAAAGCCCCTAAACGATTACAGGGAATGTTATTGCGGACTCAGAAGTATGACATCGACGTCGCGTACCTCAAAGGAAAACACATGTATATCGCTGACATGCTATCGCGGTCATACATAACCGAAAAGAACCATCAAGCCGAATTCGAGCTTGTCGACATGGTTAGCTTTCTACCTATCCGACTCAGATCCGGAAAGCAACGAATCAAGATGAGGTATGTGACCAACTTAGGAAAACAATAGTACAGGGTTGGCCAACCGAGAAAATAGACCTTATTGCTGTGCTGCACCCATATTTTCACACTCGTGATGAGATGTCAGTTCAAGATTGACTTATTTTCAAGGGCGACCGAGTACTCATTCCACTCAGTCTCCGGAGTGACATCAAACGCCCAATTCACTCCTCACACATTGGCATAGATGGATGCCTACGCCGCGTCAGAGAATGTGTTTTCTGGCCGGGAATGTCATCGGAGATACGGGAATACATCTCCACTTGCGAAACCTGCTGCAAGTTCGCCACAGAGCAACCGAAAGAAACTTTGATGCCACATGATATACCTGATCGGCCATGACAGAAAGTTGGCATTGATTTGTTTGAAAGTGAGACGGGGGAGTACCTCATAACTGTCGATTATTTCTCAAACTTCTGGGAGATGGATCGATTATAAGACATAACAACCTCCACCATCATCCGCAAGTTGAAGGCACATTTTGCGAGATATGGGATCCCCTGCCAGGTGATCTCTGACGCTGGACCCCAGTTCACCTCATCAGCTTTTAAACACTTCTCGGAGAAATGGGCCGTCGAACATCTCATGGCAAGCCCCGAAAACCAGCAAACTAATGGAAAGGCAGAATCCGCTGTGAAAAGTGCAAATCGCCTCATGCGGAAGAACAAAGGCATTGACACCGACCCGTTCCTGGCACTACTCGACTTCAGGAATATATATGGGAAGCAGACCCTCTCAGCGCCTGCTGAATCGCCGCACACGCTCACTTCTGCCCATGAGTAGCAACCTGCTGAAACCCAGGTCCACAAACCAGGGGGAAAAGGATAAAATGCTCCTCAGGCGTAAGCAATGCTTCCAGGCAGAATACTATAATCGTCGTACACACAACCTACCGACACTGACCCAAGGCGAGGTCGTCAGGATGCGCCCATACAAGAAAGGCGACATAGTATGGGAAAAGAGCGTTGTGAACCAACGCCTAGATGAACGTTCCTACATGGTCGATACACCCAGCGGAAGCTACCGACGCAACAGGCGTCACCTGCGAAGATCCCCGGAACAACCACAAATGATAGGACGCACAAACTGATAACAGTCTGGCTAAACAATGTAACTCCATAGAGTAAGGACACTCCTCATCCATAAAAGGGAGGATGTTACATTATGCTCCCCACCCATGTACGTTGGACTATAACTCCCCCCCTTTCCCCTGTTACTCCCGGCATGCATCTGCATCCGTTTCCAGGCTCTCTCGGAATAAAGCCTGGCTTCGGCCAGTATGTCTTATCTCTCTCCTACACTTGTGTTCTCTTTACTTCTTAAATACATCGTAATGTAACAGTAATGGTTGTCTAAATGATAACGTTATTATTTCAGCACGGTCCCTAGCATAAGGAAAGATAATACCGTTAATAAGAAACCGAAAAGTAAAAAATACTTATAATGTGAGGAAAACGAATCAACGTTAAGTCTATTTGTAAAAATAACAAAAGAAAAACAAACAAAAGAAACATTTTTGAATTAATGAGGTACGGGTGGGGTTTGAATGGGCCAATAAAATGACAACTCGGTGCCTACTGCTGCCCATTGTTTATGATATTTTGTTGTTAGTTTTCAACATATTCCTAAAAGCAGCCAATGCATTGATTTATTCATGAAATTTGAATCTTGTTTGTATTTTGTTTGACGAAGAATATTGCGACGGTAGCTTTAGTTTATTAAATTGCTAAATGAATATACAGAATAGTTAACTAAGCTCCCCCTCCTATCTTTAGGATGAGTTTCTAAATAGTAACGTTAGTATGTATGATTGTGTGTGGCTAGAGGGTGGTGCAGTAAAACGATAGCTGGGATTGTTTCCAAGAAATCTACCCCCACTAAAAAAAAAAAGTTCGCTTCAAAGCGTGTAGAAGTACCAAGTGGTTTTGTTTGTTCTGTAAATAAATAAATATATAATCATGTAGATATTTTAATATTTTAGTATTTAGTTTATAAGCGAATGAAAAAGAAGAAACAGTTCCGTTCAAATTGTGTAGAATTAGCTTGTTTATTTTGTTATATAAATAAGTAAAACGTATAATTATTGCTATATATCGATTGTTGATTTGTATAATTTGTAACATAATTTATATAAAAAATAATTTAAAAAAAAAACAGTTCGGTTCAAATTATGTAGAAGTAACAATTTTTTTATTTATTTGTAAATAAAGAAAACGTATATTTAGTTGTTTGATTTATAATTGATCTTTTTGTTTAGTTTTGTATTTATTACAATAGCAGACATTGTCAACCTTTTTCTTTTCGTGTAAAGGTGTTTAAAGTCAAGGATCGATGTTATTTTATTTTTGTTTTCGTTTTTTTCGTAGCCTTTACTTGTGTAAAATAATGATGCAGACATGTTGAGTAATAACGCATAAGACTCCACGGGGAGGTTAAAAGCATGACCCCACAATAATGAAGAAAAGCCGAAAACTAGATAGATTGTCAATTAGGCTAAAAGAACAACGGAAATGAATCGGTGATCTTTGAACGAGCTCAGGTGTGTGAGGTCTTCGAGTTCATTTCGGAGAATGACGTCGTAAAAAAAAAACGATTCGGTTACCTTTAAAAGAGTCAGGTGCAGATGCCCCAAAAAGAAGGCACCCGGAGTGCAAGGTCAGAAATTAAAACCGCGGTTTTAAACGAAGGAAGAAGGAGTGCTTACGTAGCAAAGATCGAGTTAGGAAGATATAGATAAAAACTTGTCCTGGGTTAGCCCCGAAGAGAGGTACACCCCCACCAGGGCCGAACTGCCTTAAACAAGCCTTCGCTATATTCCAGGAGCAGACTGCTACAGAAAGTATTGTCGTGTTTTCCACTAGGCTGCAAGGTAAATCACTCTGCCTGGTTTTCGTGAAAAATAACCTACGTTGGGTAGAGTCGAAAATCAACCGCCGTCAAAGTAAAGAAAGAGGTTTCTTCGTAAGACAAGGGAAAGAACAATAATGACAAAAGACTTTTGCTAAGAAAGAAATATTTAATTTTATATATGTGCATACCCAACTTACACTAGCTGGTGGTGAAGAATAAAGAAACATAGTTTATCGAGCACATCCTTGTCTCTATCGTAGTGTTTTGTTTGATGCTACCGGGTCTCCCGAAGGAACGGGTATTACAACACTTGTAGGTAAGATAATTCCGTTAAAAAAAGTATATCATTTTTAATTACCCATGTTTACAAATTCATATGTGATTATGTGTTATGATATATTGTAGTTAAGCATATTGTAATATTATTTATAAGGGGTGTCGAAATGATAAGGTTATTATTTCAGCGCGGTCCGTGAGGTAAAATATTTCCCAAAAAAGAAAAATCTCTTTAAAAAGAATATATAAAAAAACGAATCGATAAAAAAGCCCCCCCCTCCTCCGGGAATAATTTCTTTGGAATGTTGTTTAGTATTTTATATACTTTTTGTGATGTGGATTAATTTTGCAAAGTCAAGTAAATTATATTTCTGTCTAGAGCTAGAAAATCAAAAGTTATGCTTCTGGCGAAAACTTTAAAATAAAGTGAATTGTAATCCGTTTTCGGTTATAACTGACGATTCGAAACCGAAAAGAACAATACTGTATTATGTGTGGTAGCGTTTATGGGCCGGACAATAATATGATAACTTGGTAGTTAGTGCTGCGTTATCATTTAATTTTGTTATTTTTGTAAGTTTTCAAAATGCAATTAAGGTTGATGTCTTTTTCGTAGAAGCACCGAATGCTTTTATTTATTTATAAAAAAGTGAACTTTCGATGTGTTTTTTGTATATTTTATGAAAAAAAAAGAAAAGATACAGTTCGGTTCAAATTGTGTTGAAATAGAATTTTCTTTATTTTATAAATAAGTAAAACGTATAATTATTGTTATATATCGATTGTTGATTTGTATAGTTTGTAACAGAATTGATATAAAAATTTTAAAAAGCAACAATTTGGTTCAAATTATGTAGAACGATCAATTGTTTTATTTTTTTGTAAATAAAGAAAACGTATATTTATTTTTTTAATTTATCCTTATTTTTTTTAGGAATTGATTTTTTATGAGGTTTCTAATTTATTACAATAAAATAGCAGAATTAGTCAACTTTTTCTTTTTCGTGTTTTAATTCAAGGATCGATGTTTTTTTTGTTTTCGTTTTTTCGTTACCTTTATTTGTAGATGTTGAAAAAAGTACTTAAAGGCTGTACCCAGAAGGGAGTCTGCAGCAGTCGGGGTTGCAAAAAGGAATTCTTCTTAAGCGACCCACGCCAACAGGGTCTGGTAGTAATCAAGAATTAAACTAAGAAAGAAACTCAACGCTCTGGTCTCTATCGAGGCCAGAACCACAATAGTAACACCGAGAGAATGGCAGGACCTGAATTTATAGGCTGTAACTACTCCCACTATTCCCCCACTCGTTCCCAACTATAAATGTCACTCTCTCTTTCTGCTCATGTTAGCCACATATCCCCCAAATGCTGAGCACACAATCTGTAAGTACACCATTTTTTTCACACCCTCCCAACCAAAACAACAACAACAAAAAGTCAGAAGAAGGAAAACATCAATGAGAGGAGTAAACGGGCCTAGTGTCCAAATCACAGTTTGCATGGGGGGGGGACAGCGGTGCAGTATCCTCCTCCCTACGAATACCCTACCACCGATTGCAATTTTATGCAGGTAGTAGGCTTGGTCTACCCTTACGCTTTTTCTGGGGCGCACATTCACGGCAGTACCACATTTGTCGTCTTAGAGGTGCATCGACAATGCCGACTCATCGAAAATGGAACAATTCGTCACACAAATCGAATACAATTATGTCCAGATCTCCTTGAGGAGCATTACATACTGGACACAACCAGACATGGTTTTGGAGATTCTATAATACCGTCGTCAGATGTTAGAGAAAGTTCCAAAGGATAAAGATATTCCAGCGAGTGGACCTCCTCAAGACCTCCCCCTGCTGATACGGGCTGATCTAACCACACCATCATCGCCCCGGATCAGATCCAAAATGGTTCCCAAAACCCAAAACGGGCTTGGCTTTAGGGAGCTCTTAACAAGAACTACATCATCCTTCTGAATGCGGCTCTCTGATCGCAACCGAAAACGTCCTGGAGATTTCCTTCCCAGATCCAAAAGGTATTCGTTGTATCACAACTCGTGGAATTCCGACAAACATTGGTTCCTTAGCTCCATAGTTTTGATAAGCCTCTCTCTGCTGGGTGGCACTGCCATAGCAAAATCGTTCTTCCCCAACCGCAATAATAACCCGGAGCTCTGGTTAGGCTTCAAGAACATGTTGGGAGTGACAGCTGTAGCATACTTATCCGCAGACACCTGGTACGTCAAGGGTCGGATATTTATTGATCTCTGAATATCAGAAAGCACTGTCAAAAGAGTAAAATAATTCAATTTACCCCTGCCAAGAATTTTGAAGAGGCAATTTGTTTTAATGCAACGTTCCCAAGTCCCACCATACCACGGGGAAAACAGGGGCTTGTTTTAAGTTTCATGCAACATGAGCCAAATTTGCTCTGGTATTCCTGTAGCAGAGAGAGACGACTAATGAGTCTCCCACTTCCGAGAAATGTTTTGGCTTTGTCACAATATATTGCTTCTGGAACTTCGTATTCATTGGTGAAAGACGCGAGAGCTTGAAAAAAGGGCAGCACGCTCATGTCCGGAACTATCTCTATATGGACAGCCCTCACATCCAGGCAAGTGAAAAAGAGTAAGTACATTTTGCTGTCCAGGCTTCCATCCTTTATCCAGAGATGACCGGTGAAGTTGGTAAAGCACTCCGAAATCTGTACGAGGAGTCGGTAGACTGGCCACAGAATTTGGTAGCACGATCCTGGAATTGTACCTCTTGTTGACTGCCTATCTTCCCTGTGAGGCCCAGTAGCCGCTTCGCCTCAACTCGGCCAAAGTTGAACCTGCCCCCAGGTGGGAACATCTTGCGTGGCAGTCTAAGATTATAAGTCTGTCTGGTAACCGGGTGGTGTTTTCCTATAAACATAGGATTCTTAACTTCGTAGGCAAGATCGATTATCGATTAATTCTCCCCCTTGACCGGATTAACCCATCTGAATCCAGAAAAAGGTCCAAAGCGCGACCCGCGTGGGTTCTGATATTCCCACCGGCTTCTTCAGATACTCAGCCTCTGATGAAAATTCTTGTCCCTGTACCGTTCTCATTAGGTAAATCGCCGCCTTGGAATCATTGTCCCATTCCTGTCTCAGCTTGATGGCTAGGAACCTGAACACCATCGAGGTGACTCTCAGCAGACGAGAGAAGGTAGAAAACCTGTGAATAGATATGATTAAATGGCATTCCTTCGACCAGAGAGCAGTTCATTGAAGTATGAGCCATCCGCCGGCAATGCTCGTTCAGGCAGGGTAATTCTTGAGCTGGCCATTGAAGGATTTCTTTCACGTAGCCAAGAAGTACCTGTGCACCAAAACTCAAATCCGGATTGAAACTTCCTCAACGTCAATCCTCTTGTGATCATATCTGCTGGATTTTGTGTAGTGGCTACGTACTTAAAAAAAGAGCCTTAGACCATATCAAGACTCAAACTCATGATTCATTTGCATGATGTCCTGGAGTCTATTCTTAGCCAAAATGTTTTTGCTTGCCATAGATCGGGATAAAAGCCAGGACAACACCACTTGCGCGTCGGTGGCCACACATAAATCGGTTGGGACAAACAGCCCACAATTGTTCATGATGGTTGGCAGGCAGTTGAAGGCAAGGTAAACTGCTATCAACTACCATACAGGCAGACATTTGTCCTTTATTGGTGCAACCGTTGCCTTGGAAGATCGTTGGTTCTGTACAATATATACGGCAAACCCATATGCCTCCTTAGAAGCGTCGCAAAAGATGTACATGTCACCAGGTTGTCGATTATATCGGAAATCATTTAACCCTGACAGATCCTTAGCAAGATCGCTCCAGCCCCTCAGAACTTCAGGAACGAGAGGATCGTCCCAACCAGAACCATTCTTCCACATAGTCTTAATAAGTATACGGCTGCGGATCGTAACTGGGAGACAGAGAGACAATGGGTCAACAATCTTTGCTGCTTCTGAAAGTATCCCCCTCTCCGTTGCAGCACTGAGATCGCATATGAAAAGGGATTATACCGGTACCCCAGTACCCTCTCCCATTCATCATCACGCATGCTCAGTGTATCATCCCTTTTCATCCTATCTCAGATGACGTCATCATTTGTGTCGCAGGACTGAATAACAAATCCTCTCTCCAGCAAACGCTCCCTTGCCAAGGAGTACAAATCGGCAAGTTTATGATGATCTGCTTCTGATGTGACGCGGTTGCTCACGTAGAATCAATCTTCCATCATCTTGCGACAAGCGTCTAGCGGATACTGTGCTGCATGAAACTTTAGAATACACACCAGTACAAACGGGCTAGAAGTGAATCCGAAAGTCAAAGTTGAATATCTGAAGCAGCAAAGACGATCCCCATCTTTAAGGAAAAAAACAGAATCTGTTTTTGTCAGATTCCAGTCTGAGATGTATCATCAGGAATGCCTTCCTGATGCTCGCCAACAGAACAGTTGTTAGCTCTGAAGGTCATTAGTAAATTCAACATTTCTCCAGTGAGGTTGACTCCGGAGTAAGCAGTCTCGTTCAGGGACATATCGTTACCAGTTTTCAAACTGCAGTGTAACACGGGTCTGATCTTGGTAGTAGCTCTCTGGTCAGATTTAAAAACAGGTAGATGAGGTATCCACATATAATTATCAAATTCGTAGGGGGGCACGAAGATCTCCTCAATTATTCCATCCTTCTCCTGCTGTTGTAATACTCCCAAGTATTCCTGATACAACCCTTTCTTTATTAGGTCCTTTGTTACTCGGTCCAAGATACGCAAGGAAATATGATGATTGGACGGGACTTAGGCTAGATTGTCAGTATGCCAGGGGAGCTCCACATAGTATGTTCCATCCCTGAACTCTATAGTCCTCCGAAAGCGCCTGATCTGCTCCTGATCATAGTCAGAGATGGTATCCCTGTCAGATATCCCCAGAGACTCTATACTGAACATCCATTCTAAGCCCCTCTGCACTTCACTATTCGGAAAAAATCTCTGCTAAGGGGTCAAGATAAGTTGGTTAGTGCTCCAGCACGAAACACAAGTGAGGAGAATTTACTTAGGGGGTCTGCTTTATTACAGAATTAAATGAGATGTGGGGCACCTCATGAGTGGTTTTGTGCTCAAAGAAGAATGATTCCACGGCTCCAAAGGGGACAAGACCTGCTGGGATGGAGAAGGTCCATCCCTTCAGACAGAGAACCAGTTGAAAGGGACCCAACTGATGCAAGAGGTCCAATCCGATGATACCCCTAATTGGTATGAAGTCTGAACCAGCCTCAAAGTGCCCAGCCAGGGAACACTCAGCAGCTTTGAAAGCGCTCAACAGGGGTTCCAAATTGGCTAGTCGAACAGATAAGTCCATCACATAAGCTACCAGAATATGAGAATTCAAGGTGTTTCCGTAACCTAAATCAATCCCCGGTACCACCTCCTTAAATCTCTGATCAAACTCACCAAGAAGGGTGGACAATCTAAGTTGGCAATCAACGCCAATTGATTCAAGTGAACCGAAGACATGCAGCACTTCAGCAGACAAATACAACCGCCCACTGCCTGTGTCCAGGAGGCAATTAACAGCAACAGTCCTTTTTCCTCTGATGAACGTCACAAATAGAATGGGGGCCAAGCTGAGAGAATATCCAGGAGAGATCTGGAGGTTAGTGTTTATGCGAAAGGAAGAGGTAGTCCGAGCCCTCCACGCAGATCCCTGAGTAGAACTTCGGCCAGCGTAGAATTTTTTACTGGTAGATGCGCCACCCTTAACCAGCAGTCTTTTTATAGCTTCCTCTGTAAATTCAAAAATGGACGACCATGATGGTGATCGCTTCCCTCTGAGTCCAATAATCTCCCCTTTAAGTTCTTTAGAGAACTTTCGGAACAGGACCTTGGCCATAAGGCGAGCCACACCCGACCCATCCATTGAAAAGTCACATGAATAGGAGCTTCCCAGCTCTTCCAGCAGAGAGGCAGTCCTGGGAACAAATTCGCCAAGATCCACATAGGTAGTGTCCTTCCCAGGAATATATTCCAGTATATCCTGAAATATCTGGTCTATGATATCGTCAACATCAAAGTACTCCGTTTTCAATAATGACAGAGTACGCTGATAGTTCATGTCTGTGCAGTTCAGGTGGTTAATTAGCTGCAGTGTTCTGTCAGAAAGGGAGCACTTTAAGAAATTTAGACGCTCAGCGTCATTGGTCATACTAACCACACAATTTTGGAATATTGATAAGAATTTTAGAAACTCATATGGTCGGTGTTCATCTCAAACCCACTGCATGTTGGTCCAGAGATCTGAATTTGGAGGGGGGTCACCACAAAGGAAGCACAATTTCTTCCTCGAGTGGATGCGGGAACAGGATCCGGAGAATAACTGTCAGCTGGTGAATGTAAGGAACAATCTAGCTGTATGTGGTATTCCATTAGCTGTGATGCCCAGCTAACCTCGGTTTCCAGTAAGTCCGTCTCAGGAATCGAAGCTAGTTCAAGCTTTGTTATCCAGTCTTCCATTTCATTGATGTATCCCAGCATACGGCCCCGAAAGAGAGAGTAAACATGAGGGGTCACTCTGTCCCCATGGCACAGCCTTATTCTTTCTTCAATCTTCATCTTCAGCATTGTCAACCGGCGAAGGATCTGCTTCCTGGGAATCTCCATGATGAGCAACTCGATCATTAATTAAGTAACCGGACGGTCAACAAAAAAGGGAAGAAATTTCCATTTTGCAATGTGTTGAAAAAAATACTTGGAGGATGTACCCAGAAGGGTGTCTGCCGCAGTCGAGGTTGCAAAAAGGAATTCTCCTTAAGCGACCCACGCCAACAGGGTCTGATAGTAATAAAGAATTAAGCTAAGAAAGAAACTCAACGCTCTGGTCTTTATCGAGGCCAGAACCACAATAGTAACACCGAGAGAATGGCTGACCTGAATTTATAGGCTGTAACTACTCCCACTATTCCCCCACTCGTTCCCGACTATAAATATCACTCTCTCTTCCTGTTCATGTTAACCACATATTCCCCAACGGCTTCCTGGCCTTTTGGCCGAGATCAAATTGCAGTATCTGTTCCGATAGATACTACACCCTATAGACCGGTATCGTCTTGACCTTCGGGGCTTGATTCCGCCGGTCTGTGGGTTTGTCCTGTGCAGTTCTAAGAGGTTCACCCTCCCAGGCTTTGCCTCCCCTCTTTGGGGAGGAGTAAGTTTATTGCCTTATGCCGACGGGGCTGCCCAGGCAATTTTTAATGGCTAGAGTGCTCACCTTCTCGGGCGCTGGCTTTTCAAATCCCACTTTCCGACCTTGTGTCACATACTTCTATTGTGTGTAGTTGTTGAATAACAGCCAAATATTCCTCAAATGCTGAGCACACAATGTGTAAGTACACCATCTTTTTTTCACATAGGTAAAAGAATTCGTTTAAAAAAGCATATAATTTTTAATTACCGATGTTTAGAAATTCATATGTGATTATGTCTTATGAGTTTTTTATAGTTAAGAATTTTGTAATATTATGTATAATAAAAAAAACTACTCGATAAAAGCCCAGCCCCCCCACCCCCACCCCGCGCCCAAATGATAAATTGCGGCAGTCGAGAAGAATTTCTCCCGCATTGACGGAGGAGAGTGGAGGATTTGCCAGTAAAAATAAATTGTTACCGTATCTTTAGTTTATTAAATTGATAGGTGAAAGTACAGAATAGTTAACTAAGCCATGTTAAGAATGGGTTTCAAAATAGTAACGTTAGTATGTAGGAACATTAAGTAAAAACCAATTACAATGTTCTGTTGGTTTATTAATACGCAGGAACATTAAGTAAAAACAATTACAATGTTCTGTTAGTTTATTAATTGAAAGAATTGGGGCACGTGTAACGAAAATACATGCTATTTTAGGCACATAAGATAAATGTATATTGTGTAATAAATAAAAAAAAACAATTATTTGTGTAACGAAAAGAAATGTTCTTTTAGGTAAGTAGTATTGAAAAGTAATAAAGACAAACAAAAGTTAATTAAGAGAAAGATTATCTAAATTGTTTCGTTCAAAATGCTAGCGATCGTGAAATCGTAATGAGATTGTTTTAAATATAAAATATTCTTATTATGTTATGTGTATGTTTAATGTAACAATGAAACATGTATTACTTGTGTTCTGTTCATTTTTAATGTTATATAATTTAGAAGTGTACTTACTATTCGCGAAAGTGTGTTCGTTATTGTGTTTTTCAATGTATTTCGTTATTCCGTAACTTAATAATGTTATGAATACGGAATAACAGAATGGTAATCGTGTAATATGTACTCGGAAGTGTTACTTTTTATGTGTCTTTGTAATGTTTATTAGCTGTGAGAATGTAATCACTTTTTTTTTCGAAACGTCTTACGTTCACCCTCGCTCCCAATGAAGAATAAAAAAGATGAATACCTAACGTGAAATATCTTATCAAACAAATCCTTACTGGAGCATTGAGGATTCGATACCCTTACCTCTCACATGCTAAGCGAGCGCGCTCAATCTGAGGTAATTCCTATGTGCTATTTTAACACAGTTGTACCCGTGACAATAATTTAAAGAGTAATAAATATATAAAAACTTTGTAGACAGGAGTACGTAAGTTTACAATATTAACTATGCTTGAAATACTTAAGTATATCAGATGACGAACACATTTGTATTAATGAATATTAATATAAAAAAGTTTTACTGGAAAATCGGGGAATCGATCCACGTAAATCTCACATGAAAGCGAGCGGTCTAGCATCTGAGCTAATTTCACATTTGCTAATTTAGGCATGGTTTACTTGTCACAATAATCTAGACAGTAATCAAACCAGACATTGTCAACTGGAACAAACCAGAAACTACCGCTCTCATCATCGCTGTAACCCTCCCAAACGACTATGGCCTCAATAGAGCCGAACGGTAAAAAGTAACACAATACCAAGACCTCAAAAATGATTTTAAAATAACATGGTCCCTCGATGAAATAAACATCATATCGGTTGTAGTGTGGGCAAGTGGTCTAGTGAAAAAATCTAAGAAAATACTTAGACACAATCCCCGGAAGACCAAACTGTAGGGAAGTACAGATACAGCCCTTAAAGGGACAACATCTATCCTTAAAAGAGCCCTCAGATGTAAGTTTTACTCATAGGAAATCAAGTGTTAGCCCAAGTGTTAGCCCAATCTCTTTTGATAAAATGAATTAAAATGATTAAAAAAATAAAAAAATATGTAATATTTGTGGACACGAGAACGTAAGTTTAAAATATAAACTATAATTTAAATACTTAAGCATATAAGATAGGGTTAAACTTTGTATTGATGAATATTAATATCACGATCTTATGAACAAAAAATCACTAGAGAATCAATGCATCGATCACCATCTGCTGTTTCTAGACATGTTTTAGAGAGTAATTAAAATATGTAAAGTTTGTGGACACGAGTACGTAAGTAAACAATATTAGCTATAATTTAAATACTTAAGTGCAGTAGATGAGGCAAACATTTGTATTAATGAATATTAATATCAAGATATTATAAAAAATAAAGGATTTCCATTGGAGAATCGAGGCACCGATCCCCGTATCGGTTACATGCTAAGCGAGCGCTTTAAAATCTGGGCTAAATGCTTCTCTACCATGTATGAACATGTTTACTGTCGAAATAATCTAGATAATAATTAAAATATGCAAAGTTTGTTGACACGCGTACGTAAGTTTACAATATTAACTATAATTTGAATACTTAAGTATATTTAATGAGGCAAACATGTGTATAAATGAATATTAATATCAAGATCTTATTAAAAATATTCAATTGAGAATCGAGGCATCTATTCCTCGTACCTCTCATATGCTAAGTGAGCGCACTACCAGCGGACCTTATTCCCGATCTGGTATCTTTAAACATGTTCTACTCGTACACAATAATATAGAGAGTAATTTAAATATGGAAAGTTTGTGGACACGGGTACGTAAGTTTACAATATTAATTATAATTTTAATACTTAAGTATATTAGATACGGCAAACATATTTTATTAATGAATATTAATATAAAGATATTATAATAAACAAGCCGCGCATACGTGGTCCCCCTCTGTATGTGACTCGATGTGGCGAGTGTAAAATGCAATTAATTTGGACAATTTGGGGCATTTTTGACACCCAGAATTTTTCCGAGGTCAAGGATGCTCATTTTATATCCAGAACAATTGCCTCTACATTTTAGCCAAGTTTCAGAAAAATTGAATGGATGTATCAAACGTTATGGGAGAAAAGGGTCATTTTTTGCCATTTTGGGGGCTTTTGACCCCCTGGGGGCGCGAACCAGATTTTTTCACAGGGTCAGCGATACTTATTTTCTATTAGGAACAATTGCTTTCATATTTTGGCCAAGTTTCAGAGAAATTGAATGGATGGATGGAAAGTTATGGGGAAAAAAATGTCATTATCTGCCATTTCGAGGCCTTTTGACCCCCTGGGGGGGCTAACCAGATTATTTTTCAAAAATCGGAGAATGTCACTTTCTAAATTGACAGAAGTTACAACTTCATGCAAAATTTCAGAGAAATTCAATGGATGGTTGCGGAGAAAAATCCGGACGGACGGACGGACGGACGGAAATGCCTCAAAACATAGGTCATAAATACTAATATAATATCAATTTTTTAATATCTTGATATTAATCAAGATATTAAAAAAATGATATTTTACTAGAGCATCGATCCCCGTACCTTTCACGTGCTAAGCGAGCGCTCTTCCATCTGAGCTAATTTCCCATCTACTACTTTCAGTTACGTTTTACTTGTGACAATAATTAAGAGAGTAATTAAAATATAGAAAAGTTTGTGGGCATGCGTACGTAAGTTTGCAATATTAACTATTATTTAAATGCCTCAGTATATTAAATGAGGCAAACATTTGTATTAATGAATATTAATATTAAGATCTTCAAAAAGAATGTCCACTTGAGAATCAGGGAATCGATCTCTCCCCCTCACATCCTAAACGAGCGCTCTTCCATCTGAGCTAATAACCCATCTACCACTTTTAGACATGTTTTACTGTCGACAATAATCTAGAGAGTAATTAAAATATGACAAGTTTGTGGACACGATTACGTAAGTTTACAATATTAACTACTACTAGCAGAACTTACCCGACCTCTACGATCTGAGCTAATTCCCCATCTGCTGTTTATAGACATGTTGTACGTGTGACAATAATCTAGAGATTAATTAAAATAGGAAAAGTTTGTGGACACGCGTACGTAAGTTCACAATATACACCATGAGTTTAATACCTAAATATATTAAACTAGAGTGAAAAATTCGGACGCATGCGTGATAATATTCTTAAATATGAAGCTGGCAAAGTACAGCACAAGTGGAATTAACTCTTAAAATATTGAAGTTGGAATTAAGATTTGAAGAATTAATTGTACAATAAAATTACACTTAATCACCAGGTTGCTAAAATGGCAGATATATTCAATACTTTTTCTTAGCTCTTTCTTTGATGTTGGCATTTTGATTAACAGAAGAATCACATAAATCACCATAAATATTTTTTTCTTTAATTATGTTTAATTAAACAGTAGATTTTGTCTAAATAGTCAGTTCATGTAAACAGAAAATGTGATGACTTATGCAAATTAACAAGAAAGGCTAACTGATTTTGAAAATTAAGAAATTTTCTGTGAAATGCAAAAATTACTACAATTAGTAAAAGTTTTTTAAAAATAGAAGTTGGGACAAAATGGTGCTAACAATTAGAGAGAGTAAACTATTATGAAGAGTTGAATGGAAGTTAATTATGTCAAAGTTTGGTTTAATTTTATTTTTAATTAAAATTTTTAAAAAACACATGGGATTTGCATATAACACAAAAAATCAAAATTTCCTGACCTGTGCAGTATGGATACATTATTATAAACACCCAAATTCCATAGCTGAGAAGAGTCAGCCACAGAATCCACTCCACTCGAGGTAATGCAGTAAAGAGCAATCGCTCATGGATTTTTCACATTTTGAATGATGCTTTAAGCAACTTATACTTTATTTAATGAATCACCTAATTCCTTATTGTTCATTATTCTCTTTACATTCTAATTTTACTCTACATTGAATTCTTCAAATCTCAATTCCAGATTCAATATTGTAAGAGTGAATTCCACTTGTCCTCTACTTTGCCAGGTTTATATTTGCGAATATTAATACGCAGTCTAGTCCACCGTTTTAAGGTATTGCAGTTTGAGAATGTACTGTGTATTTTTTAATTATAATTTTAAAATGGAACAAATAACAAAATCTCAAACATCAGTGACCAGGTTTACCTTAGTCACTAGATTTTGAGTTAGTGAGAATATTAGTAACAATTGCTAATTGAGTTGAACCAATAATAATTATGATATCACGATAATCAAAGCATCTAATTCACTAGTGAACTAGCCTTGCATTTATTACTTCTTATCCGCTGAACAAAAAATAATTAAATTAATTCATTCAAATAAATAAATGCAGAAAATATTTGAATTTGAAATATTCAATAAATTCAGAAAAATGTTGATTTTTAGAATAAATTTCAGAATAATAAGAATAAATTTCAATTTCTGGGTTTCAAGTAAGTTCTAAAAATTGTAAATTATTTTAGAAAAAATTCAAAATAAGTTTTAAAAAAATAAGTTAATTATTTTAAAATCAATTATTCATTTCAAAATAAAAATTTAATTTTCAAAGTTTCTATTAAGTTTTTTAAATTATTAAAAAAATAAGAATAAATTCTATATTTCATAAATCATTCTTAAAATTTCAGAATAAATTCTAATATTTTTATTTCAGTAAAATTATATTATTATTGACTTAAATATAAAAATTATTTGTGCAATAAATTTTAAAATATATTTTTAATTTCAATTTTATATTTTTTCCATGAATAATACAACCACATTAGGTAATTTGAGAGGAAATTCACTGTTTTGTTTCTTGATAGTTTTGTCACGATTTTCATCCCAATTTTCAGTGCCATGTTTGACTAGACAAGGATACTGGCCTTCCATAGATGATGCTCCCTCATAAAGAGTGGCAGCTTTTAATTTAAAATTAGTTCCATATATTGGCTGCTTTTTAGAACTGAAGTGTATAATATCCCAATTAATTCTTAATTTTATTTCATTATTAATAAAAAAATATATTAATTGAGATGACTATATATTTGAAATAAGTAATGAATTACATTCTGTATTTTCTAATAAAAGTATCAGAGTATTTAATAAAAGTAGTTGTTGTTGAAACCAAATATTTAAATTGTTGTGTGCAACTAATAAGATTTAATATAAAGTCTTCTTTTACATACGCGCATCTAGTGTACAAAAAATAGAAAGTTTAGAGAAGCGCTTATGTTGTACAAAAAGAATCAAAAGTTTAAACAAAAGTTTCCAGACGCGCTTCAGGTGTAAAAAAATCGAAGGTTTACGGACACGCCACTTGTGTACAACAGAATGGAAAAGTTTAGGGATACACTTCTAGTCTACAAAAGAAACGAAAGTTTACGACCACGCGTCTGGTGTACAAAAGAATATAATGTTTACCGAGGCGCTTCTAGTGTATTAAAGAATCAAAAGTTTCTAAACGCGCCTCTGGTGTACAAAAGAATCAAAAGTTCACAGACACGCCTCTGGTGCACAAAACGAATCGAAAAGTTACGGACGCTCATCTGGTGTATAAAATGAACTGAAAGTTTATGGACGCACATCTAGTGTACAAAAGAATCGAAAGTTCAGAGACTCGCCTCTGTTGTACAAAAAAATCTAAAGTGTAATCGAAAGTTTCCGGACGCTCCTCTGGTGTAAAAATACAATCGAAAGTTTATGGACGCGCCTCTAGTGTACAAAAGAATGTAAAGTTCAGAGACGCGCCTCTGGTGTACAAAAGAATAGAAAGTTTACAACCACGTCTCTGGTGTAAAAAATAATTGCAAAGTTACAAACGCACCTCTGGTGTACAAAAAAGAATCGAAAGTTTATGGACGCGCCTCTGGTGTACCAAAAAGGATCGAAAGTTTATGGAAGCGCCTCTGGTGTACAAAAAGAATCGAAAGTTTACTACCACGCCTCTAGTGTACAAAAAAAGTCGAACGTTTACGGACGTGCCTCTGGTGTACAAAAGAATCTAAAGTTTACAGAGGCGCTTCTTATATATTAAAGAATCGAAAGTTTCTGGACGCGCCTCTGGTGTCAAAAGAATCGAAAGTTTAGTAACGCGTATCTGTTCTCCAAAAGAATCGAAAGTCTTAAGACACGCTTCTTATGTACAAAAAGAATCGAAAGTTTCCGAACGCGCCTATAGTGTACAAAATAATCATAAAGTTTCGGACGCGCTTCTGGTGTACAAAAAAGAGTCGAAATTGTATGGACGCTCCGCTTGTGTAAAAAAAGAATCGAAAGTTCAGAGACGCGCCTCTGTTGTACAAAAGAATCGAAAGTGTAATCAAAAGTTTTCTGACGCGCTTTGGTGCACAAAAAGAATCGAAGGTTACGGACGAGCCTCTGGTGTATAAAAAGAATCGAAAGTTTATAGCCGCACATCTGGTGTACAAAAAATCTAAAGTTCAGAGACGCGCCTTTGTTCTACAAAATCGAAAGTGTAATCGAATTTTCCGGATGTGCATCTGGTTTTAATCGAAAGTTTACTCACATGCCTCTGGTGTACAAAAAAATCAAAAGTTCACTGATGCGCCTCTGTTGTACAAAAGAATCGAAAGTTTAATCGAAAGTTTCCGGACGCGTGTCTGGTGTACACAATAATAGAAAAGTTTCTGGACGCGCCTCTGGTGTACAAATAAATCGAAAGGTTACGAACGCGCCTCTAGTGTACACAAAGAATTGAAAGGTTATGGACGCGCCTATAGTGTACAAAAGAATCGAAAGTTCAGAGACACGCCTCTGATGTACAAAAGAATCGAAAGTTTACGACCACGCCACTGGTGTACAAAATAATCGAAAAGTTACAAACGCGCTTCTAGTGTACTAAAGAATCGATAATTTCTGGACGCGCCTCTGGTTTCAAAAAAATTCGAAAGTTTATTGACGCGCCTCTGGTGTACTAAAGTGTGCCTTCAGTTTCAATTTGGCCTTTTTTGGCCTTTTTTCCTGACAAATTTAGCTTCAAAAGTCAATTATTACTTTTTTATTTTTCTACTAAAAGTCCCACAACTTGGTTTCTATGGTCCCAACCTTTTTAATTTTACATTTTTGGTATAAATTAAATAAATACTTGTTTTAAATAAAAATGTCAATTGGAGGCGTTATTCTACACATTGATGACCACACATATTTTGAATTTCTTTGTTTTACTGGACCAAATTTTATTTTTTATGTTCGAAAAAGGCTTACGACAAGTCGATTCTAATGCAAAAAACCGCATCAAGTTTGGATGAAAACTGAATTAATGACAAGCCCAAGAAACAGTCACGACTGGTTAAATGTTGACCTTAAACATATTATTCTACCGTGTGTGAATGATGAGGCACACATTTGTATTAGTGAATGTTAATATCAACATCTTATACAGAATTTTAAAAATTCTCACTGGAGAATCGGGGCATCGATTCCTGTACCTCTCACATGCAAGGCGAGCGCTCTAGTATTTGAGCTAATTCCCCATCTGCCAGTTTTATACATGTTTTACTCGTGAAAATAATCTAGAGAGTAATAAAAATATGAACATTTTGTGGACACGCGTATGTAAGTGTACAATATTAACAATAATTTAAATACTTCGCGGCATTGATTCCCGTACGTCTAGAACGCTAAGCGAGCGCTCTACTCTCTAAGCTAATTCCCCATCTGCTTTTTTATAGACATCTTGTACTCGTGACTATAATCTAGAGATTAATTAAAATATAAACAGTTTGTGGACACGCGTAACTAAGGTTACAATATTAATTATAATTTTAATACTTAATTATATTAAATAAAGCAAACATACGTATTAACGAATATTAAGATCTTAAAAAGCAAAAAACAATCTCACTGGAGAACCGGAGCATCGATTCCAGTACCTCTCACATGCTAAGCGAGCGCTCTAGAATCTGATCTAATTCCCCATCTGCCAGTTTTAGCCATGTTTTACTCGTCACAATAATCGAGAATGTAATTAAAACATGACAATTTTGTGGACACGCGTACGTAAGTGTACAATATTAACTATCATTTTATACTTAAGTATATTAATTGAAGTAAACATATGTATTAATGACTATTAATATCAAGATCTTATTAAAAAATTCGGAGCATCGATTCCTGTACCTCTCACATGCTAAGCGATTTATTGATTTTAAGCTACCAATAAAACTAAAATTTATAGATCCTAAAATTAATTTAGATAAAAATGGCACCAGAAAAAATGGCCTTGTATAAATGGCAGAGGTAAACATGGCACTAATCGATAAATAGAAAAAATGGCCTAAGTGAAAAATATAGATGAAAATCTTACAATGAGTTTATCAAACTCTTTGATATAATGCATAAAGAGAAAACATTAAGAAGTTTATCAAATTAAAAAGAAAATCATATCTACATTTAAAAGTCAATGAGGACTCTCCGCTAAAACCCGCTCCTCCAAAAAATTCTACTTTTTAGACGATCAAGTGATTTTAGAATCGAAATCGAAATCTGTAATTGTATCGGAACCGGGAATTTAGAACAGAATCGATAATTGTATCGGAATCGGGAAAATATTAGAATCATCCCATCACTAGTATTTATATCTGAAACACAGAAATTGTTAAAATATCGTTATTTAAGCATTTTACAGTTTATTGGTACGGATCCGAGCGTTGGCCGTCGGCTAGAGAAAGCAATACATTTTTAAACATATATTAATTATTTTTGTGTTGTGCCTATTTACTTATTTCATGACTGTATATTAACAGACCAACAATTGCAAAGTAAATCACGCCTCTAAATACTGATTGCAGCGGTGGTCGTC
The DNA here is from genome assembly GCA_963556195.1 of Sepiola atlantica. Lineage (NCBI taxonomy): Eukaryota > Metazoa > Mollusca > Cephalopoda > Sepiida > Sepiolidae > Sepiola > Sepiola atlantica. Next base: position 131,053,542 of record OY744522.1, read on the forward strand.
GTAGTGAAGATAGAGCAACAGGGACCCTGTAAAGTCCAACCTTTCCTCACCGTGGTAGCGGCGGTGGCAACGGGATAGTCTCAGTGCTTTGCCGTCTGGAACTCCGGTTATTGATGGCCCTGCCCATGGCGGAGAGGTTTGGCATCAATAGGTATTAGGGCAGCAGCCCGACTAACAAAGCTCTGGTAAAAAATCCAGGAGAGGTCAGGATCAGGCTCCGTCGTTCACTGGTCGTTACTGCCTCTGCGTGTGACAAGCACAGACGTGTCTGGCGCGGAACC
>OY744522.1:131061322-131243822 GCA_963556195.1 Sepiola atlantica
CTACCCCCCTCCCGCCCCCCCAAAAAATTAGAAAAGTCGATTTTACTTTCTTCAAAATAAGTAAATATTTATTTTAAAATTGGGAGGGTGCTAAGCCCGTATTTCAAACTAACGGAGATGGAGCGTAGTTCCATCTTCAAACCCGCCGATCCTAATTTTCCGTTACCGAATTGTTCTTGCTTTGTGCCATTTTTTTCATATTTATGCACTTGTGCCATTTTTACCGAACACGATATATATATATATATATATATATATATATATATATATATTTGAAGCTCCTCGTTAAAAAGTAGAGCACTGTAAATGGTAGTAATAACACAGCGTGACGTCACTTGCTTTATATGCATCATTCCTTCACTTATAGAAGTTGAATGCCTGTACGTCTCGCCGCCTCTAATAGTGTTAAAATTATCATTGTTTAGCGGTTAGCGACGTTGGATTGAAGTTGAAAAATACTTGTAGTCCAGGGTTTTGAATCGTGTGACCGGTGGTAAATAGTCGTACTTCTATGCTGATGAGTCTTGATTGAAAAGAGACGAAACGTATACGTCCATAGATAAATAAACAATAACAAATATTTATATTTGAAGCTCCTCGTTAAAAAGTAGAGCACTGTAAATGGTAGTAATAACACAGCGTGACGTCACTTGCTTTATATGCATCATTCCTTCACTTATAGAAGTTGAATGCCTGTACGTCTCGCCGCCTCTAATAGTGTTAAAATTATCATTGTTTATAAGCTGTTCAGAACTGGCCTATCGGTTAGCGACGTTGGATTGGGGTTGACAAATGTAGTCCAGGGTTTCGAATTGTGTGACCGGTGGTGAATAGTCGCACTTCTATGCTGATGAGTCTTGATTGAAAAGAGACGAAACGTATACGTCCATAGATAAATAAACAATAACAAATATTTATATATATATGTGTGTGTGTGTGTGTGTGTGTGTGCGTATGTATATATATATATATATATATATATGTGTATATGTATATATAGTGTATGAAAATATATATTCGTGTATATAGTCAAGGTAAAAGGTCGATAAATGTTAACATTCTACAACAGAGCATATATAAGAAAACAGTGGTTAAATTCGACGGACCAAATCTTCATTCATTTTTTCCTACCGAAATTCAAAACAATTCAGTGTAACTTGACGATCGTTCTGCGTTTATTTTTTGTGTGTATTTTTTGTTCTTAAGAATTTTATTAGTAGAGCAAATCCTTGGTCTTCTGATGAGCTGCATAAATGAAAGATCCTTGTAATTACATGTTTATTCTCATGTTTATGCGCGAAACGATCGTCAAGTTACACTGAATTGTTTTTAATTTCGGTAAAAAATTGAATAAAGATTTGGTCACTGGTATTTAACATACAATTGTTTAATTATATATAAATGCCTATATATCTATACATATAGTAAGTTATGAAAATATATTTATGGCAATTAAGCTACACAGAGGCTCCCGCGTTTCATCCCCGGGGGGGAATATTCAGGAGTTAGTTTTTGCCGGGTTTCTTTATATACACGGCTAGCTAGTTAACCAATGAGATTCTTTGTTGTTCTCTTAGCAAATCGTTGGGCTTCTCACGAACAAAAGTCCGGTTAGTTTAACTTCCTATTTCCTGTTCTATTGTTCTGTTTTCTATAGAGTTGCCTATATCATGTTTCTTTGTTTTTTTCAATATAATGGGTGAACTTATTTTAACACGTGATTCCTTGCATTTCTATTTAAGGTTTTAGTCTTTAGATTGTTAGGTTTTAGTTAATTTAGTTGTTTTTTTTACTTGTTTGTTTATTTATTTATGTATTGTTAGCCTAAGGTAAATTTTCTTCTGTGCAGGCAGCTGTTATCTATCTCACTTCTACAGTTTAATAGGTTTTGAGGGTCTTTAAAGTTTAGGATTTCAAATTTCTCATTCAGACATAATCTACACTGGTCGTTTAAATGTCTACATGTACTGGCCTGTCGTATTATTTTCCATTCAATTATTGGTGAGCGTCCATTTTCTTTGAGCTCCCAATAGTGGTTTGCTAGTGCTGCTTTAATTCGACGTTGTCTGTTTTTAAATGTGCTTTTGTGGTCATAATATCTGGTGTTAAAATCTAGGGAGGTCATACCCACGTAGTACTTCCTGTTATTCGGTCTTTCCTTGGCAAATATTGTGGCTTGGTAAACGATACTTTTGGTTAGGCATTTATTTTGTAGTGAACAAAGTGTACGATTTATGCAGTTACCTCTTTCCCTTTCATTGCTAACTTTTTCATTTCTATTCGGGTGATTACTATTAGGGGTTTGTTTATTTCTATTTGTAGTGTTTATATTTTTATTCTTCTTAGTATTACTTTTGCTATATTTGTCACGTTTATTATGTAATTTATTTTTTCTTCCTCTCTGCTGTTCTCTTTTAGTATTTTTTTATTGTGTGCCTTGATTATCATTTCTAGGTTTCGCAGCAGCTGTAGGACAGTTTTAGTTTATTTTTATTGAATATTTTATGCAGGGGATTTGTTACGGGAAGTGTTTTTCAATCAGATTTAGGAATTTTTGGCACAGTTTAGTTTTTAGCACCTGGTTAACAGGGCGGTGTATAATAGATTATATTTCTTTTTCTTTTATTTTTAATGTTATTATAATTATTGGTGTCCTGTTTCTTATATTTAATTTCGGTATTATGGTAACGGCTATTTTTTAGAGCTGTATTGTGAATATTGCTTGATTTTTTAAAAACATTTTCGTTGCTAGAATTATTGATAAGCCTACATTCGATAGAATTCGGAATATGTTTTATGATTGATCGGGTGATTAGACTTTGGGTTTACGTGTAGCTTTATTGCCATAAATATATTTTCATGACTTACTACCTAGCTCTACTTACGTATTGAGCACTCTTGAAGTAAATACTGAAAATTGATACATAAAAAATTATGTCTCCTTATAACATTTAATGTGGATACATGAAATAGTAATATATATATATATATATATATATATATATATATATATATATATATATATATATATATATGACACATATATTTATATACATATGACACACACACACATATATATATATATATTCAATTTATCTAATTTCAATAATAATAAAATTAGACACATTATTTACTATAAGAAATTTAAAACCCAAAATATTGTAGTCAAAACCACTCCTCCCGCACCCCAAACCACTAGTAAGAAACAATGTTATTTATAAGTTTAAATGTTCTTTTTTGAGAGTGTAACTCCCATGATAATAATAAAGCTAATAGCTACATTGGTGTTATCACCACTACCCTATCCCACCACCTTACCATGCATCTTGTAAACTCTATCTGAATTTACCAACATCTACAAAAACATAACTGCGCGCCATCTGATTAAAGACAAATTCGAGTTAATAACACAAAAATAATACATTCTGAAACCAATTTTAAAAAAAATAAAATACTGAAACAGAACAACCTACAATTAATAACATCATGTATGAAACAAGTGGCAACATTTAAAAATGCTTAACGTAAAGCTATTTTATTCTGTGATGCCACTCCGGCGTCGCTAAATTTAAATTGTCAACGTATTTTCTTGGAACAATGCGAAAACGTTCTCTGCGCTTTTATCTTCAGTCTTAAAAAAAAATCCTCTTCTTTCTCCATGTTATTTGTTCACTTGCTTTTGACATCTGGGGATGATTCGACGAAGAATCGAAAACGCTCTTGATACCTATGAAACATTTTTTTCCTTTTATTTTAATACAAAAAATACCATTAGAATTTATTTTTAATATATATATATATATATATATATATATATATATATATATATATATATATATATATATATATATTATTTCATAAATTATATTGTGTATATATATATATATATATATATATATATATATATATATATATATATGTGTGTGTGTGTGTGTGTGTGTTTGTGTATAAAGCGTTGGACAAAATAGGGGGACATTTTTAAATATCTATAAATCGTCAAAAGTTTATTTATTTTATGTTTTTTTTATATATTATAAGTGTTGCTTAATATGTTTTACTGAAATGTCTGTTCCTTTTTAGGATATCATCAGAAATAAAGATGACAAATCTATCGGACATTCAAAGTGGTCAAATTGTTGGTGCTCGTTTGGTAGCCGCTAGCATAAGGGAACACGGCAAAAATGTTTAGTTTATCAAGAAGTACTATCTTGAAAGTATTTAAGAAAGTAATTAATTTAACGTTTAAGAAAGGGGGGAGAAATTCTCGTCGGAACAAAACTCCGATAGAATATATATATATATATATATATATATATATATATATATATATATATATAATAATCCAGGTAAAACATCAACAGGGTAGTAATCCAAATAATTTAAACGGGATTTATAAAAAGTGCTCAATATCAAATAGAGCTTTTATATATGATTATTTTTATTTACACAGACATGTAAAAAATCTGCGACACTGGCATGTCGATGTTATCGATCAACAGTTATTATAAACTGAGATTTCATCAGGAAGAGTTAGAATCTTAGATCATATTTGGAAAGAATGAAATGGGGAGAAAAAGAAGAAAAGAAATTAAAAATGTCAAAATTTGGGAAGGGACGTGGTTGAGACCGTTAATGATCAAAATGTTAAAATCAGAATCAAAACCCAAATATAAAATATAGAATAAAATAAAACAGAATAAAATAAAATAAAATAAAGTGGAAAGAGATATAATAAAAAGGGTAGAATAAAAAGATAGATAGATAGATAGATAGATAGATAGATAGATAGATAGATGATAGATAGATAGATAGATAGATAGATAGATAGATAGATAGATAGATAGATAGATAGGTAAATAGAGAGATAGATATGTAGATAGATAGAAAAAATGAAATCATCTGTTGATTCTGACAGAAATAGTGGAAAGGGGGAAAGGGGATGTACATGCAACAGAATGTGTCAAAAAACTGTCGAAAAAGTCATAAAAATGAAATGCCGTGGTAGACAAAATGTGTAAACAAAGACAAACGGAAAACAGGTTAAAATGCATGAGAAAAACAAAAACAAGAGATTTGATCGGTTTCGTTCGTATTTTTCTGAAGACGTTCGTGTATACGAGCGAAACCGGTCAAATTTCTTGTTTTGTTTTTCTCCTGCATTTTAACCTGTGCCCCGTTTGTCTTTTTTCACATATGTATATATATATGTATATATGATTATTGCCAGTTCTATACAGAAGAAGGTAATACTTACAATATTGCATTGTCCAGCCGTGGCCATGTTGATTGTTTATCAGGCCCGACTTATTTCTACAAGTTGTATAGCCGTGGTCTTGTAGGAATATCTGTACATGTAGATGGCCATGCTGTTCGCATGAACGACACGCAGAGCACTCCTCTTCTACGAAGCCTTGTTTCAATGCCAAGTTGAAACACGATAAGTTGGAGACGATGTAGAGCAAACATTTTATATCAGAGTTTCCGATCTAAAAGATCTACGAGTCAATCTCGCCGAGTAGAGTAGAATCGCGCCTGGGTGGTATACTAGATATTTTTACGCCTCCACTACTATTGATGATGATGATGATAAATATATATATATAAATATATATATATATATATATATATATATATATATATATATATATATATATATATATATATAACATATTTATGCAAACATTGTTAAAAATAACATAATTCGTCTGTTTAATTTTACCTTTGTAACATTTTTAATTTTTCTGATGTTTTTCTAGTATTAAAACTAAAAAAATAATAAATGTTCCATAAGTTTCACGAAGATTTTGATTCGTCGTCGAATTATTCTTAGGAGTCAAAAACAAATGACCAAAAAAGCTGGAGAAAGAAGAGTATTTTTTAAATAACGACGGAGAAACGAAATTATATATATCATTTTTTTTTTTTTCAAATATAGAGTCGTTTGATGTTTTGAATGATGGCAAACCTAAAATAATGATCCGTTGTAAAAACCGATGCGACTCTACAGTTTTATATCAGTGAATGGATGAGAAAGAAAAAGACAAAGCCGATAGAGACGAGACGAACGTTAAATTAGGAAGGTTTTTACTGTGTTTAATGCTTGAAAGCCGAAAATAATTATCCGTTGTAAGAAACTCTACAGTGTTGCATCAGTGAGTGGGTAAGAAAAAAGAACAAAAAAGCTGATAGAGACGAGACAAACCTCAAATATAGATTTTTTTTAATTGACTGCAGGAAAGCTGTAAATAATTATCTGTTGTAAGAAACTCTACAGTGTTGCATCAGTGAGTGGGTAAGAAAAAAGAACAAAAAAGCTGATAGAGACGAGACAAACCTCAAATATAGATTTTTTTTAATTGACTGCAGGAAAGCTGTAAATAATTATCCGTTGTAAGAAACTCTACAGTGTTGCATCAGTGAGTGGGTAAGAAAAAAGAACAAAAAAGCTGATAGAGACGAGACAAACCTCAAATATAGATTTTTTTTAATTGACTGCAGGAAAGCTGTAAATAATTATCCGTTGTAAGAAACTCTACAGTGTTGCATCAGTGAGTGGGTGAGAAAAAAGAACAAAAAAGCTGATAGAGACGAGACAAACCTCAAATATAGATTTTTTTTAATTGACTGCAGGAAAGCTGTAAATAATTATCCGTTGTAAGAAACTCTACAGTGTTGCATCAGTGAGTGGGTAAGAAAAAAGAACAAAAAAGCTGATAGAGACGAGACAAACCTCAAATATAGATTTTTTTTAATTGACTGCAGGAAAGCTGTAAATAATTATCCGTTGTAAGAAACTCTACAGTGTTGCATCAGTGAGTGGGTGAGAAAAAAGAACAAAAAAGCTGATAGAGACGAGACAAACCTCAAATATAGATTTTTTTTAATTGACTGCAGGAAAGCTGTAAATAATTATCCGTTGTAAGAAACTCTACAGTGTTGCATCAGTGAGTGGGTGAGAAAAAAGAACAAAAAAGCTGATAGAGACGAGACAAACCTCAAATACAGATTTTTTTTTAATTGACTGCAGGAAAGCTGTAAATAATTATCCGCAGTAAAAAAAAAAGCTGCGACTCTACGGTATTGCATGAGTGAATAGATGAGTAAATAAAACAAAGCCGATAGAGACGAACGTCAAATGTAGAGTTTTTATTTAGTGAATGTTGGAAAGCGGAAAATAAATATCTGCTGTAAAATGCGATGCGACTCTACATTGTTGCATCAGTGAATAAATGAGAGAGAAAATCAAGCAAACAAAAAACAAAGCCGATAAAGACGAGACCAACGTAATTTGTAGAGTTTATGTTGTGAATGCTGGATAGCTTTAAATAAATATCTGTTGTAAAAAAAAAAAAACGCTGTGACTCTACGGTGTTGCGTCAGTAAATGGATCAGAATAAAAAAGAAAAAATCCAACAGACCGAAGTTTAATATGGAGTTTTTGTTTATGTTTTGAATTCTGGGGCATCTTTTACGAGACTCAGCAGAGTAAAAACGCTAAAAAAACAAATTTACAACAAATAAAAGTAACTGTAAGCTGTAAAAGTTAGTTTCAAACTTGCATGTGCTATTTGTTTGTATTTTAAACCCGTTTGAAGTGCTATTTATTAGAAATTTATGTTCGACAGAGGGGTTTCGAAGAATTCAAAATAGCCGCTCTACGTAATAATATAGAGGCATTTTCTTTGAGAAACTAGATGTTTTAAAAAACAAGAAAAAATTTTTTAACATCTAATAAAAAGCCATTTATACTACGTAAAAATACAAACAAATTACATAGGTAAGTAGAAAAATGTCTATTCTAGACAAATTTGCAACAAGTAAAGTTGACTTATATGTTTTTAAACTCTTTCTCGTTCTTTTTTTGGACCCCGTTCGCGCCTCTGCTGAGCGTCGTAACATATACCCGAATTCTGGAAAGCCGAAAGTAAATACCCGCTAAAAAAAAATGCTGCGAATCTACGGTGTTTCATCAGTGAATGGATGAGAAGAAAAAAAACAAAGCCGATAGAGACGAACGTGAAATATAGTATTTATTTTTGTATTTTGAATTCTGGAAACCGGAAAATAACTATCTGTTGTAAAAAAAACGCTCTGAGTCTACGGTGTTGCATCAGTAAATGGATCAGTAAAAAAAGCCGAGAGAGATGAGACAAACGTCAAATATAGAGGTGTTTTATTATTTTCAATGCTGGAAAGCCGAAAATAAATATCCGCTTATAAAAACGCTGCGACTCTACGATGTTACATCAGTTCTATTTATCTTCCTCCCACAAGGTAAGATGTGACACAAGGTCGGGGAAAATGGGAAAGAACCAGCGCTCGAGAATTTGAGCATTCTGGCTGTTTAAAAATTGCCTGGGCAGCCCCTTCGGCATTCCCCGGTAGGGGCACCTCAGACAGTAAGCAATAAACTTACTCCTCCCCAAAAAGGGGAGGCAAAGCCTGGTAGAGTGCACCTCCTAGAACTGCACAGGAACGACACCCCCTAATAAATTTAGACCCAAAGGCCCGGACGATACCGGTTTATTAGGCGAGTAAAACCCCCATCAGTGAATGAATAGAAACCGATAGATATGACGAACGTCAAATATAGATTAAAAAAAAATGATTTGAATGCTGGTAACATTAGCAAAAGAATCTCCCTACTTTGATCCAGCTACGAGATGTTCCGCTGCGACTCTATCGGTGAATGGATGAGGAAAAAAAACTAAAAACAAAGCCGATAAATACGAGACGAACGTCAAATATAGAGTGTGTTTATGTTTAGAATGCTGGAAAGTCGAAAATAAATATCTAGTGTTAAAAACGCTGCGACTATACGGTGTTGCATCATTGAATGGATGATAAAAAAAACAAAGCCGATAGAGATGAACGTCAAATATAGAGTTTTTTTATGTTTTGAATGCTGGAAAGCTGAAAATTAATATCCGTTTTAAAAACCGGTGTGACTCTACGGTGTTGCATCAGAGAATAAAGCCGATAGAGAAGAGACGAAAGTATGTTTTTTTAGAACATTCGTAGATATAAACGACCTAGAAATAGACACCATCCTCCATGCGAGAAACCCCCTCCTTTTCTTCAACAATCTAACATGAGTTCAAAAATCTGACCCTGAGGACCCGTTTGATATACCCATGGGAGTCTACGACAGTGCAGATATATGCGACCTGATTGGGCTATTCATCTTTTACTCTCTACAAAATAGATTCCCCGACTAAGACTCCGGCCTGTACCGAGACGACGGCCTATGCCTATCCCGCAACAATAACGGAACCTGACTAACTCAGAAAACAATTTACTGCATTCCTCAAAGAACTCGGTTTAAATATCACTATCGACACCAACCTAACCAGCGTAGATTTCTTAGACGGAACTCTAAACCTAGCTAACAATTCTACTAGACCATACCACAAACCCACCAAACAGCTCAGGTATGTCAACACCAAATCTTGCCCCCCTCTCTTGTATTTAAGAACCTTGTACACAACATTAGCAATAGAACCTCCCTACTTTCATCCAGCTCCGAGATGTTCCAGCAAGTCTCCCTATATTATAACAAGCCCTCCTCGAAAACGGATTTAGCGAAATATATCTTACATACCCAGCAAATCTACTAGACAACACAGATGCAATAGACAAAGAAACATTATCTGGTGTACTTCCCCTTATTCTCTCAGTGTCAAATATAGCATAGACAAGCAGTTTCTCAAATTAATAGACAAACACTTCCCACCATCAAATAAACTCCATTAAACACGTTGACAGAAACACAATCAAAACTAGTTATTCTTGTTTTCCATCTGTAAGATCCATTCTAACCTCTAAACCAACACACTCAACCAATCCCTCTAACCCCGCTGCTCATGCAAAAGAGGGGAAGGCTGCCTCTTGGGGGGAGGATGCACAATCAGTTTTATTGTATACGAAGCCAAAGTTATATCCGGTGTGGATACCAAGAGGTATGAAATCTATTTCGGAATGACTCAAGGAACCTTTGAACAACGACTCTACGCCCACAACAACACCTTTAGATACCTCCAAAAGACCACATCACCGTCCTAGCAAAGAGTATATCGGAACTCAAGAGATCCAACACTCCCTATATAATCCAATAGAGGATCAGCGACAAACCAAAACCATACATCCCTACCTCCAAGGTGTGCCCTCTACGTGCCACTGAAAAATTCAGGATTCTACAAGCAATCAACAACCCTTTCAGAAATGGCATGAACTCAAACCGAGGTCTTCAAGAAATGTCCCCACAAAAGAAAATTCCTACTAGCCCAATGGGCTGACAACAATAATACTACATAACTCACCAATCACCCTCTAAAAACCAATGAACCCCATAAACTTTAATAAAGAAAAAAGAAAAAAACATAAAATCGCCACCCTCCACAAGACCTTTCCAAAGTTATACTTAATTTTTTATGTACAGCATATCACCCCCGGATATATTGCACGTACGACAATCATAACTTCATCACCCCAACCCCAATACAACCTAACCAATCTACCACAGATAAAACATTAATCAGTAGATATCCCATCTCTTTTTAATTTTTCTAACATGGTAAATACATGAATCCACCTATTAAACACCTAGAAATATAACTATCAAATCCCACAGAATTAAAGAAATTATGGATGCTTAAAGCCTACCCCCGCCTCATGCAGACCCTATAATAGATTCATAAACCTTATAAGATAAAGCCAACAGAATTAACAAAATACATAAACACAACACTGCATGATAGTGATAGTTAAAATATCAGATACCCGTAGATGAAACCTTTTACTGACAAAATATATCCTCTATCAAAGTCCAGCCATTACATAACAATTAAGCTACTAATACAGACATATATATATATATATATAATTTTATATATATAATATAATATTATATATAATATAATAAAATATATATAATAGAATATTATATATATAATATAATATTATATATATATAATATAATATTATATATATAATATAATATAATATTATATATATAATATAATATTATATATATAATATAATATAATATAATATTATATATATATATATATATATATATATATATATATATATATATATATATATATATATATATATATATATATATATGTATATATATATATATATATATATATAATTTATGAAAAATAAATTTCGGGAAAAAGTAAACTATAAACAATAAACAATCACAATATACATTTTTTTAACGAATCCCACCCAGAGCCTAATCAATACATTATGCCACTCAATTATCCCTAAATATGAAAACACTTTTACAGCAGTAAAATAGACGAAAGGCATCATAAATAATTAAATCAATTTACGATTTCGACCCATATATTATTTCAACCCTGACCCAGTATTTATTTTTAAAGTGGCGTGTGAACAACCCGCCGTTTTTAACTCCCTTTATTTTCGTTTTTTTTCGAGACGATTTTTTAAAATACGAAACATGTAAATAAAACACCAAACAAAATAAAACCTTTAAACGCACAAAACTAAAAATAAAATAAATAATAAGTCCGATACACAAATTAAAACCCTGTATCATAATCAAAAAGTGGCTTCAATATTACAACTTTTAAACAACTTATTCAAACGAAATTCAACCCTTTGTATGTTTACTTTTTATGACACTAGTAATCTCCTACGATCTACAAACAACACCTTAAATAATAATAAAAATACCAAGCTACAAAAGAATAAATAAATAAAACACTTAGTATAATAAAATAAAAACCTTCTTAAAACAAAAAAACTATGAATAATAAATAAAATAAAACTCAATAAATTCCCAACCAATATATTTTTTTCCAGGAATGTACCGGTTTTTTATCGATATAACGCCATTTCTCATTGTGAGTTGACCTCATTCAGAACGCTGACGATTCCACTAAGCATAGTATATTTTTAAAATGTAAAAAGTCAGCCCATCTGGATGAAACCGTGGTACATTTCTGAAATATATAACATATAGTTTTGAAATGAATTAAATTATATATATATATATATATATATATATATATATATATATATATATATATATATATATATATATATATATATATATATATATAATTTATTTAGATACGGGCGCGACTACATAAACCCCGCCTACCCTGATACAACCTAGTCTTAACCACAGATAAAACATTAATCAATAAACACCCCACCCTTTCACCACATATAATCACATCATCCATACCAAACTAACCCCATCCACAGCGATTATACATTTATCAGCAGATACCCCATCTCCACGTGACCCTCCTATCACGGTTAATACATGAAACCCCTTTAAACTCCCAGGAATACAGATACACCACAGAACGAAATATTTATTGACCCCTAAGAAACTTCCCCCCCCCCCCCGCTTCATACAATCCATATAATAGATTCTCAAATCACCCGCCCACCCCTGTATAAATGAAGATGAGTGTACAGGCGTGTGTATACGTCCGTGTGTGTGTACAAGCATGTGTGCGGGGTCGCGTGTGTATGTATAGGAGCGTATTATGAATAGAAAATATGAAATAATATTAATAAAATAAATAAAAGATTAAATTAATAACATAACAAACACACAAAAAATAAATAATGAAAAATATAGAATTAATAACCCCCCGTACATGTGAGTGGAGATGTGTGTACATGCGTGCATGTACATATGCGTGCAGATGTTGTGTATAGGCATGCTTGTGGTTCCATGCTCGTGTGTGTATATGAGTTTATTTGCCGGTGCGCATGGACGGAAGTACGCGTACGAGTGGAATAAAATAAAATAACAAGATAAAGAATTTAATAAATTTTCTCAAATACACTAAATATTAATTTATTAACACACCATCAATAAAGAGACTAAACTTATACCCCTCAAACGGAAATAACAGATAGCATCCAGCATTCCGTTTATAACCATTTTTTGTTTTTGTTTTTGTTTTCAACACTACGAGTTATAAACGGGACATATCAACGAAACACCGCTTTCCTCCCATTAAGATCAAGAAAATACGAAAACACCAATTCAATAAACAAAAATAAACAAACACGTTAAGTCCATAAAAACATTATTGCATCATCTTCTTCACCACTATATCCACCAATTAATCCGATACATAAATTTTATCCCCAAAACGACAACAAAAAAGCACCCTAATTTCACAAACGGCAAACTATATAGCCGCCTCTTTCGTATTTTTTCAGACTAGGTATAACAATAACATTACAAAAAAAAACACAAAACACCAATTCAATAAACAAAAATAAACAAACATGTTAAGTCCATAAAACATTATTGCATCATCTTTTTCACCACTATATCGAAAAATTAATTCGATACATGCATTTATTCCCCAAAACGACAACAAAAAAGCACCCTAATTTCACAAACCCAAACGGCAAACTATATAGCCGCCCTTTCGTATTTTTTTCAGACTAGGTATAACAATAACATTACAAAAAGAACAGATAAATACATAAATAAAACTTGCTAACAGATAAATAAATAAATAAAACTTGCTAGGGAATAAAATGAAGGCCTTTCATACAAGAACAAACATCGATCTCCCTTAAGTCTTAGTTAATCACTGTCCCACACCGGATTTTTTCGGGGACCCCTCAGAGATACACCGTTTTCTGTCATTGTTGACGCCATTCGCTATCGGGCCGTGACTGCAATTGTTTCAGCTTGCCGATGATTCCACTGGGCACGGAGATTTACTAAATCTGCCCTTTACATATATATATACATATATATATATATATACATATGCATATATATATATATATATATATATATGTATATATATATATATACAAACAGCATCACGTCGCTAGCTATATATGCATCGTTCTTTTCATTAAGTAGAACGTTCTATTGGCGTCAAAGCCGCCGAATAAGTGTTAAAATTATTACTGTTTATTTAGCTATTCAGCGGTGATCGTATGGTTTTAGATGTCGGGCTTTCTAATCACGCAACCAGTAGTGAATAGTTATATCTCTATACTGACGAGTTCCAATTAAAAAGGACGAAATGTATACGTGCATAGATAATAAACAAAACAAATGTATATATATATATATATATATATATATATATATATATATAGCATTTAGCCTTATGATTTCCTTTTGGAATTAATCATTAACTTTACTGTGTAGTCTCTTGCCATAAATCTATTTTTGTACTACTACTAAGCTCTACTCACGTATTGAGCACTGTGTAAGTATACACTGAAAATAAAAAAAGGAACAAACAAAATTATTTATATATTCATCAACGTTTCGTCTTCATTTCAAGATTTCCTCATGATAATTGATTTGGAGAAATCACATACAAGTACAATATTTGAAAATGTTATGTGAATTTAAATTATATCTACTATGATTTGTTCTAAAAAAGAAATAAAACATTTTCACGTCACAAACGCACCAAATATTTTAAAATGCTGTACTTGTATGTTATTTCTTGACACTAATTATCACGAGGAAATTTGAAATATAGACTAAACGTATATGAGTATATAAATAATTTTCGTTTTTCCCTTTTTGATTTTCCATCACGGTGGAATATTATTTCTATAATTTTCATCATGGTGTTCTGCGTGGGGGGGGGTCTATAGTGAAGCATGGGTTAGAGTAAGAGTTAGGTGATGCAATTTCTTACACTTTCTCTCTTGAACCGGCGTTGCTTTAGTCTCGGGGCAACAAGTACAGGTCGCCCGGAAACAATGTCGTACTAACATGAGAAAGTGTGTTGTTATTTTGAAGTTTTCTTTCTCCTAGATTTCTCCAGATTTTAAAAACATAGTCTAACCTACTATTTAATCCATAGTTGGAAGGAGAATATATGAATCCATACCTTTCCCAAGGGTATAAGTGAATGTACTGCAGTAGTCTTACAGCGCGTAACCCGTGCGATATTATTTTTAAAGAGCGGTTGTGGGCGTGGGCGTTCATCCGGTGTCTATGATGCTACTCTGGTCTTCGACTCTTACCTGTTTACTCTCTAATATAATGACATAGTCGTGTGTCTTCGTTAATATTTGTATGCGTAACAATTGCAATTGCAATTCATTTGCATGTAAAACCAAGGGAAGTAATTGAGTATATATTCAAGCGAATGGTAGCTGACTAAATTATAAAGACTGTAAACAAGTCTACAATTGTTTTTCCAAGTGCTTTTCTATTGTAATTCTTGAATTTTAAACTCACCTCGCATGTTCGCACATATTGAGTGAGTTGGCTGAATTGTTACTCTAAAACTTTTACTAACTCTGTTGTAAAGTTTGTGAGCACTTTGAAAAATACGTTTAAATAAATTGTTTTGCATTAGATCTTATAACTTTTCTATTCTCAGTGTAAACTTAAATATAAAAAAAAATTATATATTTCAAAGGGCGGAAACATCGCGCGATAATTTTTTTAAAAAGAGCGTTTTTTTAGGTTAGATGAGGAGGGGGTCATGGAGCTACTCCTGATTTCGACCTCCTTACTCGTCCCAACTTCCAGTTTAATATATATATATATATATATATATATATATATATATATATATATATATATATATATATATATATATAAAAGAGCGGGAACATCGTGTGATATTTTCAAAAAGAGCGTTCTTTTTTTTAAGAATCAGGTCATGGGTACTGTCTGGATGATAGGGGGAGAAGGGGGAGAGAGAAGGGGGTTAGGAAGTTTAGACATGGTCTTGTTGGAGAAAGGAGAAACAACAACAACAACAAAAAAATTAGATGTGATAGGCAGGGTGAGAGAGACGGGTTCCCGGTGAAGATGAAGGCGGAGGCAGCAGAGAACTTTGTAAAAAAAAAAGAAAAAAAGTAAATTAAAGGTCTGAAGGGAGGTAATTGGATGATGTCTAAGGTGGTGGTTGGTCGTAGGACGAGGGTGAGGGGACGAAAGTCTAGGCAAGAATGGGGGTTAGGACGGGAGTGGTGGTGATAGGTGTTGCCTGTAAAACAGGCGGGGCGGGGAAGGGTGTACCTTCTTTCTCTCTCTTTTTCTCTTTCCTCTTTCCTTTTTATTAACTCCCCACCTCACGCACCAACAAGACCCCCATCCCGTCCACTTATCCTCCCCAATCCTTTTTACCTTTTAAGTCTTAACTTTTAATGGGCCTGCCTTTCTTTTGCACGTGAACAAAACAAGACCCAGTTACTCTCGTCTACGTTTATTTAACAGATTTTTCTTTGTCAGTTCACCCCCACACAAACATACACATATGCATATATATATATATATATATATATATATATATATATATATTGTATTTATAAATACTTCATGTATTCCTGTATCATGTGTCTTTAAATAGCCTGATTAATTTTTAGGCGAAATATTGCTCCACAAATGTGTCTGTGTTGACTTTATTGGGGTATTTTTTATTTGGCTTGTCTTTGCTTTATCGTTTATTTCAATTTTATTTTCACTTTTATATTCTGTCGGAGTTTCATCCACAATTTCACACACACACACACACAGATACACACGCACGCATCCTACACTCTATAATAAAGACCAACGTGTATGTGTTTGCATATAAAATAAATATGTACTTCCATCCCGTTACCAAAATTTGGCGAGTCCCTAGCAAAACTATTTCAAGTGCTTAGGGGAAGCGAGATAACAAATACCCAGTTACACAACCGCCTCTGACTTATCCCGCCGCATGAAATTAATTCGGAAAGAAATCCGACACTCTATAATAAAAAAAGTAATCTTTAAGTCAACAGAAATGATAATAAATTATATACGAAAAATGAAATTACTGACATAATTCTACAATTTTATATGAATAATTTAGTAATATATCTAGATAAATAATGAGTGCGAACACGGGCAAATCATAATTTTTTCCAGACATTTTGAATTGATCGTGTACACTCGGGTAGGTCGATTTTTTACTTCCATTTTAAAAATATCAACTTTCTTTTAGCAGGGTAATTGGTGTATTGGTATAATAAATACTCATACCAAAAATTAGATTTCTTACTTGCACCATAACGGTGCAAGTAAGAAATCTAATTTTTGGTAGGAAATGCCATCAAAGATCGTCCGCATATATGTACTGAAAAAGCCTATAAATTGGTTAGAAAATTCATCAATTTCAATATTTAAGCCAGAAAAAGTTGTCATTTTGTTTCATTAAAATAAAATAAATACGGTTAAACAAATAAAAGATAACTACAATCAAAAATTGAAAATTACCCCTCCCATTACTATCGACAGCTCCGATATTCTGCTTTTTAGCTTATTAATTAACACGGAACATGCATAACATTTTAAAAGATTAAAAGAACAGGTAATTATTGTGTTGTTATAAATGAGATAATAAAACCCAACAAATATGTATACTCCTGACTCAAATTAGGCGATCATTTTATTTAGAAAACAATGTTTTATTTGAACATCTCTCAAAGAAAAACATGGGAAAGATTTGAAAATGAAAACTAAATTAAGAAAATATCTCTACTAATTGTTCAGAAGTGGAAATGTAAATTACGTACAATAATACATTATAAAAATAATCGTGTGTAATGATTAACATATTGTATTGAATTGCTCTATGTAAGATCTCTTAGAAGCACACGAAGGCTTCATTTTATGACACAACACCTTTGCAAGTATATGCCGTTGTCTTGCTGCAAACCCATACACTACTTGGGAAGCTTCTGTTGTTAATTTGACTGTCCTTTCAACACATTGAGAATGTGAAGGCAAATCTGGCAACTTCAACTTTGTTCCATTCATGAGTGGCTCCAAAAGTTAATCGTCAGAAAATGGTTCTGTAAATGCTGGTTCGCAAACTTCACTTTTCAAAAGTTAATGAAATCATACCAATGATTGGCTTGAATGTTGATTGTTGCACTTCACATTTTTGTCATCACAGCTTCAAACAAGCAGTTTACACGTACAAAAAGCAATGTAATCAAACAGTATATCTAGCTTTTCCTGTAAATGTCTTTTTGGGGATGTAGGTAGACATTTTCTATTTATCTGTTTTGCTTTCTGGAAGCATATGATGTTCACCTTACCTACAATAGACTTTTCACTTTGGATTAACTGCCTTTGATGCCAATTATGTCCACTGCTATTGATGTAGAAATAGCAAACTCTGTTAAGTCTGGACATGTATTTATAATGAAATAGCTGTATTTGTAGATTTCTAGAAAATCTACAATAGTGCGATGAACAATGGGCAATCAACAATTCTCCCACTATTCAACCACAATGATGTCGTTTGCATAGCAACTGACAAGGCTGAACTACCTGCCCAGCATGTCGCCTTATACTCCACTTTGCACTCCGCAAACAATTCCCTCCCTAAATTCCCACTGCGTACGGAAGCTACAATTGATGACCTGGTAATAACCCCATCTCATGGTCTTGACATCATAGAAAACCTTTACACCGCCAAACCATGTAAGCATGCTCTTATACTAGTAATAGTAAACTCTACAACAAATGCCTTGATGAATCTTGCTTCTCTAATAGCTGGAAAATTGCTCTGGAGTACCAGTTTTCAAGAAGTTTGGAGATAGAACTGAATTATCGCCCCATCAGTCTAATCCCGCTCGTCGCTCAAATCTTTGATTCATTAATCAATCTAGCAATAGTCCGGTACCTTGTTAAGTCTAAATTTCTTTATCACCATCAGTGTGGATTTAGGAAAGAAAGGTATACTATTGATATCCTAAGCGTCATCTTCGAACGCATATACCATACACTGGACAAGGTCTGGTATAAAGGTCTTCTCATAAAAATTAATTCATATGGTATTACTGGACAAATATTTAATATAATTAGATCCTTCCTATCAAAGAGAAAGATCCAGGTTGTTCTCTATGGCCGTTCACCCAAACAACATGACATAAATGCAGGTGTACCCCAAGGATTGAGCCTTGGACTTTTATTCTTCCTGATTTTTATAAACGACCTCCTTGATGCCATTGTGTCTAAGATGAGCATATTTGCTGACGATATTACGCTCTATTCTCGTCATGTTGGTAAAATGGACGAGCACATATCTGAGGTAATGGCTGAATCCACTAGTCTCTTCCCCTTAGACAAAGTTAAAAAAGGGTCTCTAATCTGATAAATTCCACACTATCCACCAAGCTCCAGTCCCTGTTCCACCACTTGTTTTACAATTACTTCAATGGAATGTGCTCCCATTAACTTGATGGTCTAGTGCCCCCTCGACGCAAATATACTCGAACAACCCGACAATCAGCAAAAATAACATTACACAACACGAGAACTAGCCCAAAGAATATGCAGACTATTACATTTAGTCGGCGTTAATCGTAGGTGCAATTACTATCATTGTATATATATATATATATATATATATATATATATATATATTAATTAATTTTACGCACATAAAAAAAATCGATGGACACGTGTTTCTGAATATCAGCAGTCATCAGTATGGCGACCCTGGGCAAGGATCGAACCTTCGATGTAAATATCTATAGTCTGCTGCTTTACCATTCGGCTGTGACGCCTTGCCCGAAAAATGAACGATTTTTTTCGCCTATCAAGTTACGTAGTTGTGTTATTGTTTTTACCGGCGATAGAACAGCGTTGGTTTTTAGTATTACTTTTAGTATTAAATTTTATGTACGTAAAATTAATATATATATATATATATATATATATATATATATATATATATATATATATATATATATATATATATATATATATATATATATAATAAAAAATAATGACACGTCCGATTAAGGGCGACTGAATGCAATATTTTGCATATTCTCAACCGCTTAAGAAGTGGAAAAATACTAAAGAATAAGCTGAAGTATATACAAAATACCTGAAAATATCAACTGTAGAGGAAAGCAATTGAAACATGAAGACTGAAACTGACAGCTGAGGCACATCACCTGGCAGAGATGCAAATACAGAGAGAGATTTTCTAGTCAGATTTTCTATCACCACTACACTTTATCATAACAATGACAGTACTCAACAGCACACTCAGTAGATTCATTCGCGGATATAAATACTCAGATCCAAAGATAAAATAAACCATCTCATCTTATTGGGTGACCTGAAACTATTTGCAAAAAGAAAACAAAATGGAACTAAAACATACAAGCGAAACCGTCAGCTAGGACATTCGAATGAAATTTACAATGAAAAAGTGTGCACTACTAGAGATAAAAAAGAGAAAACGCTAAATAGCAGAGGATATAGAACTGACGAGAGTTGATGATGACGCTTGTCGAACATGATATCTATAAATATCTGGGAGTTCTAATAATAATAATAATAATAACTTCAAGCTATTTGCAAAAAAAAAAAACAAGAACATTCAAAAAGGAACCAGAAAACCTAATAAATATAACCAGAATCCTCAGACAAAACATTCGAATGCAGGAGTGAAATAATACAGGCTGTTTGGTATCTGTTAAAATTCTTTAGAGTGTATAAAACTATTAATACCATCAATTAAGAAATCGGATATTTCGGAGGCGACACAGAACATACTTTTCTAAAGCGCAGTGCAATGTCAGAGATTAGTGATCTAAAGCTATCCTAATCAGTTTCTGACCAGCGATACACTCTGCGATGGGAAAGGACATTAGAGGTTTTCTTTGAACGTAGATTTGATTTTCATACAGACAAACGAATGGTCTGAATACCTTAAAGAAGGAAGGAAGGTAGATGTGAACTACTCGGAGCAAATAAAAATTAAGAAAGCTGCAAAATATTTGTCAGCACCAGACATGTGAGTGGGTTTGTCAACATTCGAGTTCAGCTCATCGGCGAGGGAAACGTCATGGGAAAACATTCCTTCATCATAAGTATTGTTGGAATAGACTAGCCATGGGAGGTGACGGTGTGACGGTGGCTAAGTGGTTCACGACACGGACTGACAACCTGGGTGTGGCAAGTTCGAATCCAGTTCTTTCACTTGGGATGTTTGCAACCTGTCTTTCTAGAAATAATTTTAACTAGAAAACAATGCTAACAATAGAATCATCTGATTCATGAAAGAATAAATGAAATAGTGAACATTAAAATAAACACAGATATGAATATTGACAGAATGAATGAACATACATGATCTAATTAATTATTTCAGAGACGATAAATGGTAAAGATGAAAGAGTTGCTGTGAATAAGGGCCACGCGTAAACACAAAACGGACAACTCAGGGCCTTCATTGGAGATTTCTCTACAACATATAAAACCGTCATTGATGTAAGAACAAATCATGGCGATCTTAAGTGTCGAGATTTGAGATCACATTAGAATAACCTGTAATCCTGATGTCATTGATACAAATATAGGACGGGGAATGTCAGTTTCACAAGAAATTATCAAGTCAGGTATTTTATTCTGTAAATGGATTTCAAGCTCTGATGTTTATTTACTCCTCGCGGAGTTAGGCACAAGGCCAGTTTTATCTTACTCCCACAAGTAAGATGTGACCCAAGATCGGGTCGAGCAAGTGGGGTTAAAAGCCAGCGCTCGAGAGGTGAGCACTCTGGCCATTTAAAAATTGCCTGGGCAGCCCCGTCGGCATTCCCCGGTAGGGGCGCCTCAGACAGTAAGCAATAAACTTACTCCTCCCCAAAGCGGGGAGGCGAAGCCTGGGAGGGTGGACCTCCTAGAACTGCACAGGACAGGCGTGCAGTATCCATCGGAACAGATACTACACTTTGATCTTAGCCAAAAGGCCGAGGCTAAGCTGATGTTTATTTACTCCTCGCGGAGTTAGGCACAAGGCCAGTTTTATCTTACTCCCACAAGTAAGATGTGACCCAAGATCGGGTCGAGCAAGTGGGGTAAAAAGCTACACTTTGATCTTAGCCAAAATTGGAAAGAAGACCTGGTAGTAGGGATCTACGTTTGGAGTTGAGGTACTGAGGTTTAGTTTTCAATTTTTAAAAATAGAATTGGAAAATCTGAAAGATGGTCAGCAGATGAGTTGAAAGCCGAACACAGAGAGGAGGAGTAAATAGAGTATTTTGCAAACTATTGACGAAAGGAACGTCGTAACAGTTCTCACAAATATTGTATCGAGACACCCAAGCAGAAACTACTACATGATCCAGACCCCATTCGTCAAATGGCAATATAACAGCCCGGTATTTTACACTTTCTGTTGTTTTCTGGGACTGTTTATCTATTTTTGTTTCTATTATCTTAAAGAATATTTGCGAATTTGTCTCTTCACTGTCATGAGAACCAGAAATTATATGTTTAATGTTCTTGTTTCTGTTGTTATTCTTATTAAATATTAATTCATCATTATACCACTATTTTGAAGTTGTTTCATATTCTCTTTTGTGTTGATTAAATATTTTTATATTGCTGGAATTAGTGGCTAATCTATGGCCTGGTGATTTGTTTGAAAAATTGCGAATAGATAGATTGTTTATTAATTAGTTCTGTTTGATAGCTTGCTAATATGCCCGCAGAATTTGGCATTTAGACGTTAATTTACGCTCCCATATCCGCGGCAATGCGTGTTGGCCGCAACGATTAGTGCTCGGACTACTGAGTCAAGAATATATTTTGTATTGGGTTTCAAATAGATCGACTGGCAGGGATTGTCTCCTCCTATACTAATGATTGCAAAGTGGCATAAATACATATGTGTCTGGGTTTATTTGATAAAAATATTTATTTATAAATAATTGTATATATATATATATATATATATATATATATATATATATATATATATATATATATATATAAGTTGTTTCCTTGGTTAGAAAGCATTGTTTATATGGAAATATTAATTATTAAAAATAATAATAAGCAATTAGAACGCCAGACAATGCATTTTAGTTTTATTAACTTTTTTTCAATTTAATTTTCGAAAAAAAAGTTAATAAAACTAAAATGCATTGTCTCGCGTTCTAATTGCTTATTATTATTTTTAATAATTAATATTTCCATATATATATATATATATATATATATATATATATATATATATATATATATATATATATATATTATTTCATGTATACACGTGTAACATTATAAGGTGATATAATATAGTGTGTATAGATTTTAAGTGTTTACTTCAACAGTGCTCAATACATGAGTAGAGCTGAGTAATCAATTATAAAAATGATGCTATACTAGTAGAATACTCGTCTCGGGACGGTAATAAGCAATAAATATAGCATTAGTTTTAAATTTTAATCTTTTTACTTTATTTGGGCTTATGGTATGGTTTCGGTAGAACCCCCCTAAATGGCATAGTTTAAAAAACGTTACAACCCCTTAGAATACATATTCCATAATTCATAATGATACATTCAATAGTTCATGATGTTACCAAACACATACACATTATTGATGTTCACGCATTCACCGATCTTTTTACAAATGTATTATTTGATATAACTCAAAATTTGATCTAGAGCAATTTTTTTTCTTTATTAATTTTCTGTATTAATCTTTTTGTATCTAACTTATTTTAAAATAAATGTATGTTTTTAGGATGGGTGTGAGTTTGGGTGGACGTACCTCTTAAATTGTAAAGTTTACAAAAAATGAATGTGCCCATGTTACTTACCGGGTTTTCAAGAATATATATTCCAAAAATCATAATAATCGGTTCATAAAAAAAACATGTTATATATCTGCACCCTACATATGTTAACATTTACAAAAAAAATAATGTGTCAATGTTGCAGAATTTTTTAGAATATATATTCCAAAATTTATAATGATCCTTATAATAAGTGTAGAAGATTACTCCGTGCAAGGTCACATTTTTTTTTAATTTGACCCACCTAAAAGTGAGAAGCGCCCCCAAAAAACTCTAAAAGGGCTTGGCATCCATTTGGTGATGGGAATAAAAACCTTGGAAGGGGGTAGTAAAATGAACAAATTTGATTGTTAGTTACATAGATTAAAGAATGCTTCGATATAACAGCAATCGCAAACTATACATCCACACAATTAGCCTGATGATGTGATCCGAAAATGGAAGGTAAATATTCTGTGTAGCTTACTCGCTATCCACTAATGTTTTGTATTACTACTGAGCTCTACCTAATTATTGTGCACTCTTGAAGTAAATACTAATATATATATATATATATATATATATACGTTATATATTACTTTATAATATATTTGTATATACATGAAACACTAATATATATATATATATATATATATATATATATATATATATCGATGTAATCTAGTAGAATACACAATGTATTACATAAGCAATATTTTGTGATCATGCTCCAAAAATTCAACATCAACAAATATTATTGTTTCTAAATTTCTTTTAATTATCTATCTTCAGTGCACAAAAAAGTCGGTATCAATTCATTACAGGCAAAACTGGAAATAAAATTGTTAAATGATCAGAACACATGAAACAAAAATTGCAGACAAAATCTAAAATCCCTTTTTTTACTTTTTTATGGCAGGCTATAATAATTGGATTTAAAAGTCAAATGTATATAACATTTTTAAAGACGCTTTCATTCTTCAAAATAGGTATATAATTGAAGTTTATAAAAAGCTTCTATCAAATATTATATTTTAATAATTTCTTCTGAAAAAATAATAATCTAAAGAGTAAATAATTTTCAACATAAAGATACTTATAGGTGCAGAAAAAACAACGAAAACATCTTTTCATATTGCAGGAGATTAATATTTCTCCAATGATTTTCGAAAGTAACCGTCGTTGAATGCAGAATTGACTAGAAAAAATCGAGAAAGAGGGAGAGAGATGTGTTAACTTACTTGTTAGACCATTATTAAAAAGAACAATTCATCTAAATATTGGAAGGATACTTGGACATGAAAATTCAAAACAGAAAACATGTAAAGTACTACATATTGGATTCAAGACAAATCTCAAATCTAAATAGAGAATTTGATTTCGGAGTTGGTTTTGATGATACATTTAAAGGTAACAATCATTTTGCTTATTGTATGAAGGGCAAATGGAATAATCAAATGCATGATTAGAATTATTAGTTCCAGGAATGCAAGCGTTGTTTTATAAATATACAGACGACTCCGCATAAACAAGATACTTAGACACATAAATAAATAACTGTTGGAAAAAGAAGATGACAGAAGCATTGTAAAAAGAAAAGAAAAGCACACACGTTAGGTTGGATGTTCAGAATTCCTTCCGTGAGCAGCTTCACAATGACGTGGACGATCTAGTTAACTTCCAGTTGATCTTGAGATGATTTCAAAGGGACTAAATTTTCAAGCTAACTTCCCGTCAACACATTTTTTTTTAGAATTTTATATGTGTCACCACGATACTCTGTAATTGAATTAATATAACAGTAAACTGCCAACGGTACTATCTGTTTCGATAAACTGGGCTGTTAAAACCGCTCCTCTCGTTCTATGGGGTTAGGATTATTATATATAAACCAGGCAACAGTGTCATTGAATTCATGGACCTGTGCTCTATCTTGGGTTTTATTTCATTAATAATGATAATGCGCTAGTCTAGACAACGACAATGGAATGTAACATTGAGATTCTACTGCATACAAAGAAGAGTTAAAACACTAATTAAAAGAGTACAAAATTGCAGAGACAGATTCGAGTTAGGGTTAGGTGCTGCTGCTGTTGCTGCCGTTGGGCGAATTAGATTTGAATGCAGTGTCGTACATGGAGATGTCGATATCACCTGCTTTTGCTCGAGGTCATTCTCTTGGATTTGGAACACTTCATGTTACTGAAGGATTTCAGGTCACCCCTGACACAGAGTAGCGGTTTCACATGCGCCAACGCCATGTTATTATTTTTACTCTGCATGGCGATAGATAATTAAACGTACTTGCTTGCTGTAGATTGTCAACAGACGCATTGCCCAAAAAAATTGAGCGCCCACCAAATTTCATTGCAGGCACCTTTGGATTTCACCAGAGATCCTTTAGTCTGGCTGCGGCCCTAATACCGCTGGATGTCAGACCAATCCGTCTTGTGTGACCCTACTACGAACCAAAGTTCCCTATGGTAAAGTTCTGACACTACCCGTTGCCACAACCCTGCGGCGCTGAGGAAAGGTTGGACTTTGGAGCTGTTTAAGGGAGTCGAACTTCTGCATAGAATTCATGAACATCCTGCCTTAGGATTGTCTGGTCTGCATGAAGTCCTCCTCAAGATTGCAGGTTTTTACTCCAAGGCCTAGCTGTGGCATGCGAAGTCGGGGAAGGTTTAGCCTAGAACATAAAAAGAGATGGCGCAGAAGCCAAGTTGTCATGTTCACTTTATTCATTTGCAATTCCATGCTTAATACGTAGTTACTTGCCCCACGCAGAGGCAGAGAAAACCAGAAGATGACAAACCATTATGCCGACTCTGACTCCTGGATTTTAACCAGAGAGTCTTGTTAGCCAGATTGCGATTCTAATACCACTTGATGCTAAACTGATGAGCGGCTGTTTCAGTAACCGGAGTTCCAGACAGCACAGCTCTGGCACTACCATGATACCACAGTCATACGATGAGGAATGGTTATATATTAGAGGAGGGATGCTGCTTCATTCTTTATATGAAATGGAATATATACCAGCATCTGAGTGTGATATTTTTATAGTGCGTGATGTAGTTTGGATGATAGTGATTCTTAGTGTTAGTTTAATTGATCGTAAAAAAGGTTAAATACACCATTTACTTCTGCATATTATATTTCGATCACCCATTTAATTTTACTCAATTAAACTTATCTATAATAAATTGGGATTAATGAGTATAATGACTTAGATGAATTTAGAAATAATGGTTAAAAAAATAAATTTAGAAGTATTGTTGTGCAATATTGGATGAGCTATTTAACAGAATTTGATGTGTATATTAATATTGTACTAGCGTGGCCCATGGAAATTCTAGAGTTGTATTGTTCATCTATTGTATATTTTTGCCGTGCTTAAAATGTTTCCATCCTATCTACGTCCGGCGCAAACGCCGACCCCACAATATTATTGTACCACCTAAACTGAAATATACTTATCTAAGTAGTTTGGTTAATGTAGTTCAAAGCATATCTATTTATGAGAGTCTATCATATTTCTATTTTATGAATGTCTGGCGTGAACTATGCCTTACAATATGATTGTACCATCTTTGGGTGTTTGTGTTGCATTTTGCTTACCTTCGGTGTGGTAGCCGAACTTCGTCCTTGCCGCTCGGTGTATCTTGGGCGTCATCGCTACTGGCTTCTGTTCGACAACACGTTTGTTTAAGTTTTATTGAACATAAAACAAAGAGACGGAAACAACTGCATATGCACAAGGGAGAGACAGAATGAAGGAATTAGAAAAAGCTTTCGTCAGGCAATTTTCGGGCATTATCCCTATTGCCATCAGTCTCCCGCCTACTGGCAGCGAGCGGACCGGCTCCTTTTTTCACATCTGCCTCTCTTGGTGAGTCAGGAACAAGAGAGAGAACAAACCTCCAACCGACGTTACGTCACTTCCTACTTCCGCTCTACTCGTACTACCTTTCAGGGTGTCCTCCCACTCTCTGTGCCCCCCCCCCCACTATCAAACATTTGGACAGAACAGATATTACACATTAAACCTAGCAGGAAGATCAAGAAAGTGTATTATAGTTCGAGTTTCAATTTAGACACAACAGCAGCATTAAATGAAATTTTATAAATTAATTTCTTTTGCATTGCATCTCCGACAATCAGACGATCCTATCTTTTAAACAAGAGGTGGAGGGTTATAATGCCTTAGCGTATTATTATCTAGATATTCTGTGATGCCCAAACTGTATAGCAAACAAACAAATAACTAAATATGTTTTAAATGGAATACGTTTTATGGCAACTAACTCGTTCTTCGAGTACTGTCAATTCTGTTTTATATTAATCAGTCACCACTTAATGATAAGGGTTAATGATATTGTTAGTTAGGTGAAGAAAAATACTATGAGAGAGGATTAGAAATAATAGGTTTGCTGGGCAGAGTTTGATTACTTAAGAAGACGGCTCAACAAGCATTTGTTTACATATGTCTTGAAGAGGATCATGTTGTATCCTACAGGGAAGCAGCCCCGTGGTAATGTGTTCCACAGATGGGAAGTTCTTGGAAAGAAATTCCGTTTGGTTTTACGTACACAGAATAAAAAAGAAAGTTCTTTGCACTGGTAGTAGATAGAAATAACGATAGAGTAGAGAAAGACTAGCGGTGTCAATTCTGTGAAAAGAGGGGTTGCGAAGCCGATTTTGTACTCTATTCAGGCAAGAAAGAGTGCTCTGAGCAGCACCTTTCCAGATGTAGCCGCATTACTACATCTTAGGACGTATCTGACTCTTATACAAGTGGAAGATTGCGTCCGAATTCGGATACTTTCTGGAGGGGTAGAATGATCCATTTTCCTACCCAACTGTTTCTTCGCTGGCCAGCTCGCCTGTGACGCTGAATGAGTTAAAGGTCTCACGTGGTTAACACAGCATCACGCACACGTTTTTCGATATGCTGCGAACGAAAGAGTGGTGCAAAGAAATGCGTACGTAGTTAATGACAGCAGTATTAACATTAGATATTTATTGTCAACGATTCAGACTTCTAAAAGAAATTAACATTTCAGAATATAGCGTAATATATTTAAGAAATGTGACGTGCATTCAGTCACCGACAGAAGTAATCTCCGTTACAATAAGGTTATTTAGTTAGCCGCTTTTTCCAATCAGTTAAAATGACGCACACAATCTTTCTAATCTTTTTTTTTTTTTTCATTTCACTCCTTGTTCCAACCTTTGGTGCAAGTATAAACACATTTGCCTGATTTGTACGGCCATACATCTTTTACCTTTTATTAGTAGTTTTTATTATTATCTTTTCGGTTTTCTCTCATCTCTTGTTGGCAATATTCGCCCCCCCCCTTCTCTCGGCATACTCCAAACCTACACACAAAACCCCCGTCCCTGCCGATGTCGCCACCGAACGCCCAAATCTGAGCGCTTCTTTTACCCCCGCATCGCTCCCTGTCTGTTTTTCCCGCCATCATCGCATCATCCGCGATCAACCATAGAAGCCGTCTTTCCTCTCTCTCTCTCTCTCTCTCTCTCTCTCTCTCTTTCTCTTTTTCTCTCTTTCTCTCTCTCTCTCTCTCTCTTTCTTTCTCTCTCTCTCTCACTCTCTCTATCTCGTTCCTAACAAATAAATTGGATACTTACGCACACAATCGGCCTCGCCGAGTTGATCGCCATGGCAACAATCGATCGATCAGTTTTGGATCGTTCTTCTCGGAATGATCGCTTGTTGGTCGGTGTGCGCATGCGTCGCCAGCAGCGCAGGCGTCCTCCCTCTCTCTCTTTCTCTCTCTCTCTCTCTCTCTCTCTCTCTCTCTCTCGCTCTCTCTCTCTCTTTCTTTCTCTCCGTGTTTTTGTTCAGATTCTGGTTTCTGTCCGCTTTTGAAGACGGGTGTTTCACTTGTTGTTCAAATGATTTCTCTCTTTGAATTGCTGAAATCAATTCATTCCTGGTATCAATTGACTTCGATCTTTTCGCCAGCGTCGAAGACAAAACAGATTTCAACCCCCAACCCCACTGATTTATTTAAATAAATGTTGGGTTTGAGTAATAAAAAGAAAGTAAAAAAAAAGTATCACAGCACATTTCGTACACATATAAAATAGTAAACTTGCTCGTCTGTATAATTATCCTTATATGCTTCCCCTGTTTTTTTTTAGGGTTAGCACATTTCCAATTTAGTACGAAACGTTCTTTGCAACATTGAAGTCGCTTTGCATTTTCATTGGGGTAGATGTGATATTGTTATACTAATGAGTCACGATTTATCAAGGTGAAAAGCCATTTGAAGATAAAGGTTAATTATATTATCAGCTGGATGACGAACAATGCTATGAGAGGGTTAAAACCCATGAATGGAATAGACAAAATTTGATTACTAAAGTATTTGTTGTCACCAGACTTGAATAGAACCATGTTGTAGTTTGCAGGAAGCAGTCAGTGTGTAATGTGTTCCACACATGCGAAGTATTTGGAAATTAACTCTGTTCATTGAAATTCCGTTTGGTTTTAAGTACACGAGTTCTCGCTGTGAATGTTTTACAGGAATGCAACCAGATATTGGAGGCCAGTACATTTTTACGATGTTACTGCAGCCTTTGAATCCACTACCAATATTTCCGAGTCCAAGTGATTGCTCATCTCCGACGTCCTTCCGTGTTAGCTATAGAAAATGGTTGCAGCAAATTGATAATTCCAGGAAACTATTAGAATGTGCATTCTTAATCTAACTTAGGGATTATCACATTTAAAGTTGGATAGCTGTACTATTTCTTTCTCTATATTGACAATTTAATCTTACAAC
This sequence comes from Sepiola atlantica, assembly GCA_963556195.1. NCBI lineage: Eukaryota > Metazoa > Mollusca > Cephalopoda > Sepiida > Sepiolidae > Sepiola > Sepiola atlantica. The sequence goes on from OY744522.1 coordinate 131,091,702, forward strand.
TTGTTCGAAAAATATATTACTCTCTATATTACTTTATATTTGTACATTTCGGTTTTCTTTATTTGAATAGCAAGTTTAATACAAAGTTGATTTAAATTGGGTGCTCCAGACCTCTACGGGCAATTAGTGTATTGAACCAATTCCAGCAGATTATCCGGACAGCTTTTGCTGTGTAGATAACACGGAGTAATGGTTCGTTATTTCTCCTCGTTCGTGTTCGTAATTGTCACATCCGTCTGTCGTGATGTGTGTTGATTTTCGTCTTCTTTGTAATAGAATAATCATAGCACGAAACCATAAAGGGTTGAATATTAGCAGTTGTAAAATTTATTAATAACTAGCAGGAAGACCCGACGTTGCTCAGGATTGAATGAGGATCACTACTATGTATTTTTTCTACTATACTCATAACATAATATTACTTTCTTTTTTTTACTTCTCCCCTCCTCCCGTTTGGCCCCCTAATATAATCGTAAGAAACTTAAATGTTAGAAAACTCTCTGAATTAGTGTCTTATACATGTGGTTTAAATTTCATTAAAATCGGATATACGTATTTGAAGTTTTAAGAGTGTTTCGTTCCCATAGGTCACTTAGAGGTGAGGGCACGTAGATATTCGGCATATAGACGGCAACGTATACATTCGAGACCACTTCTATTGTCTTCCCCAGAAATTTTATATATATGATTTAAATTTCATAAAAATAGTACATATTAGAAGTATAATCATGCTTGGGTCTTCGTAGCCATTTAGGGTGCACTTAGAGATTCGGGAATATTTCCATTGTCTTCCCCGGTAAGTGTTACATAAGAATACACTTTGAGATTTTATGTGCATTATTTAACCTTTCTTTTTATAGAGAACATACAAATATCACACACATACCACACAGCCATTGAGTCTTAGCGCTTTTCCAACCTAGCACGAAACGTACTTGCAACATTGCAACCTCTTTGCATTTTTATTTGGGGTAAATTTTATTTATTTTTACAATTTTACTAAAAAAAGTTCACAGTATAGTCAATTTTCTTTCTAAAATAAGATGTGGCACAAGGTCAAAATTGGGTGGGTGGGTTCGGGATAGGATGTCGTTTTCTTGGTCTATTCTCTAAACTAGTTTCAGTCACCAAAAATATAACATTCACTCTATGGGTAAAACCAAGATAGCATTATCCCAAATAGTGTCAAATTTTTTAAATTTTTTTTTATTCATCTTTGAATAAGCCGCCTTTTAGGTTTAATTCTCCTACTGCTACTTTCAATATGAATTTTAAATCAAGCGTTTAGTATGTGACCTCATTTGTATATTCATAAATAGGTTCGATTTCTATCGTTTATCTCCTTTTAACCATTTAAAATCACATACAGGAAACCAAGTATGTTATTAAGGCATTGTTTTATACATACTGTTTTGATCACTGAATAATTTTCAATCATCATTCGGGCCTAAATGTCTGAGAGTATCTGTTATCATCAAATTCTACTCAACAATCGACAACTTTCAAAATACACTCTGGGATTATTATAAAATACCATTTTTGGAGAACTCAAGGGTTGGAAAAAACATATCATATATAACAATGTTCAACTTCTTTGTTTTAAGAGTTTGTATTATTTATGTTTGATACAACTCCCCGTCCGTAATTTGAATCGTGTTTGATCTTTTCAGGACTTATATTGAGATATTTTTCCTTATAATGTTTTTCAAATAAAATTTTCATTTTTGTATTTTCAAAATATTTACCTCCAATAATCAATATTCCATTGTAATTGGTCAGGCCTTCTGACGATAAGAGCTTTATCTTTGAAAAGCCATGATTTAAATGTACACTTGATGAGTAAATAAACTTGTAAATTATGCAAATTTTATCTATTTCATCACTTAATTTCCGTATATATATATATATATATATATATATATATTTATTTATAAACGAAATGTGTTTCACAGTCTAACAATCTTCCGCGTATATTTTGGCAAGATTTGAACCCGCAACCACATTGTCTCTGGACCAGAAGAGCTTGCACGGAATATGTACGATTTTTTATCGTTTTTTAAGCACTTGAAATTTTTGTTGTTTTTGGTAGCGAAAACCGCTGTCGTATTTTCCACTTCTTAAGTGGAGAGAGTTTTCTCCCCTTACATATATTATGTTGTATATGCATTAAATTAGTAGCTATATTACTGGACGTATTTACTTATTGTATTTATTTATTTATTTATTTATCTATAAAATAAATCCACGTTTACATGTGGTTTACGGTCTACCGATCTTCAGCGTGGTGTTTGTTCATAATTATTTTTAAAATATGCTACTACTTTTGAGTCCAGAATGACATCATAAGATAATATATATGTCTACACTTTAATTTATTTTCTATGTATGCTTTCTTTTCATTAATAATATTATGTACTGTTGCTTTCTAAATAACATTACTTGTTAAATATGTATTCGTTAAAGGGAAATAATTTTTTCTACATGAATTGCCATGCAACAATAACTGAGTTTAATGCTATTTCTATTGATCATTTTAGATTACTTATTAATTTTAGGGGACATTTATCGACTATCCTAAAGAATACTTTGACATTCTGTGTTTTTTAAGGTGGAATAAACCGGATTGTATTTTGTTTTCTTTTATTCTTATTATTATTATGTGTTAAATTGTCATTATATCCGCTGTTTACGGTTGTTTCATATTCTGTTTTGTGTTGATTAAATATATTTATTTTTCTGATATTTCTAGATACTCTACAGCCAATTGATAGGTAAATTCAGTTACTGCGTTCATTTTGAGTGACAGAAGAGTTACAATGATGGTATAATAGAGTTAAAATTAAGACAATGTTACGATAGAATCACAATAGAGTTACAATAGATATAATAGAGTAAAAATTATGTTACAACGGAGTTACAATAGAGTCACAATAGAGTTAAAATAGTATTAAAATAGAGTTGCAATAGAGTAACAAAAGTGTTACAATAGAGTTACAATGGAGTCAGTTTCTGGAAAACTGTGCATGAAGACAAGTTGTGATTGTTTCCAGATGAGGTGAAGAGTGCTGTCAGATATTTTCCTCTAATCTGTTACGCATCCTTATAATCAGTTTTTTGTTCCTCAACTCACGTGTGCCATATTTGTAACTTGCGCTTTACTACTCTAGTCTATCACAAGGCCATTCAGTATTGTACACATAAAATGATTTCAAAGGCGAAATAGAGTGGTTACTCGCTATATAGCGTTCAACGTTTCACCCATTCGATCGCTCATATTCATCAAACAGGTCCCAAACACCATTTTGTTCAGCGAGAGGTATATATATATATATATGAGTATCGCTGCTCTGTAGCATCTCTTGGTGTTAGACGTTGTCCCATCGCCTTTATCTAGAGCGGATTTCAGAACATGTACAAAATGATGTCGAGTGTATGCGTCTACGAAGATACAATGGGTCGGGTAATACGAGATTCTACTGGATTTTTCCCGCCAAATTAGGATGATGGCGGTATATCCAGCAATGGTTCATAGGACATGACCATCATAAATAAAAAGAAACAGAAACGAAATTTCAAGATATCCCGAAACGAAAGGAAAGGTTTCTTTAATCCATACGAAATGATAAATTGATTTTCTATAGCAGACAGTTTAAGTATAGAAAGTTAAAATGAAGTAGTTTTATAAGAAGAAAAAAGTATGGTTTTAATCGATTTGCTTAATGTTATGAGTGTTCTGTGCATCCATTAATAATTTTGAATTGTTCATTTTCTTTCAGAGCGTCAGTATGGATGTGAAGATGAAAGTTGATCTCGGTCGATGCTATTATGCAAATTGGAACTTTCCTACTGCGGCTATAAGACAACTGAAATGCGAAAAGATGATATTAAAGAGCCCTTGCTCCTGTTCTATGTTGTTTTGATGCAGGGCGTCGCTTTGAGAATGTGTTTTAAAATTCCGTAAACCCTGATTTATTTATGCTTAATAAATGCTATTTTGAAAAAAAATCTCTTTAGATGTACTAAAACAACACGAACAGAAGGTAATTAACAGGAAATTGTATTAAAAAAGAAAGTACAGCAGTAATGGGTTTACAGAGATTGCTTCCACCTTTCGGTTCTCACTTCTACTGATTAGTAATTACGACTCTATTCAGAGAGTGAAGAAGGGGCCATACAATGACGGAATAGGGTAAATAACCATAGCAACTATAATGTGTCCCTAAATGCAAGTATGTTTGGAAAATAAGTAGACTTGTGCAAAAACAATTTATTACCATTCCAAACGAAATAGCTACATGGTTCCCCTCTTCAGGCTACTCCACATCCCCTACTGCACCTCATAGACTAGTATTGTCTTGGCCTTCGGGGCTTTATTTACGCCGGTCTATGGGTCTGTGCAGTTCTAGGAGGTCCACCCTCCCAGGCTTTGCCTCTCCTCTTTGGGGAGGAGTAAGTTTATTGCTTACTGCCCGAGGCGCCTCTACTGGGGAATGCCGACGGGGCTGCCCAGGCAATTTTTAATGGCCAGAGTGCTCACCTCTCGGGCGCTGGCTTTTCTAACCCCACTTTCCCGACCCGATCTTGGGTCACATCTTACTTGTGGGAGTAAGATAAAAACTGGGCTTGTGCCTAACTACTGAAGAGGAGTAAATCAATACTCCACCTCCCCTCGAGTCTAATTAATGAACTTTCCCATCCTTATTTGCTTTTATGCACTTCTCAAAGATTCTTCTGGGATTTCCTTAGCTCTGGCGTTACGGCTCTCTTGATGGTATCTACGCCTTCGACACAGGTTCTCTTGATGATCCCCTTGAGCTTCCGGTGGGAAAATAGTCATATGTGAATAGGGACGTTGTTGCAGTACGCTGCTATTCTATTTAGTCGTTGCACAGTGCTCATAGCTGAACGGCCTGAAAAAGAGAAAAACAAAAACACGTGAAAAATACAACGGTTGCAGAAAGTTAAGATTGCAGTTATATATTCCTAAGATATCATGTAAGATGATGACATTATCCGTCTTATGCCCATAGCTCACACAGCACACCCAGTCCCGTTACTTTTAAGATTGACCTCGTATTTTATGACTTTAAAATATATTTTAATACCAATAGAATTTGCATGAAACACAGCGGACAGATTTTCGAAATGTATAGAAATTATCAACACGTGTCGTGTAGTGTTCTTGTGACGACTGGTAGAAGCAGCGTGTATAGTATATCAGCAATGGTCATCACTGGTGTCAGTCTGCATAGTATGACGAGGTCTTTTCGCATACATTGAGTAAATATTAACAACCACAGATATATTCGGTGTCGGTTATTATATTTTTTGTTGCTTTATTTTTTACAATTCTACTTGGTACACAGTACGAGTCATCCCCAATCTGTAGGAGGGGTAATGAGTCCTTTTAAACAAGTATGTTTCATTTCGCATGACAAAACCCAAGAGAGAGAATGTCTAGTTTTTTTTTCTTTTTACTCGCCTACTCTCCGGAAGTAACGTAACTACTATTTTCTCATTACGTTCGTTAATATATATTTTTATAACACACTTTCGTAAAAAAAAAACAGCCATCATCATCATCACCACCATCATCATAACTCGTTATACCACATTATTACATCTAGCGCTATTATTATTATTATTATTATTATTATTATTATTATTATTATTATTATTATTATTATTATTATTATTATTATTATTATTATTATTATTATTATTATTATTATTATTATTATTCCTTTATCAACCTACACCACGGCTAGTATTGTTGCAATCCATATGGTTCCTATAGTTTGAATAATAACTCGAATGTTTTCAGTATGTATTTTGTTTTGGTTTGATGGAGTACTTTTAACACCTGGCGAAGTGACGCTCAGAGCTTCCTTTCCTGCCTTGACGGAGTACAAAACATATTTCGGAATCTAGTGGGAGATGTCCTCTTATCTCCATTACCACCTCTTTCTCACAGAAGAGAAGTGGCTAGTCTTTCTCTACTTCTATCGTTATTTTCATGGTCGATGCTCGACTGAAATCAAATATGTGCCCACCCCACCATATAAAAAATTCACAACAAAAACTTGTTTCGCCACAACCACTATAAATAATGCCTCTTTCTTTATGTGTGTACCTAAAACTAAACGGAACTTCCATGAACAAAGTTTATTTCCTAAGAACTTTGTGTCTGTGGAACACACTACCGCATGGCTACTTCCCAGCTGACTACAACATTATTGTTTTCAAGTCCAATGTTAACAAGTTCTTGTTGGAGGTCATCTTAAATAATCCAATTCTGCCCAGTTACAACCATCGTTACCAATCCTTACAGTGTTGTCTCACATTTCCCATATCAAATTCAGTAACCATTATCCTCGAGTGGCCTTTGGATCTTGATAAGCGGTGATTCGTTAATAAAAAGAAATGACCCCTAAAAGCGGTTGGTATGCCGTAAAATATAGAAACCAAATAAATTAAAAGGAGCCATGTTGGAGAAATAGATATTTACATACAGGTATTTACATATGCAAAGTTTTCATGACAGAGTAGAAGAAATACCAGTCTATATAAACCATTGCATAACAGGCGGCCTAAAATATAGGTGCATTTTTTTTATCCCAAGACCTTTTTAGCGTTTCATCCTTTAGTCGTCAATAAATAGGTACCAGTTTAATTATAGGGGTAAAATTGTGTTACATATGGGAAATGAGTGGCGCCCTTAACCGCCTACTTGGAAAAGATAACCTTTAAGACGATCTCTCCTGTGATAGTGACTTCTATCCGAGCGATGTTTGGTTGTTTTGTTTTACGGCATATCAACCCTTTTCGGATTATTTAAAGTCGAATATAGTTATTGGTAAAAAAAAACCGCTATAAGTTGTTTATATCTTCAAATATTTATGGCGTAAATGTATGTTTTACATATGAACCGTTTGTGGATTAATATGTTTTCATTTGTAGGCGTATATTTTGTATATAAATTGTCTGTAAGTGATAGATTCAATTTATCGAGTTAATCTCTTAAGTCATGCCCTCACTAAAGGGTCTTAAAATGCGAGGGTCTTAAGATGAAAAGATTTTAAAATGATCAAAAGCTGCCCAGATTATGAGAATCTATTTTTGTGTAACAAAGCAATGTACATATTCAAGGTTAACCCCCTTTTTTCTTTCCCCTCTCATCCTCTCTTTCTTTTTCTCCACTCTTTCTTTCTAAACCTGTCGTTCTTTCCCTCTCTCTATCTTCTCTTTCTTCTTTCTCTCTCTCATCTATCACCTCTTTCTCTCTCTTTTAATTATTTTCGTAATTAATTACGTCGTTCGTTTACCTCACGACTTTTGTCATCATTCCCCCTTTCGTTAAGTCATTCGTTTTTTGTGACATTATTAGGTATATACCAAGTCAGAGATAGCACCTGTTGTGGGGAGTATGTTTTGTATCTTACTACTTTAATGAAAAAATATAAATATGAGCTTTTTACTTAATTTGAATTAATGTATCATTCCTACCAAATTTCGAGTTCTTTCGTCTAATAACGAAAAGTAATTAACGGTGAGACGAACACTTTTTGTTATATATATATATATATATATATATATATATATATATATATATATATATATATATATATATATATATTGAAGTATTTTTTGAATAAAAAAACAACCTTATAAAAAGTAAAGTCAGTATTTATCTTTTAAAAAATGATAGCTGTTACTCTATAGTAAACAGAGACGTAACATTGTTTCAAAACAAAATCCGAATTTTATCAACAAATCAATCCTAGAAATAAACGAACTTATTCGGACATTATTTACATAAAAACGTCCATTCTTTTTTTCGTTTTTTCCACTATACATGCGGCGAATAAAAATTCTATATTCGGCACCTTTTGGATAAATACCGATTTTACTTTTATTGTGGGAAATACTTCAATTTAGAACTCAGCTGGAATTAAATATTTGTACCGATAATATCAATTGCGCTTTACAATTGAGTTTTACCACTTAACGAAAATAAATATAAAAATCGACAATCTAGGAAAAGAAAAAAAAGAACAATGTCTGATTCCCATTGATAAAGGTCTTTCTTAACCGAAATATTTGATTTATTTGTATATTAAAAAATGTTGGCATACTTTCGAGCCCGTTCGGGTCCATCTTCAGGGGAATCATGTAAATACCACGGTGTTGATATTAATAAGTAGTTTGGGCGGGAATTATATTTACTAATATGGAACTAAAATTAGCATTATAAACATTTTAGAATGATATCGATAGTATTAAAGTTGATTTTGTTAATGAGTGTTCTTTTTTGTTTTAACGTATAAAGTTTCGAATATATAGAAAATACTTAGGACCCCAACGATTATGGCAGATTTATTGGCTCATTCCTTGCCGAAACAATGACCCTCACATAAGTTATCTTTCATATTCAACTATATTAGAAAGAGAAAATGCCGCGTAAATATGCATATATATATAAAACTTAGAGAAAGAGGCAAGATGCCTTTAAAAAACCATGTGTTAGATGCAGATAATTTTTATTAAAATCAAAATAATAATTTTTTTTTTCATTTTGACTTTTTCTAATAATTTCGCTCAGTATCACGAGCTTCTTCAGAGATAGAGATTTAAACAAATAAAATTTATTAACCATATTTTTTTTTCGTAGTTTTTCGTAGTTTGTTGAAGTGACGTCTTATGTTTTGCGGACTAATAATTTAATAATGTAATGTCTCTTTTAAACATGAACTTTAATTGCGCATGGTCACAAGTAGGTATAAATTTAAGCAAGTTTTTATTTTTTTATTTTTTAAGCATCTTTGAAATTTAAAATTTAGAGAAAGAGGCAAAATGCTTTCACAAACAATTTATTAGATGTATATAATTTTTGTTAAAATCAATATATATATTTTATTTCATCTTGACTTTTTTCTAATAATTTCGCTCGGTATCACGGGCTTTTTCAGAGAAAAAGATTTAAACAAATAAAAGGTATTAACCTGATTTTTTAGTAGGTATGCTTAAAAAATGAACTTGCCTAAATGTATACCTACTTGTGAGCATGCGCAATTTAAGTTCATGTTTTAAAGAGACATTGCATTATTAGTCAACAAAACGTCGGACGTCACTTGGACAACACCAGGGAAGACCCTTACGAAAAACGTAAAGTAAATACGTTACATGCCCAGAGATGTTGGTGAGTCTCTTCTCTTGTCATTCTTATGAAACGTTCATGTAGCTGGTTTTCTCTCCACTTTTCTTTTCCTGTTGCTTTTTTCTGGTTTTGGTGCATCCCGAGTTGTTCATTGGGACGGTCTCTCTTGCTGCGGTGATCAGTTTTTTGTGTTCTGAGTTATGTATTTCTCCAGCTCTATTTTGGGTATTCCACATAGTCTTTTATGCTTATCAGTCCTCTTTCCCCTTCGTTTCTTTTCACGTAGAGTCTGTCCCTGTCGTCTTGTAGGTGTAATGCGTTGTGTATGGTCATTAATGTTCTAGTCCTCTGGTCAAGGTGCCCGAGTTTTTCTTTAGTTCAGCCTACGAATGATCCAGAATAGCTTGTTAGTGATACGTCCCAGGTGTTTATTTCTTTTTTACTAGATTTCTGCTATATAATTTCGTTTCTAAGAGTTTCTTTACTCTTCTTAGGTATTCTTTTCTAATCTTCTCTTTCATTTCTGTAGATTTGATGGTATCTGCTTCTAGAACTCCCAAATACTTATAGCTATCATGTTCTCCGAGCGCCCTGATCTTGTCTCCAGTTTTTCTCTTTTTTATCTCTAGCATTATAAAGTCCATTTGAATGTCCTGGCTAAAAAGTTTGATCGTATTTATTAGTTGTTCCAGTTCCTTTTTTACTTTTTACAAATAGCTTCAGGTCGTCCATGTACATGAGGTGGTTTATTCTTTGTTCTGTGTCTGTAAACTTGTATCCAGCATCACATTTTCTGAGTATGTAGTTGAGTGGCATCATGGCTATGATAAATAGTAGTGGTGATAGGGAGTCTCCTTGGAAGATGCCTTTCTGTATTATTATCTCAGTCAGGTGTAGTTTTCCAGCTGTCAGTTCTAATATCCATGTTTCCATGGCTTTCTTAATAATCCTGTCGAGTATCTTGTAATTTTTTAAATATTCAATTATCTATACTTGAGGGATTTTGTCGTATGCTTTCTTCTAGTTAATCCATGCCATGGATATGTTCTTTTTCTGTTTTTTCCCTCATTCAGGATCTTTTGATCTATGTATAGCAGATCATGCGTTCCTTCTTTTCTCTTTCCGGCATCCTTTTTGTTCCTCGGGGAGCAGCCCAAGATTATTCAGGGAGTTGTAGATTTGTTCTCTCAGTTGTACTGTTAGTATTTGCCACACAGTTTGTAAACAGGTTATTGGTCTGTAGTTGCTTGGGATCGTTCGCTTTTTCGCGTCTTTTTGTATTATTATTATTATTATTATTATTATTATTATTATTATTATTATTATTATTGGTTACCGTAAGAAAAATACGTACCGTTGATGTTTATTAAGAGTGCAGGATTTCTTCTCTGAATTCATTTTAGACGGCGTGGGTTGTCTGCCTTTCTATTTACTATCTCTCTTCCCGTTATCACTTAAAATGGTGTCGTCCGTTTTTATTTTACTCGCTAACTTGTAAGTAACAACACACATTTATATTTATTTATATACACATAAATACGCATTGGTCTTTATTAAAGAGTGTATAATACTAAAGGTGTCGTTCGGTTAAAAATGAACGAAAGAAATGTAACATTAAAAAAAAATCAAGAATTAAAAAAAGATTATGTAAATATCTTATATAACACTAAAATATATTTCCCTTCAAACGATTAACTATTTATACCATACTCATCAAAATTAGTTTATCTACATTGTTGTTGGGTTTTGAGGATGGGTATTTTCTATCAAGCGGCTACAAGCAATAATCACTTATATATAAAAATATGTTCGCCAAATTTTAGTAACTGAACCTAAATAGAATTTCAGGTGGCAATAATATTTTGATGCATAATAGTCGATTCTCATTTGCTATCATGGTACCATGTTATTTTCAATAAACTAACGTATTTCACAACGATTTATTAAGAATAAAATATTAATCTGATCCGGAAGTTTGGTAATATGGAGACGTTATTAAATAATCACCTTATTAGCTAAATGGAAAAATAGCTTACAACAATGATTATAATTTTAGTAAATATTAGCGTTTCTTATATGCTTTTATTAATTAAAAACATGTTGGCTTTAGATACTGAACTTAATAAAAAAAGGCGTTGTTTACTAGGTATGTGTATTTATCCAAATGAATAAATGGATAAGATTTTTACATTTATCCTAACTATATAAAGATCAAAATAGGTTTTAATTATTTAATTTTATAATACGAGAAAACATTTTGAAATACCGCATATATAGTTACTTGTAAATACACACAAACGCCCTTAGGTTTTCTTAATTTGCATATATATTTTATAAACAGCTTCTAACAAATTAATATTCAATAATATACAATTGTAATTTTGCATTGCCATATTTTCCTATATGTATACGCAACATTTTCTTTGATAGTAAAACATCTGATGTTGCTGGGATGTTGAGAACACTTTGATCTTAGCCAAAAAGCCACTGAACCATAAAAATAATGATTTTATATCAAGGCCTTTATAAATGAATAAAAAATGTGTGTTTTTCTTACACACGAGTTATCGCTCATCAAAGCCCAAATGATATAGGTTAATTGTGTGTGTCAAGTGGATGGTGAGACAAACACCTCGAAGATTGCAACCTATGGTTAGATATAGGCTGAAATTGATTACTTACTGTGACGGCTCAACAAAACTATGTTAACACTTAACTTAAAAACAACCATGCTGTAGTCAACTGAGAAGACGCCCCGTGATATTGCGTTCCACAGACGGACAGTTCTTGGAAATAAACTCTGTTCATGGAAGTCCCGTTTAGTTCTAAGTACACAGAGGAAGAAAGGAAAATTATTTACAGTGGTTGTACCTAGACGTGTTTTTGCTGTGGAATTTTATAGGGGATAACGAGAGATTGTAGCTAAATTGAGCACCTATCATAAAAATAACGATAAAGTAAGGAAAGACTAGCAACGTCTATTCTGTTAGAAAGAGGAAGTAGGTCGGAGAAGAGAACAATGTCCACTAGATTCTGAAGTCGATTTTTGTCAATACAAAAGAGAGTGCAATGAGTGACACCTCCCCAGATGTGGCAACAGTACTGCATCTTCAGCTCATCTGACTCTCGTACAGGTAGAGGATTGCATAAAGAGTTAGATACTTCCGAGAGCAGTAGAATAATGCAAACATTTTTCCAAAGACCTTAGCAACAGATCTGATGTAAGTAATCCACTTCAGATCTTTAGTAAACGTCAGTTCTAGAAGCTTATCAAAATAGGGGGCATCCACAAGGGGAACTCCATCTATTTCAACTGAGGCAAAGCGAAAATCGGAGCGTTGGTGGTGAAAAGAGAAAGCTTGGTTTTAAATGTTTTTAAAATAACCAGACATTTTTACCCATTGCACAACGTGCCCCTGGTCAGACGAGAGAGAATCAGAAAAGTTTAAGTGTTCCCATAGATGGTTGTGTCATCTGCATAGATATCAACGAATAATCTTAGAATGGGATTTGGCAGATCATTGATGAAGATCAGGAAGAGAGTTAGGCTCAGAATGGATCTTTGAGGCACGCAAGCGTCGATATAATGTGATTCAGACTTCTGACCATCAACAACTACTTTTATGAACCTACATGAGAGAAAAAACATTTCGAGATATTCCATAACTAGTAAGCTTGTGAAGCAGACTTTTGTGGTAAATTCTATCAAAGGCGTTTGATATACCAAGAGCTATTGTTTCCAAATAAAGCCGTAATCAATAGATACATGATTCTGTGTGATATTACACTAAGCACGTCAGCTGTAGATCTTACAGGACGAAATCCATATTGCTTGTCTCTGAGTAGATTGTTTTGGATGAAGTGTCTGACTCCTTCTTGATTGATCAGATTCAAACAACTTACTCATGACTAATAGGAGACTGATTGGTCTTACTGAGATGCAGAAAACCGATATCCACTATTTTTAAATACTGGGTAAACTGATGAAGTTTTCCTTTAACCAATGATTGAACAGTTTTACAAGAATAGAAGCGAGGTTCTTGATAAGTTTACCGGCAATATATATTAATGTCACTGAAAGTGTTTACAGTCATAGATGGGGAATACATGGTGTAAACAGCCCTGGACACAAAGGGTGGAATTTGATGCAATTTTTTTTACGAAAAGCTTGGCGTTATCAGATGCTGAGGAGATCACTTCTGGTCCATTGATGATCGTTGGAATGGAGGTCTTACATCTGTTCAGAACCCTATTTGTTATTCGCCAAAAACTTGTGAAAACCTACCATGTGCTCGCAGACTCTTGATTTAACGGATTGGGCATAAGACTCTTTCGCGTTTTCTTTAACCATTTTGCAGTGGTTGCGGGTAGCCATAAAGGTGGTAATTGTTTCGTTGGAAGCAATTCAAATAGTGGTTTCCGTGAGCAATGGAGGCGGCAGATTTGGATGGGTCTACTACGGTTGGCTGGTTTGTTTCTGTTAGAATTTTTTAGAAGTTGTGAAGTTTTCAATACCAGCAATTAATCAATCAGCTATATTGGACAAGATAATAACACATTCTTTTGAAAATTTAATGTAGATGAATACCTGTTGTGTAGTATCTGAAGTTAACCCAGGATGGATAGAGACATCTGAAGTATTACTGAACTTTGTTTTAATCTTAATTGAGATAACTGAGTGATCGTGAGATTCCAGTGGAGACAAAACAACAGATTAGCACTGTTTAGCACAAGTTGTCAGGAAAAGATCAAGGAGTTTTGCGAAATGTCCATCAGCATCAGGCACGCGAGTAGGTTTGTCAACAATCTGTGTAAGATCATAGGCAAGGGGAAAATCATGACAAATCCTCCCTACATCATCGGTTTTGTTCGAGTGGACAAGGCATTCAACATTGTGAACATTAAAGTCACTACAAACATGGGTGCTGGCAGAAGGGTTAACATACAGGATATGGTAAATTTTCTCATAGATACTCTCGAAGATAGTAACTCCGTGAGACGATAGACGCCAAAGATTAATACTGTGCTGTGAGCAAGTGCTACATGGAAACACATATAAGGCAATTTTGGGTTTTCTTCGAAAATGTTCCTACCAAATTGAAATCCGTTCATAATGTAGGCACAAATTCCATGTCTGTGGCGATTTTTAAGATCGGGTTTTGATACCATGTTCGAATAACCTGTAATCATGAAATCGCCAGTCGAAGCTGACGGGCTCATGACCGTTTCACATAGAAATAATAGGTCCTGTTTGGTCTCCTGTAAGTGGATTTAAGCCTCTGACATGTTGGAACGTAGACTCCTAATGTTGGAAAAGGAGACTTGGTAGTAGGGTTCAACGTTAGAAGTTGGGCAATATGTCTGTTGTTTCTAGACTTTTCATGCTGAGATTGGGAAAATGTGTGGAAGAGATCAGTAGATGGATAGAGAGACAAAGCACACAGAGAATGAGTAAGAAGATTATATTTATTAACCATTGAAGAAAGAAAAGCTGTATCATTTCCCACTAATATTGCATCGGGAGGCCCCCGGAAAACTACTGCATGGTCGAGACTTAATTCACCAAATCGCAATACAGCAGCCCCGATAGTTAACACCTGCTGATAGAACAGCCTCCTTGGGAGTTACTCCAAGAGTCGGGTCCTTGAACTATCAGCTGTATACCATCAGCTCAGATAAAACGTTTACCTCCAGCACCCTTATTAGTGACATGGCAACAAAGGTATATGAAACAAAATTGTCTCAAGTAATCTCCACATGCGGCTCGCACTTACAAAATTCTGACCCAATAAACATCACTCTCAGAAGGCGAGGATTAAGGGACACAATTAGGGGAAGCGAGAGTGAATTTTCTACTCGCCATGTTTTAATCTATTATTGTATTTATTAGTGGTGGATAGTGTAGTATTGATTCTGTTATCATAAGACCGGCATCCCAGGAATTACGTCCTTCTATTTCAACAAGTCAGTGATTATGATACAATACTCACAGACATTACCATCTCCTTCTATGAGGTGATACTCACAGGTATTACCTTCTCTCTTGGGGGTGGACAGTATCGTATATGTTCGTTCCTAATAGTACCATCCTTCCATGATTATCTTTGGCATTTGTGTGGGTGGGTGTGTGTGTAATGTACTATCTGTTCTCTTGTAATAATATCATCCTCGCAGGCATAAACCCCTCCTTTGGGGAGAAGGCATTCGTCATGATACCATCCTATCAGTTATTACCTCCTCCTTTGGGGTTCAATGTAGAATATGTTCGTTCACCATGATATAATCCCCAGGCTAGCAAAAATCTACGACCGGAGATAGCATATATTCGCCCAATCTAGACTGGGCAGTGTAGTAAGTAGTATTAAGACAGCAGTCATTGTAGCTTTAATGCATGTTCCTTCAGTAGTTGAATACTCTTAACGACGGCCAAGAACAGGTTTAAACTCTTGCTGATTTATCAGATTGTTCATAGTGGCCGAGTGGGTTAAGGCGTCGGAATTTAAGTTATAACATGACTCGCGTTACGGGTTTTCGAATTCTGCGACCGGTATGAATAATTATCTCTACACTGACGATTCCCGAAAGGATGAAACGTATACGTATATAGATAAACAAATATTTATCATTACATATATATATATATATATATATATATATGTATGTATGTATGTATGTATGTGTGTGTGTGTGTGTGTAATCATTTTTTTTTAACTTTAACACACTAGTGTTTCTTGCTTTCGAAGTCATCAGTGTAGGAGAGATAATAATTACTGCTGGTCAAAGGATTCGTTCCCGGTCACAAAGTCGCCATGACTCTGCAGCACGTCATCCCCCCTCCCCCGCCCATGAACAATCACCACGTGAAATGATAGAGAATTAAGATGTGTATTGTGAAGTCGATGGACGAACACAGAAAGCGCATCAGATGGTGTTCAACTCATGAGGGGAAACATTGCATTACACTAAAGTTGACGGCTTATTTAATTTTTCTTAAAGAGGACCAAATCCTATTTTTATTGAATGGGGCCTTTAACAATTTATTTATTCTTAGATCAACGTGTGCCTTAAATCCGATGGTGAAAAATATGCTTCGTCAGTGTTCGTATTAATGTTCGTATAAAATAATCGTCAAATTACAAATAAGTAATAAGAAAGAAAAAGAACGTCTCAAACAGGAAATTTTAAAGAAAGAAAAAGAAAGTAAGAAAGAAACGCATCACTAAGTATAGAAAGAAGAAAAAGAAAAAAGAAAGAAATCGTCTCCTTATGGTGATGGATTTCTTGCCTAATTAATTTCAGCCGGCGCGGATTGCCTGACTTGCTATTTGTTTACTCCTATCTCCTTGACTTGAACGTGTTCTGTTCGTTTTTTTTTTACTTACGTGACGGGAAGGAAGTATTATATATATATATATATATTATTTCGATACATATATGATATATTGTATATATGTCTTTAGCATTTACTTCAACAGTATTCAATTACTGAGTAGAGCTTAGTAGTAAAGTATAAAAGTATATGTATGGAAAGTTAGCTTACACAAAGATGTTCATGTTGCATTCCCGCAGAAAATCATCAGGCTAAAGCGCGGATTTCCTGCTGGATTTAAACCTCTGTGTAGCTTATTTTCCATATTTATATTTTCATACATACTACTATTTATATATGTATATATATATATTTATATATATATATATACACATTGTGCGTTTATAGTTTTCCGTCGACTGATTACAGACACACACACACATACACACACACACACACACACACACACATATATATATATATATATATATATATATATATATATATATATATATATATATATATAATACACATTATTATTTATTATAGAGCGGAGTATAAAAATATACAAATAAATACACATTGGTCTTTATTATAAAGCGAACAATGAGTTCGCTCTAATATATACTGAATTATCTACCCTTGTGTTACGTAGGTATGCATACATATAGATGTTGATGTATAGATCACTTACTAAAGCAACCTTCGATTTTTTTTTTAATTAAAAATACATGCATATATATTAAGCTAGGATGTAATTAAAGACTTATCTAGAAAAAATACGTATAAACTTACGTAAATATAGTGTAAAAAATAACGGACACTGGATACAACAATTTAACGGTGAAATGCGAAGATCGCTGCTGTTCTTACTAGGACTCACTTCTTGAAGTATCTATCAACATTGATGGGATCCGGTGTGAAGTAGCAGCTACTGTTTTCCAGCTGCTCGACATATATAAGATTGCTTACAAGGTCATCTGTCTCTCATTTGATATGACTGCGTCCAACAGTGATATTATTAGCGGAGCCTGTTCCATAATTGTACAGTCCTTTGAAAACCCTCTTCTTTGGCTAGTATGCCGACATCAAATTCACGAAGTGGTACTGAAGAACACCTATGAACATCTCTTCAGCTCTCCCCCAGATCTTGATTTCGTAAGGAATCCATTATTTGATAATATGAGCTTGATATGTGATTATTTATAATGTTACAGAGGCTTAGATCAACATTGTACCTTAGGTTTAAGCTGGAAAATCAGAAGCAAGCGAAAAATACTGGGTTTTCTTAAGTTTTAATTTTGACCGCTCACTGGCTTTCGTCAGCAAGAATTTTTTTAAACATTGCTTACGAAATCCAGTGAGCGGTTTATAATTAAAATTATGACTGACGAAATCCAGTGAGCGGTTTATAATTAAAAATATGGCTGACGAAATCTAGTGAGCGGTTTATAATTAAAAATATGGCTGACGAAATCCAGTGAGCGGTTTATAATTTAAAATATGGCTGACGAAATCCAGTAAGCGGTTTATAATAAAAAATATGGCTGACGAAATCCAGTGAGCGATTTATAATTTAAAACATGGCTGACGAAATCCAGTGAGCGGTTTATAATTTAAAATATGGCTGACGAAATCCAGTGAGCGGGTTATAATTAAAAATATGGGTGACGAAATCCAGTTAGCGGTTTATAATAATAAATATGGCTGATGAAATCCAGTGAGCGGTTTATAATTAAAAATATGGCTGACGAAGTCCAGTGAGCGGTTTATAATTAAAAATATTGCTGACGAAGTCCAGTGAGCGGTTTATAATTTAATATATGGCTGACGAAATCCAGTGAACGGTTTATAATTAAAAATATGGCTGACGAAATCAAGTGAGGCGTTTATAATAAAAACTTTTAAAAAACAGGATGTTTTTACCTGGATCTGCTCATATAGCTGTAAACCTAAGTACCATGTTGATCTGAACTTCTGTAACATTAGAAGCATTAGAATTATGTTGATGAATAAAATAGACTTTTACTAAATTTTGTTTCATTAGTTAGGTCTGGACTAATTGAGTGAATAGGCAAAATTCGATTTTATTCATCTTCAGTCTTCTACTTGAGTTATGCACTAATTCCAACGCTTCTCTGCCAATTCGAAGCGTTTTTTTATTGTTTGTAAAACGATTGCCATCGACCTCGAAATACGTCTCTCTTTCCGATATTACTTCTTCATTTGAATCAAATCTCTTTCCCTGTTGCATTCTTTTAAAGTCTGAAAATAGTCAGTAGTCGCTGGAGGCAGATCTGAAAAATAGGGTGGATGTAAAAGCAATTCACGATGCAATTCACGTAGTTTTGCGATCACTGTGTTCGCCTTGTGATACGGTGCATTGTCTTGGCGAAAGAGCACATGTTCTTCTTTATTTGTAACCAAACGCACCAAACAATGCTATATTTGCTAATGATAGTTGTTCTTTTCTCAAAGTTATCCATGAACAAAATCCTTTGAGCATTCCAAAATACGAAGGGCAAAACATTGCCTGCTGATGTTTTTGACTTCGGTCGCTTTGGATGGCTTTAACCTGCTGCTGTATACTAAGCTGACTTCCTATTTAATACCGGAGTGAAGTGTTAGGGTTCACGTGTCATCCGTTGTCAAATTATGACACAAAACTCATTTTTGTTGCGTTGAAACAGTTGCAAAATACGCTCTGAATCGTCGACGTGTTGTTGTTTTTGATCGACTGTTTGCAAACACGGCACTCATTTTGAATACAGCTGTTTTATTGACAAATATTCATGCAAAATGGTGACTACACTGCCTCCTGATATTTTCAACGTCTGCTACTTCACACAACTTTAATTTACGATTGGCTAAAGCGAGTTTGTTGACTTCTTTATGTTTTTCCGGGAAAACTGCTGAATTTGAGTTGCATGAGCGTTCAGCATCATTTATGTCTTTGTGACCACGTTTTAAGTCAGCATACCATGTCTAAACCGTTGTTTTCGGTGGAGCAAAGTCCTAACAACACTTAGCAAGCCATTGCTTTGCTTGAACAGTTTGTTCGCCCATCAGAAAGCAATGCTTTATAAACACATGAAGTTCAGATTTTCCAATTGTCTGAAAAATATGCAACAGTAGCTTAATTTGAATAACTCTAATCTGTAAATAAATAATCCGATTGGGTTCAAATTTTGACAGGCGCCACTCGAAGGTTAGTACTTTATAAAATCATGTGGATGTTTTATTAATGGCGCCATGTAAATGTCCAGCCTTATTGTTTTAGTAGTATATAGATAGATTTAAATATAATAATGATTATAATAGATAGATGAAGATAGATAGATAGATAGATAGATAGATAGATAGATAGATAGATAGATAGATAGATAGATAGATACCAATTTTTTAGTTTAGTAGTGATTGAATGTAAAAACAATATCTATTTATCTGTTAGACTCTCGGTGTATTTTTCAATAATTCGTTTGGTTTTCGTCGTCGTCGTCGTCGTCGTGATGACAAAGCCAATGTAAAATTAAGCTGGCGGGGGCAGAGACGGAGAAAGAATGGGGGTTGAGAAGGACGCAAGACATGAAAGCGAGAGCGTGGGATAGAATGTGGTAGATGGAAGGGAAGGAGTAGAAAATAAAAGGTGAAAGAAAAAGTAAAGGTGTCAAAGAGAGACATAGAGAAAAAGAGAGAGGGAGAGAGAGAGAGAGAGAGGTAGGACAAGGGGCAGCGGAGGAAAGGGAGGATGAGAATGGAGAGAATCGAGGATGGAAATACGGAATGAAAAGAGCGCCATTCTGTTTCCATCGCGTTCTGTTTTGGGTGGGCGGTGAGAAATAGCGTGGGTAGATGTAGGTGGACGTGGGTGAAGATTGAAGGTGGTTATGGGTTAGGGTCAGGGTGAATGTTCCGATATGATGAGGTATGGTGGATGAGGGGCGCGGCAAAATCGAACGTTGCTTTAATCAGATGTGTCCGCTCATCAGAGAAACCGAAATGAATGAAAGTCTGTCAAGCAATATCGATTATCAGATAAACACGTGCGTATATATATATATATATATATATATATATATATATATATATATATATATATATATATATATACGCACGTGTTTATATATATATATATATGGACAGTAAGATAAATTTTAGAAAATGTTCCGAATTTGTTTTAAAAATGTTTTACTTCAAACAATTGTTTCAGCCCATTTCAAAACATACATTCCTTTTTTAAGGTACTTTTAGGATTTTGAGCTCTGCTGGTGTATAAACCATTGATCTACTACCTCAACTTTAATGGAAATTTAAAGAAATCTCTATCTATCGATCTCATATATATATATATATATATATATATATATATATATATATATATATATATATATATATGTATATATATATATATATATATTTAGGCAAACATTATTAAATAACACGGAGTGGTTTCGTTTGATGCGACTTTTTAAAAAAAAAATTTTAATTTTCCGAATTGTTCATCTAATGTTTCGGTCAAATTGATATAAATATGATCCATGGGTTTCTTGTTCCGTTCTTTTTTCTTTTTTGCAAGTACTTTCGATTTGAATCGTCAAATCATCTTCAGGCGGTATTAGTTTTAGTGTCTTTACAAATTATGACTTTACTGTTGTGCTCATTTTTTAAATTATAACGGCGAGTAGATTATATAACTTGAAAAAGCGTCGTAAAGTTGAAATGTACATGAGAGCGTGATTGCGTTCTACACATATGGGAGATTTAAAAGTTTGACTGTTTAAACCGTTAAGAAATTGATGACGTTAAAGAAAGTGCATACAATTCAAACGCATAACTACCTAATGGCTAAGAATTTGGTAATGTTAATTATTGTGCTAGACACTTTAAAATGTTGCGACTAGTTTCATAATTGACATTATTAATTGTGGGATATAAAGTTAGTTGAGATCAATATAATTTGAACATTGTTTCCAAGAATTCAAAACCAACTACCAATCGGCGTACGATCGTTTCCAAGAGTTTTTTTTTAATATTTTACTGTTCATTATTTTTTATTATTCCAAAACGCCACTTCGTCATCACATACAGAAGTCTCTTTAGAAAAACATCAGATTTCAGTACTAAAAGCCACCAGCATTGAAAAGATTTTTTTGTTTGGATTGAAGTGTTTTTCTTTTTCATATTAAAGTTGGCATTTTACTGTGGGAACGGGGATTTAGTAGAAGGATAGACAGGTTTGTTACATATACTAGCAAATATATGCTCCCTCCGGTTGCATATTTTTGCAAGTTGTGTTATTTAATTGCTCAGTAAAATGTGTTTCTTTTTTTCCTTACAAAAAAATAGTAATTTTTAAATCAATTATTTTTTAAATTAAACAATTTGATTCACGAAATTTGTGCTTTGAAACATAATTTCTAATAAGATTTTAAAAAAGAACCAAAAACGTTTTAATAAAAAGTAAATATATAATTATTTGAGCGACTCGTACGACAAATCTCAGAGAATGTGTTGTTTACATGTTATTAATAAAATAACGCGCCTCTGCACTGTGTCCATCTATCTCTCTTTCTCTCTCTCTCTCTTCTCTCTCTCTCTCTTCTCTCTCTCTTTTCCTCTCTCTTTCTCTCTATCTTTCTTTCTGTCTTTATTGAAATAGAACTTTCTGTGCGTTTGCAACAGAACGTTATACTTAATAATCAGAGGGCGGGTAACTAAATGTTGGAGTGGACGCCGGTTGTTCCATCATATTCCATTACAATCTAATTTAATTAGATAATTCAATTATATAGCTTTAAAAAACAATGTCTTTAATTAATTCTATTTATAATTTTTATTAAGATTATTATTATCGAGGAAAATATTTTAAATAAATCTAAAAATCTGAAAAAACAATCATGAGTGTATATTTGCGAATATTAATTTATTAGGAGCTTAAAAACAAATTAATTATGTAAACTTGATTTGAAAGACGCGTGATGTTTGGGGAAGTTTTGGAATGGGTATATATAGGAGCTTATAAGTAAATATAAAAAGAGAGCGATCAAAACTAATAATATAGTTTCGGCTTCAGACAGACAGACAGACAGACAGACAGACAGATACATAATCTCCATTATTAATATATAGAAAAATATCTGATCGCTCCTAATAGTATTCAATACTACCATTGTTTACATCTCTATTTGTTCTTAATTGTAACTGCTCACCCTTGATTCAAACTGTGTTTTGAATTTTTTTGTTTTGTTTTTTATCTTTCATTTTTTATGGGTTTTTATCTTTCATTTCTTAATTAATTCAATTCGCTGTCCTATAACTGTTCCAAAGTCCTGTCAGTTGATGGAATTTTTTTATGAAGATCTTGCGCCTCATTTCATGAAGCTTCTGTGCGTGATGGTATAAAAGGCGCTGACGAAGACTCTGGGAATAATTAAAAAAAGCAAAAATAAAGAATAACATTTTTCCAGAAAGTCTTGGAAACGATCGTACGCCGAATGCTTGTTGGTTCTGAATTCTTAGAACAATGTTCAAATTATATTGATCTAAACTAACATCATATATATATATATATATATATATATATATATATATATATATATATATATATATATATATATATATATATATATATATATAGTTTTCAGGTTCGATTATTTTCGATAGAATTTCGAATCAGAGAGCTCTATGTCCGTTCAAACAGAGCATGAATAAGTTATGAGATTTAAAAAGACTAAATATACATTCGGATTGTACACATTATAAGTTATTTCGACCATAACTAGGTCTCCTCGGATGTGTTTCCAATCACGAATCGTGATTGGAAACACATCCGAGGACACCTAGTTAAGGTCGAAATAACTTATAATGTGTACAATCCGAATGTATATTTAGTCTTTTTAAACCTCATAACTTATATATATATATATATATATATATATATATATATATATATATATATATATATATACTTATAGTGGTTGAGCTCTCTAGTGGGGTAAATAACGGTTTCCACTTAGGCCATAGCATATATCTTCTATATAGAATATATTTCTCTGTGTAAAGGGTAGCTTAAATGTAAATAAATAAAAGATATAAACGCTATAATCTCTCTAACTGATGGGGCGAGTTCGATAGCGTAGAGATAATAGTCTTGATAGCTCATCACAGTTCCAAGTGATTTTGCGATCGGGTTCTGAATCTCAGCGTTAAAACTCAATATCGAACGTTGCTTTATCTGGTGTGTTCTCTCGTCAGAGAAACCGAAATGAATGAAAGAGGAAAGCTATATGGATCCAGAATTGTGAAGACTTGCTCGTTCGAAATAATTATTGTCTGTAATGTGCTAGAGAAAGTTACCCTAAAGCCTTAAATGTTTGCTCTGTACGCTGAATACATTTAGTCCTCCATGACACTTTATATATATATATATTAGACCAAACTTTTTAATTCTTACTGATTCTAGGAGAGTATCAAGGAAGGAGGCTTCCTTAAGGAGAGAGAGAGAGGGGGGAGAGAGAGAGAGAGAGAAAGCAATTAATTTCAACTGGGGAGAAATGAGAATCCGAGCGTTTGTGATGAAAAGGGAGAAGATTATCTTTTGAGCTATTAAAAGTAATAATCCAGTTTTCTCTCACGTGCTCCAAGTCCGAAGCAAACCTGTGTACCAAACCATATCGAATGCGTTTGATATATCAAGAGCGATCGTTGTAGAAACGAAGCCTTCGTCGATAGATTCACTTATTCTGTGCGATATCACAGTCAGTGCGTGAGCTGTTGATCTTGCAGGGCGAAATCCATATTGTTTGTCACTAAGTAGATTTATTCTGTGTAGTTGGTTGACAAACTCTTGATTTATTACCGATTCGAGTAACTTACTAGGTCTGTACTGAGATGCAGAGGACAGATCTCCAGTAGTTTTAAATACTGAGAAAACCAGCGAAATCTTCCAATGTTATAGATAGATACACTCCATTAAGCAACGATTAAACAGCTTTCTATTTCTGGTTGCAGTTTCCTGGGTACTATGGCTGGAATGTTGTCGGGATAAGTTGCCTTGTTGGCATTGAGGTTTAATAACATTCTGGATAGTTACTCAAATGCTGCTTAGACATTTTTACGGTCATGGGGGAATTTTTACGGATAGAACCCTGATCACAAAGGTAGGAATTTTCTGCAAAGTACATTGCAAAACTTTTGGCTTTACTGGATGCTGAGATTACCTCTGGTTCGTTAATGATAGTTAATGATAGTTAAGATTTGTTGAGGATTCTGTTTTTTATTCTCCAAAACTAATGAAAGCCGAGCCTCTGATCGGACACTCTAGATTTAACAGATTGGGCATAGGACTCTTTAGCCTTTTCTATTACCATTCTACAGTGGTTTCGGGCAGATTTGAAGGAGGCTTTGGTTCTTTGGTTTCAGAGCATCTATTTTGTTTAAAGCAATTTTGATAGTTGTTCCTATAGGGAATAATAACGGCAGCATATTCATGGATGTACTACGGCGTGCTGTTTGGTCTTTGTTGGAATGTTTTGGATGGACTAAAGCTTGCAATACGAACGATTATCCAATAGGATATATCGGATGCAGTACAGGGCACGTTCTTTTTTTTTTAAAGAGGGATTTCAGATATGAAGTATCTTAAGCTGTCCAAATCAGCCATTAAGTATACGAAAACTCTACGATGCAAAGGGACATCAGAGTAATTGCTGAGCTGCTGTTAATCTTAATTGAGACAACTGAGTGATCAGAGAATCCCAGTGGAGACAGGGCAGGTTGTTAGAAAAAGATTGCAAAATGTCCATCAGCATCGGGTACGCGTTTAGGCTTGTCTACAATTTTCTCATATGGCATTTTTCTCTAAATAAATCTCCATTTCAAATCGCTGTCTTTTAATTCTTCTTTCTATAACGCAATGAAGAACTTATATGCACAATGACAAACGCGGGTCCTTGACGAAGAATCAACACGGCGGTGAGAAAAGGGTGAAGACGAGATGATTGGTAGCGGCGACGAAGGAATAGACGACACGAATTGAGGGAACAAGCGACAAAGAGAAAAGAAAGAAACAACGGAAAAATCACACGAAAAAGAGGAAAGAACAAGAACCTAAGCAACACACGTATAACTCGACATTGAGACGTGAAAAACAACGGACAACGCCACATATTCGACAAGGAAACTACGCAACACAATTTCGATTTAGAATATGGAAGACAAAAAGCACTAATATATATATATATATATATATATATATATATATATATATATATATATAATTAACTTCCGCTACACTCTTTACAGTGACTCATAAAAGTGGAAAGATTTTAGTATCTATATAATACTAAAACTCTGAGGACTGTGTAGGGTAGTTTGTACATAAATGTCTTAGATGGTGGGAGCGAGGCCATTTGTCTTTTCTGGGATTTTGATGGCAATAAACCTCGCAAAGTTCCAGTACTCTCAACACTCTTCAAGTGGAGGTATGGTTAGTGCTGTCTCTCCTCGGTCTTTGAATCCTCCTTGACCCGTAATTACTATTTTGTTTGGTATCAGCCCAGAATTGAGGGGACAGTTTACAAGGTTTGTTTCACTAAGGCTTTTTCCTATGTACATTTATAACACCAAATACATACTAAAATATACTTTAGTTCTGGTATTGAGTTATGTTTGAAAAATTGATTTAATCTTTTTAATTAGCAGTAACTTATAAGTAACTGAACAAGTGTTTCAACTCGTAGTTATATATTTATCACGATCCCTCTCACTCCATGTTGAGTCAACCGCTCTCTTATATTGCTTAATACTCATGTGGGCATTTAGAGAAAGAGTGACTCATTATTTTCAGCGTGGCCATCTAATTTACATAGTGTGTCTGTACACACCACAAACATACGTGTAAATTAAATGGCCAAATAATATTACTCTTTTTACTTGAATATAAGAATAATAAAGAATAATAATATTTCTAGTGGTACATAGCCGATAGATAGTACTCCGTTGTAAAATAGTTCTTTATATATCTGGTATATTTATTAGTCGTTTGTCTTACACCGGCATAACAAGGTTTCGACCCGAAGATTCCTTAAGGGCCATTTGATTAAACATAAAAAAGTTCATCAATATATGATTCAGGATTCAAAACTTAAATATTTTTAATATCTCTCTGTCGTGGTATTGTGATCTCATTAGCATATATATAGTTATTCTATTGAATTTGCACCTAAGAATAATAAAGAAATAACGAATAAATATTCTCACATGGGCAATCTTTTACAAAAGAGTAAAAGGAGAAAAAGTGATACGCATGATTTGATATCGGAAATATTTCACTACACCACATGCTGATAGAAGCTCAGCAATTAGCATGTCAAAAGTACACCAAACATAAGCACATACTCATTCTCACCTACATAGACACTCACACATATAAGAGAATAGATACACCCTCATATACAACACATGCCAACCCACACACACATACGTACACATATATTTATACAGCAGCCTACAGAATGTTGACGTCTCTGAAAAGGTTTAATGAGAAAATTATGCATTCGATTTTATTTCATACACACATATTTTTCTATAGCTTGATCGGAGGGAATTATCAAAGAATAGTTTTAATAAGAAGAACATAGGGATACGTATTTACACGCAATAATTGTAGCAGTTTTCTGAATACTGGTAAATTGACCCACTCAGACAAGACTGTAAATAATTGTATACAATCCTGAATAGTCTAATGTTAAGAGGGATGTTAGTCACTATCCACAACACTCTCCTCAAGACTATGTTCCTCAGGAAAATAAAATATTTTCTTTTTAAGATCTGAGTTCAGAAATTCTACTTGTCTGTCTTGAAACTATAATTTAAGGATTTGGTGGCGCTGGAATGTCGATAATATTATAAAGTACATCCATCGTCAGTTATTCTGGATTTTACTTGATTTGTGTCTTTTGTGCTCTCACTTTCCACCGTACACATTAATTTTTTGGACTCGTTTTTAGTAATAACGGCGTATTTTTTAATTTATCTTGCTCTTTTGAAAATCCCGAGGAAAACTCTTCAAAACCGAATTATTTAGTTGGTCTTCTGGCGTTATAACTTTTTCTTTTAGTCTCGTAGTTTATGAAACACATATCTATCATTTCCGGAAAAAAATGTTCGATTGGCACCAATACCAGATACTGCGTTCGGGGTTGATGTTATTCTGAAGACAATGAAAACTGCTAAACTTTTAAGAACTTTTTAAAAAGTGTTGGCGAACCTTTCGGTCTGACGGTTAGATCTAGGATGGTATGGTGAAGTAATTATATGTTCAATCGCTAGGGATTTGCAATATATTTTGGATTCAGCCACCGAAAGTGTGTTCTATTGTGTGTAAAAATCGTTTCGGGGATACGGGCAAAAATGTATTGACAAGAAATGTATTATAATTGTAGAAGTGCGTCTTCTGCATTTGAATACTTCAGTCAATTTTGTGTGAGTGTCTACGGCTATGGGAAAGTATGATGCATTCAACGGTCTCGCATCTATGTTTTGTATGGACCATGGAATATCAGTTTGGAGACATGGTTTAAAATGTCATTATTGGAGATTATTTTGCAAGAACACAACTTTTGTAAAAAACCGACCCTCAGAACTACCGCCTAATCAGTCTACTGCCGATCTTTGCCAAAATCTTTGAATCCTTAATCAATCTAGCGATAGTACGGCACTTAGTTAATGCTAAACTTCTATTTGACCGCCAGTATGGATTTAGACAAGCACGATCTACTGCAGACATCCTAACGGTCATCTCTGAACGCATGTATCATACACTCGACAAGGCAGGTGAAGCTAGGGCAGTAGCGCTTGATATATCCAAGGCCTTTGACAAGGTTTGGCATAAATGGCTTCTCCTGAAAATACGCTCATACGGTATTACTGAGCAACTACTTAATATAATTAGATCCTTTCTAAACAAAAGAAAAATCCAGGTTGTCCTCGATGGCCGTTCATCTAAGCAACATGACATAAATGCAGGTGTACCCCAGGGATCTATCCTTGGACCTTTGTTGTTCCTGGTCTATATAAACGATCTCCCTGACGACATAGTCAGAGATTGGTTTATTTGCTGACGACACCACGCTTTACTCTCGCCATGTTGGTAAAACTGACGCGACCATATCCGAGGCAATGGCTGAATCTTTAGAAAATGACCTCCAGGCTGTAATGGATTGGGGTCATAAATGGTTGGTAACTTTTAATGCCGCAAAGACAAAGCTCCTTTCCTTCAATAATTACAAGAAACCTCTTTAACCACCGATTGCCATGGCAAATAACACCCTACCTGAGAATTCATCATTCAAACTCCTCGGCCTAACCTTCACAGGTAACATGAATTGGAACAAATACATTGAACACATTGCCAAGGCTGCCTCAAAGAAAGTTGGCTCCCTCTACCGTGCTAGCAAACTCCTCACACCTGACATTATCCTGTATCTCTACAAAGCCACCATCCGCCCATGCATGGAGTATTGTTGCCACATCTGGGCTGGTGCATCATCTACTAGTCTCTCCCTCCTTGACAAGGTTCAAAAAAGAGTCGCCAACCTAATAGGTCCCTCACTATCAACCAAGCTCCAGTCCCTGTCCCATCGCCGCAATGTAGCATCCTTATGTTTGTTTTACAAATACTTCAATGGATTATGCTCCGATGAATTGGCTACTCTGGTGCCCTCTCGACGTAAATTTATTAGACCAACTCGACAATCAACTAAATCTCATTCATTCACTGTGGAGGTCCCCAGATGCCGGAGAGCCTTCTACTCAAATAGCTGGTTTCCTCGTGCTGCTGGCCTCTGGAACTCCCTCCCTTCCCCCTGTTTCCCCGACAGTACTGACATGCAGAAATTTAAAACTAATGTGAACAGACATCTCGCTGCGCAAATCCCAATTTAAGCTGACCCCCAACCTTCTCCCCTTTTCTTTTTTCTCAGTAGCCCCTTACGTCTACAGTGGCGGCCCGCCTTGTTTGGGGTGAACCATGTTAAAATAAATTTTTTTTTTTAAGTGTTACTAGTTTTTCAATGGCTTGGTCCATCTGTAACTAATACGTATAGCTTCTTATAAGGAATTTCATAAAATATATTCTTGGGTAAATGAAATTGAATTCCTTCAAAATCCGTTTTTGACGTGAAGTATACATTACATAAGTACTTTATCACATATTAAAAATGTTCTATTTCCTGAGATTTTTTTAATTCTTCTGGTTAAATTTAACGTTTGCTTTTTCATGATTAAATAAATCACCTTTTTAATTTCGGCTATATTACGTGCAATTCTCGCACTATATTACTTAGAATATCTTTACATTCCTTCTCGGCCCTTAAGGTCACCCTGACTGTGTCTTTCAGTAGTTCGGAAAAACTTCGGACCAATCTAAGCAAGCCATCGCTATCGACTATTGTTTAGTTGGTATAGTAAACACTCCATTTTATAATTATACTTCAATCATATTGTCCCCGTTGCAATCTTTTAGTTGTATAAGTAGAGTGACCTTTCTTAGATCCGATAGCGGATAATGATGTCTGTTACAAGAACTTTTTTCCATCCATAAATTTATGGAATGTTTTAGGGGTTTATTATTACCAAGCTTTATTTCTCTATCTAGCTGTGATTTTTTTATAGTGATAGTAACGGTCTTGGAACATCTGCTGCTGGCTTTGTATTATTACCTTCTAATTTATGAAGAATTACAGCCACAATGCCATATTCACATGAGTTCACATGAGCAGTGTAGTTACATTTTTAAGTTGGCATGCCTTTTATCGTCTGTGCTCTAGAAAGGTTTAATCTTCTTTCAATAGTTATTCCTACGTCATTTATCTAGAACTTAAAGAACCACACTTTTCGGGGTTAACGTTGAAACCCTATTCTTTTACCCTTTCAAATAATGTTGCTTTTGATTTTCACTCTTTATGAACACACTATCGATATATGTGATAGTAAAATTTAAATCAGACAACATAGTGTCTATGATGTTGGAAAAAAGTAGGCGGGACCTTAACACCAACCGGAAGACGATTACATTTATATAAGCTCTTATGATATTGATAATGAATAATTTGGAGCATTCTTCTTCAACTTGTATCTGAAGGTATGTACCTTATGAATTTAATTCGCAAAAAAAATATTCCACCATTTAATCTTGTAATAATGTCCTTAGCTGCTCGTAATAGATAAGTGTGTGACTTTAGACAATCATTTGAACCAGTTAAAAATGCGAGCAAATGTGTATTTTACGATTTCTTTTTACGTATACTGTTGAAGATGCATAGTCTGTATATGTGACTTTTGAGAAGACACCCAATTGTTCAAATCGCTCTAATTTCTTGTTTATTTCGTTCCAAAGCCGCGAACGGCACGTTTTATTAGGTCTGAAAACAGGCTTCACATTTTCTTTGATTTCAAACTTCACATTTGTCTTGATGCACCTTCCTGAATATATATCCAAAAAATTATTTTTCAGATCTTTCATTAAACTCCCTGTCACTCTGTCCGTGCTAGGTTAAACATATTACTATTATAACAAAAAGAATGCTTCGGTAGTTCCCGTGAATCAAATAAAACAATCCAATCACTTTCAAATAAATTTGAACGGTTTTGGAGAAGAAAAACTTTTGATCGTACTGTCTTTCCAACAAATTAATTATTACAAGTGAATTCACCTTTAAAATGCATTTTCTAGAACTCCGCATTTAACGTTAATCGTTTGTTGGTAACAGTTTGTCATAATAATTTATTTAACAATAGGCACCCATGAATATTTGTAATATTGAGGTAATCTAAAAACTCGAAATGAGTTTTCAACGGAACGAAGAAAAGTCATTTTCTTTCAGATTTGAATTTTAAAGACTTTTTTTATTACAAATAAGCAATCGTGCGAATAAAATCTTTTTTATTTATTCGTCTTAAATTACAATATTTATTTTAATAATAGATATCTGCAATGCAGGACAGTGTATCGAAAATTCAAAATGTCGTCATTTTTACAATTCTTTTTTTAAATATGACTTTTTGTAATTTTTTTGTCTCGACACCTCTTTTCAGCATTCCTTCAAGCGAATGGACACTGTATTGTGTTCGAATCCTGTATTAAAGGCTGACTTATCTTCGTTCCGTTGAAACTCATTTCGAGTTT
Organism: Sepiola atlantica; assembly: GCA_963556195.1. Taxonomy (NCBI): domain Eukaryota; kingdom Metazoa; phylum Mollusca; class Cephalopoda; order Sepiida; family Sepiolidae; genus Sepiola; species Sepiola atlantica. Next base: position 131,123,355 of record OY744522.1, read on the forward strand.
TTACACAACCTCAATATTACAAATGTCTGCCATTCATGGGGGCGTATTCTTAAAAATTATTCATTTTGCCAAATCTGTTTCATATTTCTTCATTTGTAATTGAAATATTATTTCCGGGGTCAGTTCGGAGTTTAATTTTTTCATTGCTTTTTTTTTCATTTACGTTTTAGACTCTCCTTAATTTTACGTCTAGATAACCCTATATTTGTTTCGTCTTGTTTTCGATATTTAAAAGAACTTCCGGTCGATTTTGCACAGGGGACATTTATGTCTTATATTTCCGCGAAAAAAAACTTTGTCGCGAAAAAAAACTTTGTCGCGAAAAAAAATACATTCACCTTTTTACTGTTTTTGTAGCTACACTCTTCTATTAATATAATTTATTAATACATAATATTTTTAATTATATTCATATCAAATGTTCTTTAACCTCAATTAAGGTTTCGCTTATAGCTACACGATGTTACTTGTAATCATACCTTTAGGTGAATGGTGTTTCGTTCCGGTTCTATAATGAACGAACGGTTTTAGTGGATAGCTTAAGATTTAAGATGTAGTTTAAACTAAATATTTTATTTAGCATTTCAATAATTTTGATTTAATGTATGCTTTATCAATAGATTATTTGCGTTGTCCTTCCTCCACGTTTTAGTACTAGTCATTATATGTTACTTGAATGCAAGTATATTCAGATTCCTAATTTTAGTCGAACCTTAGACTGCCTCTTTTTTTTGGTCGCACCGAACAGATAATACTCTAGTAGATCATACTATCGACTAACGAATCTGTTACATTCGCTAATTTTAGCCCTACGAACTAATTTTAGCCCTACGAACTAATTTCAGCCCTACGAGCTAATTTTCCAGTGTTTCCGTGAAACCAGGAGTATAAATGGAAGATCATATTAATGTATAGTGTCAATTGAAATAAAAACATGTATACGCTCTTGCGCGAGTAATTGAGCAACTGTTTTATCCATAACACAAAATTACACGCAAACTATATATATACATATAAATATACGCACATGTATATGTACATATTACTACACATACACTAAAGTATATAACTACACACACAATAAAAGATATAGCTACATACAAACAGTAAAACATATAACTACACATACACGGTCAAACATATAACTACACACAGTCAACCATGTAACTACACACACGGTCAAACACAATTACACATACACCAAAACATATAATCACACAAACACTCAAACATATAACTACATATGCATTACAAACATATAACTACACATACATTCAAACATATAACTACACCTACAGTCAAACATAACTACACACACACAGTCAAACATATGATTACACATACACTCAAATATATAACTGTACAATAATAAAAAAGACCCAATTAAATTCTCGTCGTCGAGAACGTATGTCCTAAGCAGTCAATATTTTATTCTGATCCTTAATTTACGAAGATTAAAATCAAGATATAATGGAGAAAATCCCATGCAAATCTGATATATTTGAATATTTAAATGGGGTGTTATGCCTATATTAAACCCACTTAAAGCCGTTTAAAATACTTCAAAGAAACTGAAATTCAAGGAATATTTATTAATTGATGTCTAATACCTATTGTTAGAATTTCGCAAAAATCAAAGGTATCTGAATTCTTACAAAGGGCTTCCACACTCGTTTTAGCCCCTTTGCATAAAACTAAATGAAATAACGATAGAGCATTGAAAAGCTAGCAACGTCTCTTCTGTGAGAAAGGAGCTACAGGAAAGAGAATGCCGTAATTTTTCCTTCTCAATTTCAGCATCAGTTTAGTTTTGTATTCTTTAGTTAAATTCAATCTTTAATTATTCCATGTTGAATACAATATTTTTTTTAAAAGAAAAATATCTCTCTGCCATTAATTTGTTTAACTGACAATCTCATTAATCTTTATCCTCGAGTGGCTTTTCGCATTTATACGTCATGAATAATACATGGTTACTACTGTTTGTAAATAAGGTCATTTTTCTCGAAGAGATTTTAATTATAAAAATTGTAGATAAGTTGGAAAGAAATGAAAAAAGTATATAGTCAGTTTTTACGGTACGGGAACATATATACTAGATGAATACCCGTCCCAGGATGGGTAAAATCAATTCATGGAAAAGAACAGTTTTGCACTATTTTTATATCTCCTTATGAAGATTACAATCAAGATATATTGTTACTGAACCGTATGTCTATAATCCTTATTTCAAATCCACTACGTAATATTGATTGTAGAAAATGTCTAAAATTTAAGGCTTAAGCTCAACGAGTCTTAAAAAGAAAGTGAAATGCAGGGAGTCTTGATTAATTGATGTATAATTACTATGAATAAATGTAAAACAAATCTGAAATATTTGTATTTTAAAATAGGAGATTACGGCTATATTATGCTCCATAAAAACCCCTTAAAATACTATTAAAAAACGAAATTTGGAGGATATTTATAGATGCTTAATACTTATTGTTAAAATTTCACAAAAATCGGAGATATCTTAATTTTCACGAAGACTTTCACCACCCTTTGCCCCTTTGCATGAAACTAAATCAAGGGAGGCGCGAGAGCGCTCTATCCCTTACTAGACTTTACGAATGGGCTATGCTGGAAATCTCATTTCTTTGATCAATCATAACTCAAAAACCAATAAACTTTGCACAAAATTTTTATTTGATAGGTTCTATAAGTGTGTAGAATTTCAGCATCATTAGTCAAGGCAACCCAGAGATCCAGAAAATTCAATCATGAAATCATGTTATCTGTGTGTACGTACGTACGTACGTATGTGCCACCCTGAATCTCATCAACTATTTGATGGATTCAGCTGATTTTTGGCAGAACTAGAGGTTCTAGGGTCTAGTTGATTTCAGTTTACCATATACCTTAGTTTTCCAGAAAATTCAAAAAAACCTTATGAGAAGGCATTGTCTTGAGGCATAGCCTTTACAAAAGTTGTGAAATTGCATGAAAAATACCAGTATACTGAAATCATATGCCCTTAATAGGGTTAAGATGAAAATTCATATACACTAAATGTACAAAAGCAAGGAAATTCCCAAATTTTTACACTGTTATTGTCATTAAGGGTATGACTACATATCAACCAAGCCATTTCATTATCACATCAATACAGTATAAATCTCTATGCATGAGTGGATGAAGTGTGTGAGGTGCGCTGAAGAAAAATTCCTACCAGTAAAATACATAGCCCTGTTGTGCTCGCATACCCTTATGACAATAAAAGTGTAAAAATTTGGGAATTTCCTAGCTTTTGTACATTTAGTTTATATGAATTTTCATCTTAACCCTAGTAAGGGCATATGATTTCAGTATACTGGCATTTTTCATGGAATTAAACTAAAGATAGCCCATATTGCCTATTCGTACGTCTAGAAACTGTATTCCGAAATGCATGATGATCGGTTACTGAATTGAAGTGCGATTCCTATATATATAAATATATAAACATAACTTTATATAAATGGAGATAGGGTAATATGCCTGTGAGGTCGTGATTTCGTGTATTGGTCACAGCCGCGGACTGCGTGTTTGGTGTAACGACTTCGAGTTCTGTCGAATATACTGAATCACTTTCAATAATACACTTCGAAAAGGTATACTCATACATCCTCCCTCCAGCTATTGGTTAAATAGTAGAGTAGACTAGAATATCAAGCCTTTGCTTTGTAACTTTTATTTACGTGCCTCTCCACAAAGGTAGAGTTAGAGACACTGTCGGTTTTTACGTGGAGAAAATCCAGCTTCCCCTACTTGATTGGGACAAAAATAAAACTTGCCTTAGTCTAGAAGGATTTTTCCTTCATTGAACCAGGACGGAAAAAATGAAGTGTATCAGAACAGATACTACACATTGTCTAGGCGTAGGAAAAAAACGAAATAATACCAGCCTTTCTCAACTTATCCGTGCATTGTTTCCAGACATCATGGACTGACCTAAAAACTGCTGGTTTAGGAGAGGTCGAGTTAGTTCTTGTATAACCCTTGCTTCACTATGAACTCTATGAAGTGGGGGTATCCATTGTTGTTTGAGACTGAAAATGAGGCTTTTTTATGATCGTGATGCTGTAAAAAGGTGAGAGAGAGGCGTGAGAGAGAGGGGGAGGAGAGAGAGGCGGAGGGGAGAGAGACGGAGAGGAGAGAGAAATGGGGCGAGGATGTTAGCTGAATGAGTTTAAATCGAACAACAATCGGAGCCAGAATAATGCAAAATGAAATACCGCGTGATGTCGCTAGAGTGACGTGGATTTTCATTCACGATGCCGGTATCGAAATCTCTCGCTTTAACGCTACCACAAGCCTCTCTGTGTTATGCCACTTAACCCTGGACTAGTCCAGCATATCTTCCCATTTGTTGGTGTTATTGGAGGGTGTAATGTGTGTGTAATTAGACTCAGTGCCGTGCTTCCCTCCCCCATACATAATCACGCCTGTTGATCAAAAGCGCCTGCTGCTGACGTCTACGAAGGTTGTCCCGACAGTGTGAACCCCGGGTCATTTTGAAAACGTCTCGCGTTACTTCAGTTCGTCACACATACACACGCACATACACACACGGGAACGCATATACTCATATATACGGCTTACGTCGACACCGCTAAGGTTTCGAGTCAATGAACTCTTCAGAGCCAACGAACCATTGTGCATTTTTTTTTCAATTCTATTTCGCCATGATTACAATTATAGTGATATAAAGTAATAGAATGATCCTAAGTGCTATTTTTGGATGGATAGATAGGTAAGTAGATGGATACGAACACAGGCGTGCGAAAATATGTTTTAGCATATACCTTCTATACTTTATGTATACAAACCTTCTTCAAATTAAAAGCTCGATGATCGTACACTTGCAACAACAGAGCATATATAAGTAAACAAGATTTTGTTACATTCCAAAGGCCAAGATTTCATTTATCTCACGAAAGATCCTCTCTTTCGTGCAATTTTTTAATATTTTTTATTTATTTATTTTTAAATATATATTTTTTTAAAGTAAAGATTGACTGTTTTGAAAATTTTTCGTGAGATAAATAAATTTATATATATATATATATATATATATATATATATATATATATATATATAGGTGCAAACATGCACACACCTATATATAGAAATTTTTTATTTAAAATCTATACATTACATATTCCAGAAATGTACTATGATTTCATTGACACGCATAGGCTTTTATCGTTTAGAAAAGACCCTTACACACCATTTCAAATCATCAGCGTCTCTCACAGAATGAAGACTGATTGCTATATCTCTCTCTTTCTCTCTCTCTCTCTCTCTCTCTCTCTATATATATATATATATATATATATATATATATATATATATATATATATATATATATATTATTTCATGTATCCACATAAAATGTTATATGTATCGATTTTCAGCATTTACTTCAACAGTTCTCAATATGCGAGAAGAGCTAGGTAGGAAGTTATGAAGATATTTCAATGGCAATTAAGCTATGCAAAGGCTTAAGCGTTTCATCCCCGTAAGGAATCGTCAGGCTAAACTACAAGCTAACTTGGTGTTGCTTGGGATAAGTTAGGTTCAATTTTTTAGTAAAAATGTCCATATAACAATGCTTATTTTGTTAGCTGCGATATCTAAATTAAAAATGAACATGATTTTCACATTAAATAGAACGAAGCCAGATGTAAGTAAAAAAAGAATATAATGAATAAATAAATAGCCAGAATAAGGAACATTAACTCGACTTTTCCAACTTAGTGGACTTCATTTTAAGATGATTATTAAAGAATGTCTACATACTACAAAACTGCAGAATCGAATTAAGTATTCTTTTAAAATAAATTGTAGCGACGTACGTCAGTCTATTGCAAAAAGCACGATACAACAATAACAAATGAAAATTGCCGTGTAAGAATCAAAGGTGTTATATATATATATATATATATATATATATATATATATATATATATATATATATATATATATATGTATATATATAACTTCTTTGTAATATAGCAGGGAAAATTCCAGCAGAGTGCTCGATTAATTGAGAATTAAAGTTAAAAATTAAAAATTTAGAACGTAATATTTATTCATTTTGATACAAAAAAATTAGTACAACATCTGTACCGTCGGTTTCAAGCACAGAAACACTTAGCCATCCGGCTCTCTTCAGCATCTGGTGTCATCTAGCACAGAAGGACTTAGCCATCCGGCTCTCCTCAGCTCCTGTTGTCATCTGATGACAACAGAAGCTGTGCTTTAAACCGACGGTACGAATGTTGTACTAATTCTTCTGTACCAAAATAAATATATATATATATATATATATATATATATATATATATATATATGGAGGACTCTACTGTGTTGAGTTTGTCTTTGAGGTTATTGATTTGTATATCTACGGGGACGAAAATAAGAATATCGTCAATTTAACTCAAGTATTCGATGTTAGGGGGTAGTCTAAATTTGAAAGGGACATATTCTAAGAATTCTAAGAAGAGGCAGGCTAATACACCGCTTAGAGGATTGCCCATGGGGAGTCCAAATTTTTGTTTATAGAATTCGTCGCTGAATTGGAAATATGTTACGTCAGTGATGAGTCTAATTATTTCTATTAAAGTGTTTGGGGGATGGTAAGTCGGTTTTGATTCTCTATAGATGTGTGTGGAGTAAGTTTAGGCATTTTTAACTGGGACATCCGTGTAAAGTGCTGTTACATCTAGGCTATGTATGTTTTTCTTTTCTACGTTGATGTGTATGGTTGTACAATCCATAACTGTACCTCAATACGTTGGTCAAGTAGTAAGAAGTCCTACTGGATACATACCAGGATAAGCAAAGATAGACTTGTGTACTTTCGGAGTTCTGTTTTTTCAGGGACTAGTTAATCCATAGCCGGAAGGAAGAATATATGGATTCATATCGTACTCAAGGTAATTAGTAAAAGTGGTGCCCGACAGAACTCGAACCTGTCACGCCGATCATACTTTGCGTTTATGCATACACAGATAAAAATTTGCTTATGGCAAGTAATCTATAGAAAAATGCTTGTGTTTAATTTCACGAAGATATTTCAGTTTGTCTCTTCTTATCCCCACATTGTTTCCAGTTGGACTTCTTATCACTGGTGCGGTTGAGGCTTGTGCAACCATTGCTTTACTATAGGTTCCCGCGCATTTTAAAAGGCGTGGGGGGGTGAAAGAAGATGACAAACAAACGAAAAAATAAGCAAAGAAATGAAGAGGAAAAAACGCTAACAGGAGGAAATAATTGCGACTGAAAGAAAAGGAAGAAAAAAACGAAAATAAAAATGAAGGGAAAAAGCAGAAAAATAAAAAAATAGAAATTAAGATGGACGCCAATGTGAGAAATGAACCAGGAAGCATGAACGAAAAGAAAAAAACAAAAAAGGAAACAAAAAAGTGAAATGACTCAGCGTTTCAATCAAAACGGGTGGTGGGTGTGGTGAGGAGAGGGGGCTAATGGCGAGTAAAGAGTTAAGGTAAGTAATACAAAATGAAGAAAAAGGGAAAAGCAGGACGAAATAAATATAGATTGTTAAATAGGTAGATATCAGTAGACTGTGATAGATAGATAGATACATACATACATACATACATACATGAAATAGTATATATATATATATATATATATATATATATATATATATATATTTATATATATTTATATATACTAGCTGTACCTCCCCGGTGTTACCCGGGATGCATTTTAATTTTTTAAGGCGACAGTTCCTATAACATTCTTTATCGCCTTTGTTGATTATTATCATGTGTAATTATGTTAAAATGTTACATTTTTACCCGTCGTCTAGGTAGAATTAAGTAATTTTAAATAAATTGTAGCGAAGTGCGTTATTATGTTTCCAATAACACGGTACAACAATAACAGGGAGAAAAAAAGTGATTTGTCAGCTCAAATGCTATTTGGGCCTGATTTTGAAACTTTTACTTAGATAATAACAAGAAAATCAACGTCTCAAAATTAGAAAAGAACCGAATTAAACCGCAGATTAATATAGATAAAGTTGTACGATATATATATATATATATATATATATATATATATATATATATAATACTAAAGAAGAGTTAATCAACGTTTGTTTCCCTACGGCCTTTTTATCTATAAACTTTAATGAGAACAAAAATATGCTAAAATATGCGTTTGTTCTTGTATTGAGTTATATTTGAAAAGAAAATCCATTTTCGTTCTCCCCATTAGGCGTAACCCATCTCTCACGTATCTGTCTATGTATTTCTCACGCCCTTTTTTACTGTTTTTTGATTCAACAACTTTAATAGCTTTTTTTATATAATACAATGGGGTTCAGACAAATTTGGTATTTTTATATTCTTTCATTTCAGAACCATTTGAAGTATTTAATAACGGTAAAGTGCAATGGATTGCTGTTTATGCGTACTATTCGTGGGTTTGATGGTTGGAGACTATGGATGACTAGAAAGTACCGATTTATTTGAAGAGTAGTGACATGCATCATAATTATTCGCACCAAAACAAAAATTTCGGAAATCTCATCTGCATCCTGGTCCCCTTGAATACCTTGAACGCCGTAGGATGTGAGTTGGAGAACTGTGTCGAAGAAGTGGAGACAGTGGCTAGCAGGAAGGAGAATATCAGAATTAATTGTGAAAATACTCTATTTTAATTTTTTCGAAACAACCCACCCGGGTAACGCCGGGTATATACACCAAGTGTATAAGAAAGTAAATCCGGGCTATTTCTAAACTTTTTTTATCAATATCTTTCCTTCTCCAGAATATATAATTAAATGTTTTCTTATGACGATATGTTTATCCTTTCAGCTATGTTATTTAAAAACACCTTCCTGTTGGTTTGACCAATTTCCATATTCAATCCGGTAGATATTACATTTTGAAACAGACCGACATCGTATGCGCCCGTGTTGCTAAGCATAAAACGGTATTGATTTCAAAGGGTTTACAAAAGGATTTATACATTTATATATATATATATATATATTAATTATTTATTACCTACAGACATCGATGTTTCATGCTAACGCAATCTTCAGTGCAGGAAATTAATTCTCAACGGTCGGCGGCCTCGAACTCCGATCACAAATTGCCACTGATTCATAGTCAAGAGCGTTAACCCCTCGGCCATAACGAATTAGCTAATAATTAAGGAGGAATTTAACTTTGTAAATACCGTGTCGGCGGGTATTTTCAACGAGCAGTTGAAAGTGATCTTACAACAACCAACTGTGATGGATCTTGCATATATATATATATATATATATATATATATATATATATATATATATATATATATATATATCCACAGGGTATAAATCCAGGGGAGTTGAACCGGGTTTATGAGAGTGCTCAATAAAAATATAGAGCAAAAATATAAATATATATGAGATAATTTATTTCATTTTGACTACAAAATGAAATAAATTATCTCATATATATATATATATATATATATATATATATTCTAGTAGAATACCCGTCCCATGACAAGTATAAGCAATAAATATAGCTTTAGCATTAAATTTGAATGCGTTTTTTTCATTGTTTGTAGGGTGTGATACTATTTCGGTGATCATAAAGTTTACAAAAACAAATTATTATTTTTTGCTCACATTACTCATACTGTTACTTAGAATACATATTCCATAATGCATAATGATCAGTTCAATAGTTTACGAGTTTACCAAGCATATAATACCATTGACGCTCATGCGCGCGCAGCGATCTTTTCAAAATGTATTACATAATTTAACTCAAAATTTGATGTAAGGCAATTCGTTTTTCTATTAAATATTTTGTATCTACTTATATAAAAAGTTTTTTAGGTGTATATGTAAGTTTGGGTGAGCGTTCCTTGTAAATGGTAAACCTTACAAAAGAATAATGTGCCTATGTTACTCACCGGGTTGCCGAGAATATATATTCTAAAAAAACAAAATGATCTGTTAATTAGTTCAGGCTATTTCCCTATAAAGAAACATATATGCGTGTGTGTGTGAGTCTATATATGTATATCTCTCCCTTCTCTTATTTTGACATCTAATATATACTTTCTTCTCTTCACTTCTGTCTCCTCTCTATCTACCTTTCTCCCCCCTCCCTCTCTCTCTCTCTCTCTCTCTGTTTACTATTTCTATTTTTGCCTATTCTCTCCCTATCAATATCTCATTGTTCTCTCTCTCTCCCCCCTCTCTCTCTCTATCTCACTCTGCCATTCTCTTTCTCGCGCACACACACATGCATATTTAATATATCTATTTCCCTACTCTCTTAAATCTTTACACCCTCTCATTTCCCTCATCTCTCTCTCTATCTCTCTCTATCCCTCCCCGTCTCTCTTTCCATTTTTGTTCTTTTTCTCTGTTGTCCCCTCCCTTCGTTCGAACTGAACTGCCTTTCACACCGAATCCCATTGTTGTCCATCTTAGCCCCCCTTCTTTTTTTCAATGTAATAAATGAATAAATAAATAAACGCCATCTTTTCTATAGTTCAATCACGTGACTGACTACACCTCGACCTTCTCGCGCGCCTGCCTTTCTTTACCTCCATACCGCCATTTTTCCCCGTTTTTACCTGACGCTCGTCTCCCTTCCTCACCCTTCTTCCATCAAACTATCAATCCTTTGTAACATTCAGAATCTCCCCTCATCCTTTTCATTGTTATCCATCTGCACGACCCAGGACGAACATGTGTTCCCACATTACACACGTGCATCTGTTTCTGTGTGTCCGTGTGAGTGTGTGTGTGTGTGTGTTTGTCTATGTCTGCTATTGCTATCTCCTAGGCCGAACACTTTACACCCCCCCCCCCCTAAACAAGACAAAAACCTCTACGGCCTCTTAAGCTACCATCTTCACGCTGTGTCAATTTTACTTGTTATTATTCGTTTATTTTGGTCGAGCCTGAGTTCGTGAAACGATCGTTGTCCAACCTTGTACTTAAACACATATTGTAGTTTTGTTTTCTTTTACGACGATTTCATTTACTGAAATCGTGTACTGTTGTTACTTACACTTATATTTTATCCATTTGGGCTAGAAGTGAGCAAAGGTGAAACTGGTTTCGAACAACCTGGAACACGAGATTCGCTAGCACCGGAATTTTCGTTGCTGAAAACGAAGATCCGTAACGGTTGAAACCTTCCGACGAACTCGGATTTACCAACTTCCACACGAGGGCCGAATGTAAAACAAGGTCGAACTTACTGTAGCGTTGTCCATGATCATCACAAGGGCACCCATGGCAGGTATCGACTACTCATGAAAGTAGTCTGACTCCGATTATTCTGTATTCCCTTGTAGACACCCTGCAAGCGACGAAAGACCACAACGGGTAACTCTTTTGCCGCCCCGAAACTAGATGTAATTCATGGGAGTGTGGCCTCATCTGCATCGAGCAAAACCACACTCTAATCCTAACCAGATGGCTAGGAGGGAAAAAAGAGGTGGTGACACACTCACAACCCTTTTTCTTTCCTTTGTTATTTATGTACCTCAAATACATGTAACTTCCAGCGCATCCGGGAACTTGAATTCAAACATGAACGTTCAAATATGATTTTCTGCAATTAGAAATTATATAATTTACGGATCAAGAGAGTAAAATCGATAGACATTTAGAAAGTATTAATTATCTTATAAAAATGTATTGCAAGTATGTAAATCAAAAAGTCTCAAAAATATCTAATTCTATTTGAATGTCAAACATGAAATGTCGTATTGAGGTATGTCAACCAAAAATGTCGAAATCATAGTTTCACCTATGTATTTTTCTGAGTTCGTCACACATAAAATGTCGTATTGATTTATGTTAATCAAAATGTCTCAATATGATAGGTTCATTGATATAGCTTTATTTAGTCGTCACATATAGCATAGCAGGTATGTCAACTAAAACATCTGAAAATTATATTTTCACTTACGTAATTTAAAGTAGGTCGTCATACATGATGTGGTGTTATACTTACCTGGCACAGCTTGTGTAGGTGTGTTCGTACCCATCGAGAATACATGCTCGACGATCCGTCTGACAGATAGTGGGGCGTTGTAGTTTCTGTTGGCCCTGTTCTTCCGGGCTGAGGGATGATTCTGTTCAGTCTCAATAGGTCCACCATTCCAGGGTTTACTTTTTCTTTGTTTTGTTCATTGCAAATTAACGGTGCTGTTAATGCATTTTTGTAGTCCAGAGCGCACTAATCCTAGTGCGCTTGCTTTTCAAAGCCACGCATGACCTTCTGTCTAACCTCCTGAAGAGGAGGTAAGAAACAAAAATAATGGCCGATTTCAGAGAACATACATTTATTCATGAAAAAATAACAGTAGAAATGTTCAAAATTAGTCAAAATATGAGCTTTGAGCAGCTATGCATTTCTGTCATCGATCTACGAGATTATTTATTCCTCGTTGACAAAAGGAAATAGGTCATTGGTGGTATGCAAACAGTTCATCGACCACACTTCAAACTGCCTAAGTTTTTTATGCTCCTTGAGCTCATGAAAAACTTAATTATCGAGCTTTTTCATCTTTTCAATACTCTGTAAATAACGTAAAACTGTCGAAGTTCTGACAGCAAGTGTCTGAGACATTTCTTTGGCGTGGATTTTGCTCGAAAAGTGCTTGCTATTGTTCATTATCAACATTACACGGACGTCCTCTACCTTATTCATCTTCAAAGCTCTCATCTACACTACGGAATTTCTGGAATCACCTTCGTACTGTCCGATTGCTTGTGGATCCATCTCCCCATGTTTTATTGATATTGGCAAAAGTTTCGGAGGTATTGTTCCCAAGTTTGAACTCATGCCACATAAAAAGGCGAAGGTCATGTTTTGGCATGTTAATCATTGAGAGTCTGCTATGCTTCATAAATACGTTCTATCAGAAAAAAAGTTACAAATATTATTTTAGAAAACATTAATTATTATTTATGCTAAAATGTATTAGAAATAAACTACAAATTATGTGTTAAAATGACTTTTTTAAACCCAGCGATTCAGGTGGCCATTATTCTTGTATTTAATGATTAGCAACAAAACAATCTGAAAATGATATTTTCACTTATGTATTTCTATTTAGCCGTTGCAAATGACATGTTATATTGATGGTATATCAATCGGAAATTTCAAGATAATAGCCCCACGTATGTATTTCTATTAAGTCGTCACAGTTGAAAAGTTATATTGCAGTTATTTCAATCAAAAAGTTCTAAATGATGGTTTCCTTTATGTATTTCTATTGGGTTGTCATGCATTACATGTATTTTATGTCAATCCAAATGTTTCAAGATTATATTTTCACTAATGTATTTTTTAGGCTGTCAAATAAGAAAGATCGTATTACAGGTGTGTCAATCCAAAAGTCTAAAAATGATAGTTTGTCTTATGTCGTCAAATTAAGTGTCGTATTGCAGGTATATTAATAAATAGTTTTGAAAATCATAGTTATACGTTGAAATACTTACACATTCTAAAGGATTTTTGAAACAGTCGTGGTAGAAATTAAATATGACTTCTTTATGTTGAATATCACTTAGCAGTAATATTTCTTTAGAATGTACTTGTTATTAAGTATAAGCGACGTGTTATGACCTTTGGGGGTTAGCTGTTTACCCATATGAGAGTTAGACATTTAATTGGTGAGCTTAATCATGTGATAAAGCGAAAGGTTGTCCATGTCAGATTGAATTTTATTGAAGAATCATGCAATAAAAGATCTTGGTAAATAGGATCGCTTAAATGATACAGAAAAAAATTACCGAAGACATTCGTGGAATATGCATACAAAAAATGTATCAAAATTAGTTTGGTTGCAAAGAAATATTCCAAACTTTTCTGCACTAATTTTCTCTTTCAGTTGTGAGACGTATGTTCGACCGTGGTTAACGACAGCTAACAGAAAGTCTGATTGTCACCATGCATCTCCACCTACATTTAATCATAACGTTTATTTACACATTCTGTGAGACAGTCATCGATAGGTCAGTCAATGGTGTGCTATACTAAAGAACTACAGTTTAAAGGTTCAATCCTGAGTTAAAGCATGTTTTTTCTTTAGGATTATTTGCATATTTTCAAAATTCAATACAATAAATTATAATAAATGTATTTTCTTCCTTTACATTTTACATCATTTCTTTACTTCCGCAATCCCCAAATAATGCATTATACTTATTTCGGAAACAAGTCGGCGATTTTAATATATAAATATTTGGTAAAACTATGAATGTAGCTCTCGTAGTTGAGATGAATAATGTTATTTTATTTTATTTTATTATAAATTAAAAAAAACATCGTCGTCTCTATAATATGTTATATATTCTTATGTGATATCTCTACTAGATTTGATTTCGAATACCTACACATTCTAAAGAAGACAACGATGTATCATTTTTGAAAACGGCTATTGTAGAAAGTAAATGCGACTTCTTCGTGTTAAATATTGCTTAGGAATAATATTTCTTACGTAACCGCATCGCCATCTTGAAATTCATATTTCGTTCAATGGAAGATGTTATGGAAAAGGACAACGAAGACAACTCAAAGTTAAAATATATTTTATATGTTCCCTCCAAAATGTTCTTTTGATTACCTATCAAGTCTAAAAACCACTCGAATTGTAGTTTGCAGGGGAGCAATCCTGTGGTAATGTGTTGCACAGATAGGGCTTTCTTGGAAAGAAATTCTGTTCATGAAAACACCGTTTTTCGGTTGGGTATAAAGACAAAACCCATATGGCGCCATAGAAAACCGTTGCCTGACACCAACTACTCTATTTAACTCTATTTAACTCTTACTATTTCAAACATCTCCTTCCCCTATCATTTGACCTTACTGAACCAATATCAAATTCTAGTATTTGACCTTACTAAACCAATGTTACATAGCCCTACTCTTCCTGGACCGCGGCAGTACGCGTTTCGTACACTCTTGCCGCTACGAGCCGCGGCGGTACTCATTTCGTATGCTGGCCCCCTCTACGTGCCGTGGCTCTACTCGTTCGTTATACTCGTCCCTGAAAGGACCGTGGCAGTTCACATTTAATACTCGTCATTTTTAAAACATCATAAATCACAAAGTTCATATATTGTTTGCATGCCTTTAGTTTTCTCCCTCGCCGTGTAGAGGGTCGTGTCGTCTAGTGGATGAATTCTTTCTTCTTTCCTTCCTGCCGTGAACCACGCCGTCCGTTGTCTGCAACAAAAACCGCATGATCGGGTAGGAGTCCGAAGACAAACAATCCCTTTAACTTTCAACTTCAGTTTTTATTTCAAGCGTTAGTTATCAAATCAAATGGGAGATATTCATTACGTCGAGAGAGATAGAGAGAGCAATTACTACTTTATCGTAGTTAGTTAACAATTATTTTCTAATCACTCGTGGAGGGGGGAAAAGATCTCTCGCTTGTATTTTCTTAGGGAAATATTTCCCTTATCTGTGGTACATTACATTTTAACAATCACGTCTCCTCGATTTGCCTCCAAAATCCAGACTGACGAAACTCGCTTCTCACGAAGAACGAGTGACGTCACGGATCCCTCTGTTTCTCACGCAAGGCCTCTGTCATCACAGAGCCTCTCGCAGGTGCACACCGACCCTTGATCCGGGGTCTCGTCACACAGCGACCCTGTCACGTCTGTGATTTCCGCCTGTGAGAACAGGCCCTGTTCTGCACGCAACTGCCGGTCCACTTCGCGTTAATTCGCGCAAGTCAAACAAACGATTTCCAACAGATACGTCCATTCACATAGGGCCATTATCTAACACCAATATCAACTTCTAGTATTGACCTTACTGAACCAATATCAAATTCTAGTATTACTCAGTTAAAATTCTTTATGCGACCAATACATTAAAACTATATTTGTGTTATTGATAGTTTCGCACATTGATTCCCAGACTTGTTTTCCTGGGCAGGATTGTCCGATTCAGGACATAAAGTACAACTCAACTACTCTATAATCATTAGACATACAAAAAACATTAAAGATTTGTCATGTCGTACGTAAATAAAAATAACTACCGAAATCTAACGGGACTTGTTAGCTCAATCTAACGATTGCTAAATTACGCTGTTTATCTTGTATCTTTTGGTTCGCTTCAAAGTGTTTCGTAGAATTCGCAGGTAATAGTACGTTGACAGGGATCGTGACGTGAACGCTTCTATCTTGATCCCTAGAAAGGAATCGGGCGATCAAAAGTTAGTATGAGTAGATGGGGCTACAAATCGGACCCAACAATCTGCGAATGTGGAGAGGAGAAAGATATTGCAGGGTAAAACAAGAATGCGCAGGACTGCGTAAAAAAGTTGGACACTTTCATATTACCACATGCTTCAATAACACGCAAAAAAGAAGAATCTTGAATCTTTCGTTTAGGAAACCTTAATTTCTTAACCTTAATTCTTGTTGGTTGTTTCCCTGTTATTTTATATGTTATTTATGAGACTACTGTAAAAACAGTTGGCGGCGATACATTCGGATTTCAGTCAACTAACAATTAGTTAACATCGTGAGAAGTAAAAAGCTTCAATGCTTCGTGAAAACGATGTGAAGAAGAAAGTTCAGGATGAAAGACTAAATCAGCAGAAACTCACTGATATAAAAAAATTCTGGAACTTTTTAGATATTAACTCATAAGCCGAGACAATAAAATTGGCCAAGCCTAATCTTGCGAATAGCTAATGCAAAAAATATGCTGATTGTATAATTGGTTAGAATTTACATTTTAGGATTTCTGGCTTATTTGGAAAAACAACTGTCCACAAAAATGACGTAATACATCACAGTCATTTGTTACAAAAAAAAAATCAACATGTATACGCGATTATAGATAATATTTCAAAGGCGGTTATTCCGCAGCTAAGGCATAACCTTTGTATAAAGTTACCATTTTGTCTGTGTTCATATAATCGAGTAAACATAATTACGTATTAATGACGCCATCATGAAGATCTCCGTGAAGTGAAATTCTTCTAAAGCCTTTTATTTTAGTCGATGTAGGCACCACCAGGTTTTCATTATACATCAGCAATTCATTAAAGACAGAAACTATGTTCTCTGATTTTATTTTATGCTTAAATTTTGGTTTTACTTTCATTATGAAAGAATCGTCCGGTGCGTTTCTTTTTAATTTCATCCAATGTTATTAAAAGATCCTGTGCGGTATTGTGCAGTTCATTATCCGCTCATCAAGTCATAACTAACGTGCCATCGAGCAGGTGACAAAATCTACGAATCAAACTCGATCGATCATTTAAAAATCATAGTTTAGAAAACGAGACGCCCGGACAACGTCAGGTGTATTCAATATGTAACACTGAATACAGAAAATTGAAAAGACGTTCAGTAGATTTAAAATCAATAAGACTTGATTTCGTATTCATTTTAACAAAGATAACAATTTATTTATCTTTTTTTTAAACACGGCACAGGCTGATTATGATGCTTTTATTTTCCCCGATAATTTCACTTTCTCGTAAATCATTTCTTTCATTTATATATTTTGAACTGACTAAACAAAAGTCTTATTGTTCCAGAATTTTGTCAACTTTTGTCGGTAGAGGATGTAAAATTTGCTCAAGAAGTAATTGAATCGCGGAAAAATACAATCACGAGAACTCTAAAACGACCAATGGTGGAAATAACTGAAGTGTCGATACAGCAATTCCGACGATTAACACTAAAATCGAATGCCGTTTCTGAGATTACTCTCGGATAATTTTTCTTCGCAATAAATAGAAGGATATCTGGCTCGAGGTTTGACGACCCAAAAATTTAGATTTCTTCACTTGGAAAAGTGATTGACTCTTAAAGACGAGGTTCCATTCTATAATTGCGTAGCTACATGAAATTGCACAAAAGTAATGTCCATTCCAGATGGTGAGGTTACATGGTCAGTCAGTTTTTATGTCCATAAATTAAGAGCTCATGAATCCCGAGTTCTCGCAATGTAGTCAAATTGATATCCATATATTTCAACAAAACGGACAGGGGGTGAGTTGAGAATATGTTGGTCTGAGAGAGAGAGAGAGAGAGAGAGAGAGAGAGAGAGAGAGAGAGAGAGAGAGATCGGGCTCTGGTTCCGAAGCTGAATGACTGTTTTAGGTGGAAGACATATTTGTCCTGGTTTCAAGTCTGTCGTTCGATCAAGACACCAAGTATCATTGTAACCCCTCAAAATAAAACATCCTCACTTGTTTTAAACTTGCGTTGTGATTTTATTTGGAAGGAAAATCCCTTTGTGACAACAGTGACTACGAACACATGACTGCCACTACGACCAGTATCGAAATAAAACATCGAATTCGGACGGAAACAACGAGAGGACGATCACGGCCTGGGCAGTTAACACACGTGCATTCACACTAATTAAAGGTGCTAATTTAGAACATGAAGGTAAAAACGAAATAGAAAAAGATACATATTAATGAGAAATCTATGGTGTTTTGTTTTCTCGGATGTGTTCTCCATGTACTCATTCGCGAAATATACCCAGAAATAAAGCGATCAACTAAAAGAAACAGCAAATTACAGACATGTTAGAGATACTCCCCAATAAGAAAAAGTGAGACTCCGAAGGGGGCTAAATATCAAAAGAGGTGCCATATAGTACCGTAATAAGGTGAATGGAATCGTCTGTTTCTCCTATAAAAACAACAAGAACTAACCTGATTGCAAAAGACTTCCTATCTGAAGCTAACAATTGCTAATCACCTTGTATCTTTTGTTTTGTAAATCTTTTTTATCCTTAATACTTGTTGGAGTTCCCTCTTATTATCTTTTTATGTTAACCCTGATATCCGGGTCACAACGTTAACATCGAACGAAATCACTATATATTCTGATGAGTGGGCATCCAGTTCATGTACATCTCATTTTTCTTGTTTTTGAGAAAATGTTCCTTGGTCTTTGTCGGCATGCATTTCATTCAGGTGCATTTCCAAGCAAGAACGCGAGACTATCATTGTTTCTCGCGAAAGGGAATGTCCGCCCGTCGGTTAATCTGTTACGCTTCAGTTTCAAATAGCATTTCCATCACTAACTGTGCAAAATGGACGCATCTTATTTTAGACGCGTTCAATCTGATCAGCCGGTCAGTCCGTTATGCGTAAGTTTGAAATAGCATTGTATTCTGTCTGTCACGCTTTAATTTGAAATATCACTTTTAGCTGCGCTAAGGTTTTAAATAGAATTTTCTTGTACGCATCTTAAGAAAAGCCATTCTCGCCTTTGTATTATACACGTTCAGACAAGTTTCGCAAACGGGAATAAAATACGAATGTCACTTTTAATGAATAGCAATTACATATTTTAAAGTCAAGGTTATACAGTATGAGAGGTTATATATATATATATATATATATATATATATATATATATATATATATTTATAGCAGTAAGTCTACTTGTGTCAACTTTACTCTTCTACCTGTGCCCACTTTACCCCTTCTCTGTCTGTATCTCTCTAGCTCTGTCTCTCTCTCTCTCTTATTTATATATATATATATATATATATATATATATATATATATATATATACATATATATATATATATATATATATATATATATATATATAATGTGTGAATATATATATATATATATATATAATGTGTGAATATATATATATATATATATATATATATATGTGTGTGTGTGTGTGTGTGTGTGTTTATGTTTGTGTTCATGTGTGTGTTTATGCATGCACATTTGCGGAAACAATAGAAACAAAAGAAAAATGTAATTAAATATGCCATTATTTGTGTGTGCGTGTCTGAATGTGCCTTTGTCTGTCGGTCTGTACATCTGCCTGTCTGTCGGTATGTATATCTGTCCGTTTTATCGATTTGTCTGTCGATATGTCTAATTGTTGTCTATCTGTCGGCCTGTCAGTCGCGCTCCCCTCTCCCTTTCTCCCTCTCTCTCCCCCTCTCCTTGTTTTCCATATTGACTGCATATATGTTTTGTTTTTTAATAATAGTAAAATTTTGACGATTTTTTTGCTTAACTTCTATATGTGAAGTATAACACAAAATATTTCTTTCTAAATTGTTTTAGAAACGATCGTACGCCAAACATTCGTTGTGTTTGAATTCTTGGAATTTATGTGACTAATGTTCTAATTTTGTTTTGCTTTTCTTTTTAAACTATGTCGACATTTTTTCCAAAATATTTTTTTTTTCGCAATCAAAAAGAAGTAGCCCTCTATGAACGCAAATAGACATACTAACTCTTTAATATGGAAGCTGTTAAACAATAATTCCGCTCCAGACAAAGTATTTTCTGGAATGTAAAAATCGAATTACATTTTATTCTTCTTATCAACATGCTGCAACGATTCACAAGAACGAGCATCAAATATTGAATTAATAGGAGCAAAGCTATCGATTACAGGGAACAGCATTTTTTCTTGAAGACATATTTCGTTAAATGTTACAGATAACTTGTGTTTGCATATTTTTCTTTCATTCTTTCCAAATTGCTGATTAATTTTCGCGCATGGAACAGAAAGTACTAGTGTACACCACGAATAAGGCGAATCTATCTGCCAGTTCCAGCATGAAACAAACATTCATGAGGAATCTAGAAAGGATCAAATAAAAAAATATTCAGACACGAATCATTTGTAATATTCAACGAAATATTGATTATTAATGGAGATTTTGTATCTGTTTGTCTGAAGCCGAAACTATACTATTACTTGTATGAATTGTACTATTGTACTTATATTACTAATCGAGATTTCGTATCTGTCTATCTGAATCCGAAACTATACTATTACTTCTATTAATTAGGAAGAGAGTAGAAAGTGGACCTTGGGTTTACTTTCGATAGCCTCCTAACTCTCGCTTCCTTTTATTTTGTCCTTTAGTCTTTACATTCCATGAGCGATGTTTCTGACAAAGGGGAGAGAATTGCTGTTTTCTGGGTCGGAATTTATCTATCTAACACTTATTGTTGGCTAGTTTTTGACCTTGAAGTAATATTTTTTTAGCTCCTTACATCAAGTGGCTTCATGCCTTGTCTGAAGTAACTTCCATAAAAAATAGTACCCTAGTACTTCTATTACTAATGGATATTTAGGATTTGCCTGTTTAAAGTCGAAACTATACTATTACTTATATTAATTGTACTATCTTTTAATGCTCAATTTAGTGTACTATACTATTTCAGACTAATTACTATCTTTCAATGCAGAGTGGAGGAAGGGCAGTATCTATTCTGTTGTCATGAGATCCTAGGCAATACGTCATCCATTGGGGAGAGAGTCGTGTAGTATATGTTTTATTTCAATGATAACATCATCCCAGGCATTACCTCCTCCTTAGGTTATAGTATATGTTAGTTTATCATGATACCATCCGCATGACGCCCTCCTATGCTTTTTGAGGCGAGAGGGGTGTAGTATCTTGTTTGTGGTTATGACACCATCCTCCCCGGGCATTCGCTTTTCTTTTTTTTAGGGTAGTGTAGTATATGTTTTATTGTCATGAGATAATGCTATCAGCCGAAACCCCCTCCTAGACGAGGTTAGCGTACGTCAACGAGAAATTGTCACAATCAGCTATTCATTAGCAAACTCAACACTTAAATAGTTTTGCTAGTATATATAAATATACTAGCAAAACTATGCGAGGGGGAGCATAGTTTTGCTAGTGTATATAGATATATATAATGTGTATGTTTTTCCGATAAAATGGGGAATTTTTTCACATTTTTTGCAAATGAAATAACCCTAGAGAAAACATAAAAAGATCTCAATTATAAGGTGTTATCATAGTTTTAATTTTTATCTTTCGAGAGGATTGCCGGTTTTGAACAACTGGACATTTTCAACTTAGTAAACGTTTATTCTTTGTCTCAACAAACAAGTCGGTCCACGCAAAATTTATCCACGGAAACCGTTGTCTTTTTTAGTTAACGTACGCGCTTTCATATCGTCGTGGATTACCGTTAAGAGTAAATGATTTCTTCAATCAACAAAGTTTCATTTCAAAACGAATCCATCCGAGTTTGTAAAATACTTATACATTTACTATAAATATAAAACTCATTAATAGTAATATATATAAAACAACATCGGAGTTCAGACCTGATCTCTGTGTGTTTTGTTTTGAGTCCATTTTGTTTCTTTTTGTTTGCGTGCATATGGGGACGGGAATTTGGTTTCGCGTCTATTTCTACTCTTTGGACATTTTGATGCAAAGGATATGGTGGTATTAAAGGTGATAAGTGACGCTTATATGTTAATACGTGTATTTGGGTTGAAAGCTATTTTCCAAATTTTATGAAAATCGATCTCACGAAAAGTATAATAATATTGTGTTAGGATCAGCTAAGTTTTGGCTATGGTTTGTCTGCTTATATACATAAGGAGGATTTACAAGACGGTAATGTCATTATAAGCAAGTCACGTGTCACTGTAAACAATAATGTCAGGGTTAATAAATTGTTGAGCGAAAAAAAGCTCATCCCCTTCATTAACCTTAATACTAATCGAACGAGGAACAACAGAAAAAGAAGGCAGAAACGGTGAACGCGAAGTGAGCGGAACGGAATTGTTCGAAGTCAATTTATAGTCGAAGGGACCGTTGTTAGTCAATTTCGCCCAGAAAAAAACCTGGACCGTCCCGTCAGTACTCCTCTCATGCGACAGGCAATAAACCAATCCCCATATGAAAGATAGAAGAAATTATCGGAAAATGGCCTCCCGTGACCGTTTAAACTATGATGAATTCGAAATGACACAAAACGCTTTTTTTTCTAAATATCCTCTTTTTGTTTCAGATCTGACACATTTTGTATTTTATTTTTAACAAATAAACAGAAATTATTATAAGTGGACTTAATTTTACAAGTAAAATAAATTTGTGAAGATTTCTTTCAAACGGGATTTCTATTTCAGGAAATAATTCATTAAATTGTCTACACCTAGTGTGAAAAGTACCACAATGTAATAGCAGTTATTATTTTATGCGTGTGAATGTTGTGAGCATAGAGCAGTGGTAACATTTAGTTTAACCATAGCGATCAGAGTAGCTGCTACTCTCTGCTGTGTCGATGCTAGAGACGTGTCAATAACAACAAACGCAGCAGTATGTGTAAACGAAATGACGGAAGAACGGAATTGAATATTCTAAGTTAATCACCACGGCTTTTAAACCGAAGCATACACCATTGTTATTTTATCGCTTAGATATATGCCAGTGGACCGTTAAAAGGGCCAATTTATTGTGTTTTAAATAACGATAAACGCTCATTACGGCTGGAATATATCATATAATATAAAGAGAAAAGTATACGGAAAGAAATGGTGTCCACGCAGGGTGCATTTTAGGAAGATAGAATTGGATTACAATATACCGAAGCAGAAAGCGTTAGTTAAATCTAAATTCGTTAAACCTCTATTCCAGAATGTCGAGCATGTAAAAAGTAAGTTGTATCTCGATATTTTTAAGCTCTTGAAAATCGATACATTATGAAGGAACACATTAATGGCGTAGTTGATGGCGTTAGCCAGAAGGCAATTTTTACAGAATGTATAGGTTGCGAAAATTATGAAATAAAACGTAGTAAAAGTAAATAAAGGGTAAAACAAAGTATAAATGCTTATGTAAGGATACTATAAATGACTATTCATTGATATTTTTAACATGTAAGGCCGCTTAGTGTTCGATAAATGTGATTCCGGTAATTGTGAATATAAAATTAATAATTTGGAATCGCCAATAATAATGATTATTAAAAAATGTGTAGGTATAAAGAGTGTCCCTTGTATGTTAGGTACTCTACATTTTAAGTCTAAACTTAAAATGTAGAGTACCTAACATACAATAGCTAAATTGAAATATGAAATAATAACGGTGCTAAAGACACATGTGTCTACTGAAGAAGTCTTCCTGGTAAACGTGGATGAAAGTGGTGGATGTTCTGATCGTGAAGGTGAGAAATTCTCCGACTTCCTTTATAGATGACTATCTCAAGAGAAAATACCCAGCATCATAAAATGTTAAAAACCGATGAAAGTGAACAAAAGAAAAACGCATAGTTTCTGAAAACACGCATCATTAATTGAATGCCAAAGCAGATTTGTATATGCAGCTTTTAGATAGAATACTATACCGTCAATTAAAATAGGGGATATCGCTTTACTTTATATATGAGATTAGCAGGAAGATCCGATGTTGCTCGGAAATGAATCAGAATCATTACTTTTATAGTTTTACTATACACCATATTACTTCTTTGTTTTTACAGCAGCCTCCTCCTCCGCCCGTTTCGCCCTCTGATATAGTCGGCAGAAGCTGAAATGATGGAAAACTCTCTGAATGAGTGTCTTATAGGGTTTAATTTGATTAAAATCGGATATACGCATTTGAACTTTTAAGGAGTGTCTGTCCCTGAGAGATGGAGGCACGTAAATATTCGGCACATAGAGAGTATTGATTTACTCCTTTCCAGGAGTTAGGCACAAGGCCAGTTTTTATCCTACTCCCACAAGTAAGATGTGACCCAAGGTGGGGTCGGGAAAGTGGGGTTTGAAAAGCCAGCGCCCGAGAGGTGAGCACTCTGACACATAGAGAGTAACGTAGAGATTTGTGACCACTTCGATTATCTTCACCGGAGAATTTTATACATATTATATAAATGTCATCAAAATAAGATATATTTGAATTTTTAAATGAGGGTTAGACCCCATAGCTCCCTTGGGTTAGGAGGGTACTAAGAGATTAAGGAACACTTCCATTGTCTGCCACAAAAATGTTATATATGCGATTTAAATTCCATAAAAGAAGGATATATTTGAAGTGCTAAGGGGCTTATGCCGTCATAGGCCGCTTAACGGTGCACTAAGAGATTCTGGACAACTTCCATTTTCTTTCCTGGTATATTGTACAAAAGAATACACTTTTCGATTTTATGTAGATTATCTAAACTTTCTTTCCATAGGGAACGCACAAACATCAAACAAACGTACACACAATCATTGAGTTTTATATAGAGAGATAACTGATATGATGGTTTAGGCTTTTCCATATATATATATATATATATATATATATATATATATATATATATATATATATATATATATATACCGATGGTTGCCGTTTATCGCACTAGCAGTTACATTACACGTCTTGTTTCATATCCACAATAAAAGAAATTCAGCATTCTTATATATGTAGTTGGGCTAACGAATTTGCAATTTATTTGCAAAATGACATCTCATTAATCCACTATTCGTCATTATTGTTTTCTAATTCAATGACAGCTTGTATTTTATTACTACACACAGTTTTATTTACACGTATTTAAAGATCGTGGATAGAAAATTAGCATTTGTGGTGAAAATAGTCTTTCCGACCCTTTTCAGGTCAATTTCCTTCTGAGCGATGCGATCAGGTTCGACATTGTAAATTAAAAACAAAGCTTTCGCCCCAAAACTTACACACATACACACACAGACACACAAACGCGCACACGCACACGCACACGCACACGCACACGCACACGCACACGCACACGCACACGCGCACACTGCGGCAAAGCAAACAAATAAGTGACTATCCTGCAATTCCGCAACGCATTAATTTAATTACCTTTTCCCAAAAAATGATTTTAGAAATCAAATTTTTAAAACAACATTAGTATTTAGTCTCTATTCATAAATTTAGCTCGTTTAGCGCACTGACAGTGATGCAAACATCCTAATTTCATGTAGAAAATAGAAGAAATTCAGCATTAATATATATATATATATATATATATATATATATACTAAGCATGTCTACGCGATCGACGTCGTCGAGCTAACTAATTTTAACATTTATTTGCAAAATGACATCTTAATAATTCGCTGTTTGTAATTATTGTTTTCTTAACTGATTGACGGATTACATTTTATTTTATTTCATTCTGTCTTTCATGCTTTTTGTTCAGGTAAATTTACTTCTAGTGATTGTGATTAGCGTCGACATTGTAAATTATAAATGGTGTGACCGCACCACCAAACACATACACATTCTCTCTCTCTCTCTCTCTCTCTCTCTCTCTCTCTCTCACACACACTCTCTCTCTCTCTCTCACACACACTCTTTCTCTCTCTCTCTCTCTCTCGTACACATACACACATTGTGGCAGAGTAAACAAGTCAGTGAATATACCCACAAACATTAATATCATTAAGAAATTAAATTCCACCATTCATTTGTACACAATGCAGCCATTTTATTCTGTCGTGAACTTGTACAGTAAATACAAAGAGCGACAAAACGCACACCATTAAGACTCACTACGACTAATAAAAACGTGTTTTTGAGTACCCCCCACCCCCATAACTTGTAGTATTTCGGGTGAAAACAGTGTTTCCGTTTCTTCCGGTCAATTTACTTCTGGGGTTTGAAAACTCCGGTTTTCTCAATTTTTCCGGGTCACTATAGTATAAACATATAAAATTACAATCATCGATGCACACACACACACACACACACACACACACACACACATATATATATATATATATATATATATATATATAGTGATTGTTTATATTCCAATGACCAAAAAAGTCAGCCTTTAATCCAATCATTTATTTTTATTTTTATTTTTGTATGGCAGAATTGCTTGTGGTCTTACAATATATATATATATATATATATATATATATATATATATATATATATATATATATATATATATATATATATATATATCGTTTACATTGCGATATCACTTACATTCAATCAGTGTCGTATGATAGCGCAAGGGTAGAGGCGCCGACTGTCAGCTCGACGGTTGAATACTAGAATTGTCCGTAAATAGCGCAGTGGATATAGTACTAGGTAAAATTGAGTTCTAACTGACAGTCATCTGAAGGTTGAAGGTTCAATTCTCATTGCGGGCGATACGAAGAATTGCGAATTACTGAAGAATTCTTTCCAGTCATGGCAGATGGAACGAGAGCATACACGCGAAGTGTGCGTTAGAATAGGAAAATCCATTTTTTATTTAACATATTGATTATTAAATTATTTAAAAGATGTTTAAAAATATATGAATTTTCATATTTTAATACACATCTCGTGTGCATGCGCGTTACCTTATATTTAAAAAGTGAATGAGCTGTTATAACAACACAATATCCATTTCTCAACCTAAGGACTTCGACAAACATACAGAACTATCGGAAATATTACAACTTCTGTTCATCCTCTGAAGATGCGAAGTGTCTCGCGAAATTATTAGTCAAAAGATCAAAATGTAAAATGAAAAAAAAAACATTTATTCTGATTTTATTTTTAATAAATATTGCATTTGAACATGCTTTTAAATGCTTTTTAGCCTCATTTATTATATATATATATATATATATATATATATATATATATATATATATATATTATCTTTCATTTTACTTCAGTTGAATTGATCAGAAATCAAGAGGCCCCTTCCTGGAGCTAACACTTGATCTCCATATGAGATATATAGATATTCGAGTATTCCATTAATGTTTTCTTTTACCTGTCAAACGTCGTGTTAATAAAGAAGTAAAGAACATTAATTTTCCTCTGTCCTCAATTAACCAGTTTACTATGTTATAGTATATCTTTCTTGTGCTCTCTAGATCTTACTGGATTCAGGGACAAGAATTCATCAAGTCAGGTGGAGTATCCAGCTACGTGCTGTTACATGAGGTAACATTACTTGGAGAAGGTGCACTATTACTCGTATTGGCCAGTGTATAGCTGTGTTGAGGGGGATCTTATTTTGGCTTCGAATCCTATGTTATTTTGAATATTTGGTAAGGGTTAACCTGTAGGGTGAAGTATCCTCATGTCAGGTTGTCCTGACAAACCCTTTAACAGAGAGACCGATGACACTTGAGTATGCTGTCTAGTAGGTAATTGTGTGCGTAAGATTAAATGTAAGGATAAAATTCCGACAGAAAGTAGACAAAATAAAATGGAAAAAGTAGAAACCACAAGATATAAAAGACAATATCACACGAGAAAAATGTTGTAGGTCACAATCAAAGGTGGGTAAAAATAGGAGAGGCAAGGTCATGTAGAGTAGTCAAATAGAGGGCGAAATCTGGGCCATGATTCATCTGTCGATTAATAGAAACGAAAAGGGGATGAGGGATTGAAAAAAATGTAAACATACTAGGAGGTGAGCATGACAAAAGTCGGGAGTTTATGAGGGGGGGGGGGTAGCTGAATTTCAATCTGTATCAAAATTAATAAAATTGTTTCTGAAATAGGCGTAATCTGAAGATTTTCAATTCTTTGTTTGAACGTATGTAGGAATCAGCTATAAAAGCGGTCTCAATAAGATGTCTGCGACGTTAGTTGTCCATATTTCTGTAATATCGGAGCATTCAAAAAATCTAATTCGTATTGAAATCAAATCTATGAGTAACAAAAGCGTTTTTGTCATCTCTGTGTTTAATAGCACTTGTATTCTCATATGTGCATTTGTCCAGTGTGCGCTGCGTGCTTTCGATGTAATAATTGATGTATGTGTTGCATGAAATGACATAAATGCAAAATTGTGTCGTAGGTGGTGGTGTTAATGTATTCTGTTTGCCCATAAGATTTTTGCCGGTTTGTGAAATCGTTTGATCTGTATGGAACACACCTTTGAATATAGTGCCGAAGATGTTTTTTATTGCGCGTCTTTGTTGGTAAGGTGATAGGTCTGAGCACCTTAGATCTACGGTTCTTGGGGTTTATGTTTTTATATATGTTGAATTTTTTTTTTCTTGCATTAACCATGAGATATATGAGGTATTTTTAAGATTTAGATCAGCTCTCAATATTAGATTCATCAAATAGGTACAAAAAACCTTAGTAGACACTTATTCTAAGGCGTCACTCAGGGGGTAACTTCTAAATAAAGAGGCAAAATATTAGTCTACAGCATTGTTTTTATGTAATGTCTTTTATAATTTGCTGGGTTTTTTTCATTATATTTTTATGTGATGTTCTATTTTATAATTTTTAATGTTCCTTTATATATATATATATATATATATATATATATATATATATATATATATATATATATATATATATATATTACTGGGTTTAGCACCATGGTAAGAGAAATCGCAATATGTTTTCAGCGAAAATGCAAGGCTCTTTCAGTAAACAAATTGAGCGCTTTCAGAAATTGACAGTGTTTATATAAACATTGAGATTCCGTTACTCACGGCGAGTGACTGATAGCCAAATGGATAGAAAATGCCGTCTGTCTACTAGACGGTCAAGTGTCGGTGCTGGCCAGAGACACTTGTCAGTCTAGCCACATCGCAGCTCTTCGATGTGGCTAGACTGACAGGTGTCTCTAGCCGGGACCGAAACTTGACCGTTCGACAGACGTGAATTAACATCCCTGCACTGAAGATCGCGTAAGCATGAAACATCGATGTCTGTAGGTAGAAATAGTTTAAAATTTACTTTAAAATATATAATTATAGCCCCCATTACTAGGACTGGTGCACTCTGAGAGAATTTATGAAAGAGCAGTAATACTATGACTTAAAAGCGAGATTTTGACCCCATTTGTTGTTGTTGTTGTTGATTTGGCGTTTATAGATTTACATCCCTCCTAATTGTCATGTGAATTCTCGCCGGTCGAGGGGAACGACACCCTACTGCAAATCAGTGGCGATTTGTAAAAACCGGGTTCAAGCCCTCCGACCGACATGAATTAACATCCCTACACAGAAGATTGCGTAAGCATGAAACATCGAAGTATATAGGTAAAAATAATTAATATTTACTCTCTCTCTCTCTCTCTCTATATATATATATATAATAAATGACATCTACAAAAAATGAGATACATTCTATAAAAGCGGGAAATGGCTCAATAGTAGAGTTTCGGTTTTGAAACTCGCTACGTATAAGTCGTATAACGACGAAACACGTGTCTGTGGATGATCATATATATATATATATATATATATATATATATATATATATATATATGTAGATAGATAGATATATTTATATATATATATATTTATATATATATGGATAATCATATTTTATATATATATAGATAGATAGATAGATAGATAGATAGATAGATAGATAGATGCGTCTATTTCCATACGTCTATGCGTTAGTTTTTCTTTATATATATATTCATGTCGATATTCGTATGTTTCTATGATGTATCCACGCACATATGTGTCCATGTCAGTGTGTGTGTGTGTGTGTGTGTGTGTGTGTGTGTGTATCCCTGCTGTGTTTGTACATTGGTTGTAGTTTTCTGTCTTTATCCATGTGTGTATACCTGTGTTCCTGTGTGATCAACGAGAGCACTCTTGTACGCGTCTACGGTACTCCGTGTATATGTGTAGATGCGCATCTGTGTAGCTGCGTTCCTCTGTGTGTGTGTGTGTGTGTGTGTGTGTGTGTGTGTGTGTGTGTGTGTGTGTGTGTGTGTGTGATTGCTTTGTTGTTTTAGGTTGTTTTCTTTTATCGTTTTTTTATTTTTTCTTATTTTTTTTTTAGTCTATATTCGGTACCCTCTCCCCCCTCAGTTCCTCTTTGTTATTCCAATAATGCGGCTAGAAGGCATGACTGGTCTACGCTTGCTAAGACTTGTTCTAAAGGACGAACGAGCTAGAAGAGGGGGGGGGGGGTGAGGGGGTATAAGAGAGAGAGAAAGAGAGAGAGAGAGAGGGGAAAGGGGGTGTAAGGAGCTTGTGTTTCAGTTTGTACGCCTCTTTGAATGTGCGTAAGTTTGTTGCTCATGCGTGTGTAGGCGTGTTAGGCGATTGTCACAAACCAGAGTGCCTCTTTTCGGGGAGCTGGATTTTTCTCACTTTAAAAACTGACCGTATATCTAACATTGCCCTCGCTAGAAGGCAAGTATATTTAACCGACCTTCTGTTCTGTACCAAAGCGTATTAAGTTTTATATCCCAGAGGCCTCCCAGACTTTACCTCCTTCTTTTGGAGGTGAAAGCGACCGTTGTCTATGCCTCACTTATTCGTAACGAATGCCGACGGGAGTATACAGGTAGTTTGTTCCAATCCAGATTTTCCGGGTTTGGAGAACTGGATTTTTCTCAACATTAAAACCCGACATTGTTTCTAACTTTGCCCTCGTGGGGAGGCAAATAGATATGGGCAAATAGATACATAGAGACAAATATAGAGAGGAGGATATGTGAGGACTGAAAGGCATACGGAGATAGAATATGTGCTTCTGTTTCCGATTTTATGCCCTTTCGTGTGTGCGTGTGTACGTGTGTGTTTGAGACAGAAAGAAAGAGAAAGAGGGGAGAGAGATGAGAACTCTAAATTTGTACGCGTGTGTTTATACACGAGAAAGTCACACCACTCGGAGCGCATCGGTTCGGGTTTAGGCGTGGAGCAGTTGGGAGTTAGTAAAGATCCTCACAAAGACGTCGAAAGGTAAGAAGAAGAATTGAAAAATCGGTAAAGAATAACAGAAAGAAGGAATGAGAAAAGAGAGTTTTTAAGAAAGGGGGAAGAAAAAAAACAGAAAAAAAGAAATTAAAGAAAAAAGTATTTTACAAAAAAGAGAAAAACGACAGAAAGAAGGAAGAAACGAAACAAAAGAAGAAAGCAAAGAGAAAAAGAAAGATAGATGCAATGAGGGAAAGAGAAATAAAAGAATCAATGAAAGATGGAGGGAATAGACGAAAACAAATGGAAGGAAGAAAAGAAAAAAGATTATTGTTTTAAGAATAAGATAAAATAACTAAAAATGTTTCTAAAAATAAAAGAAAAAAAAGTATCGAAAAAGAAAAGAAATTGTCGAAAAAGAAAAGAAAGTGAAAGAAAGTTCTTTTAAGGAGTTTAGAAAAATGAGAAGACATGCACAGTAGAAATAAGAAAGAAAGAAAGAAAGTAATAATAAAAGAAAGAAAGAAAGAAAGAAAGATAAAAGTAGGTAAAAAATAAAAAAAAAAGTGAAAGAAAAACTGAAGAGAAAGAAAACGAAAAGATAACATTCTAAAGAAAGAAAAAGAAAGATAAATGAAAGAAAGATTGGAAGATTAAGAATAAAAAGAAAATGAAAAATACAACAGAAAGAAAAAGAATGAAAGAATAAAAATAATAGAAAGATACAAAGAAACAATTTTAAAAAAACATCAAATAAAGAAAGAAGAAAAAAAAAAGGAAAAGAAACAGAACAAACAAATCAGTGACCATTAATGAATGAAGAAAACTCTTCAAACAATGTTGAAATGAGTTGGGTTTTTTTTAGATTTCTGAAAGAAAGGGAGACAACTGTCGTCAGCGAAGGCGAAACCGTGAACAATCAGTAAGAGATGCAGGCAAGAAAGGAAAGGGTCGTCTTGACACTTGTAATGAAATCGGCAGGAAGTAATTGTGGTCAGATTATAAGACAGAAGACAACTTATGATAAATAGATAACCAACACATCAGAAATGGTCCATAGCTAGCCAAGTTATTTACCTTAAAGAGGTTAGTCACAATGTCAAAGTATCTTTATCTACCTCCTTTCCAGAAGGCTAGACACAAGGTCAGGTGTGTTTAGCCAGCGCACTAGGATTAGCGCTCTGGCCTACAAAAAAATACCTTAGCAATAAGCTAACCCCTTCTCAAAGAGAAGGCAAAGCCTGGGAGGGTGGACCTCATAGAACTGTACAGGCCAATATGGACAGCATCCATCAGAACAGATACTACACTTTGATCTTAGACAAAAGACACACAAAATGCATATATGAGTGTTGTAAGATAGATAGATAGGAAGGAACATACTAGAATAGATAATTAGATAGATAAATAGATAAATACATACATATATACATACATACATACATACATACATACATACATACATACATACATCGAAACAGACGGAATAGGTGTATAGGAACAAACTGGAACATAATTATCCAGAGACATGCTGTTTCTCCGTATCACAGTTTTTTAGTGTGGCTATCAATATGTAAACCCAATCGTTCTTTCGACAACTTAAGCTTCTATTAGCTGCCCTATCGCACAAGAGAAGAAAAAATAATTGTACTGTTTATATAAACAATATCAACTATAGGAGAGTGCTCTATTCGTTTTTACGAAGTGCTTTGCATTATTTCTAACGGCAGCTAGCGATTTTACTTACTACAGTGCTCAACTCACGAATATATATATATATATATAATATATATATATATATATATATAGATATATATACATATACATATATATATATATATATATATATATATATATATACTAGACATCGCAACCACTACCTTGATTCCTTTCAAAAATCCATAAACTGTAACATTTTTGTTAAGATCTTCTTACATGATAAAATAATAAGTCTTTTTAGTTATTATTTGTATTCTGCTCTCACTAGGAGTTCTCACACAAGTCATCATCAGTGATTGCTGACTGATGATAACCGGTGGTGTCTCCTGGAGTCTGAGTAGTAACAAGTCTCCCCAGATTTCCAGTACTCTCTACCTCTTTCGATAACCATTGCAAATGACATTGCGTTATCGCAACAGACCCTTACCATTGATTTCTCGCTCGCGACGACCATTGGTTTTCTTTGAGAATTGGGTGACAATAAGCCTCCCCAATGTCCCAGTACTCTCCACATT
The DNA here is from genome assembly GCA_963556195.1 of Sepiola atlantica. Classification (NCBI taxonomy): domain Eukaryota; kingdom Metazoa; phylum Mollusca; class Cephalopoda; order Sepiida; family Sepiolidae; genus Sepiola; species Sepiola atlantica. Next base: position 131,157,043 of record OY744522.1, read on the forward strand.
CTTCCAGTTGAGGTCTGGTTAGTGCTATCCCTCCTCGGTTTTTCCACCACCATCACCACCACCATCATCATCATTATTTAGATAGAAGTAAAGAGACTTACATACGTATGTGTGGTGTGTACAGACACATATAAATTAGCTTGCAACGCTAAAAACGAGAATCATTCTTTCTCTAACTGCTCACAGAGACATTAAGAAGCATAGGAAAGTGGTTGAATTAACATAGAGTGAGATGTGCGAGAAAAATACATAGATAACTAAAAGAAAGATGGGTTCAGTTAATTATTAATTACGGCTAAACTAAAAACAGAATTGTTTATAAAACGTAAGTCCATCCCAGAACTAAAGTATTTTTAACATGCATTTTGTGTCATCTCTATGTATATAAAGTTAGGTATGTGTATATGTTTATATATTTGGATGTACAGGATTAACTCCTACAATAATACAACCGATCATTATGAATTCTGGAACACAGCTTATAGGCGTAAGGGTCGTAATGTCGGCTATATTTAGTTCAATTCAGATTTATGCAAAGCTTGTCAAAAAAGTAGAAGCCCCTCATGAAAATTCAGATACCTTCAATTTTTTTAAAATTTTAACAATAGGTATTAGACATCAATTTATAAATCTTCCCCAAACCTCAGTTCCTTTAGTGTATTTTAAAGGGTGTTGAGGGGGTATAATATGGGCACAGCCTTCCATATAAAAATTTAAATATTTCAGATTTGCATTGAATTTTATCCAAACTCATGAAACTCGAATTAAGCAAAATTTTCTGAATTTCAATTTTTTTTAAGACCCCTTAAATTTAAACGTTAAATTTTAGAAATTTTCTAGAATCAGAATCATGTAATGGATTTTGATCAAAAGAAGAATCAGGATTCTAGACAAGGTTTAGTGTCGTCACGTCTTGATTTTAATCTTCGTAAGTGGACATACAAGTGATGCAAAACAGTTCTGTTCGGGTAATCTAATTTATTCTTCTAGTTAAAGTATATAGGAAATTCTGATTAACCCCTTTCCTAAAACAACTACAAGAAACCTCTTCAACTATCTATTGCCATGGCAAATAACATCCTACTTGAGAGTCCAACGTTCAAACTCCTCGGCTTAACATTCACAGGTAATATGAATAGGAACAAATACATAGAAGGCATTGCCAAGGCTACTGCAAAGAAAGAGAGCTACATATACCTTGCTAGAAAACTTCTCACACCTGACATGGAGTATTGTTGTCACATCTGGGCTGGTGCACCATCCACCAGTCTCTCCCTCTTAGACAGGGTCCAAAACAAAATCTCTAATCTAATAGCTCCCTCACTATCAACCAAGCCCCTGTCCCATCGCCGCAATGTTGCATCATTATGCTTGTTTTACAAGTATTCAATTAGATGTATTCTGATGAACTTGCTTCTCAGGTGCTCCCTCGACGTAAATACACTCGGCCTTTGGAACTCTCTCCCTGCCCCCTGTTTCCCCGACTGTACCGACATGCTGAAATTTAAAACTATGTGAACAAGCATCTCGCTACACAACTCCCAATTTAGGATGAGCACCAAAACTGTCACCCTAATTCTCAGTAGCCCAGTGTTTGGGGTGAACTAAGTTAAAAATAAAAATTTAAAAAACAACAACTCATATTCAGTACAGTATATATTGTACTAAATTTGGGTTTATCAACATTTGTTTCCTTAAAGTTATATCCCGGAAAATTGAGTAAATCAAAAGACTCCTGCTCCCACCCCTGAAGTCTATATTACTATTTGTATTCGAATTTCCAAGCATTTTTTTTTGTTTTGGTGGAGGGGGATAAAGAATGTATTTGGAGTTTAATTAAAATGTAACCCAATGTTATCTCCGAAATATATTTTAAACAAATAACAGATGAAAACAATCTAGTTTGCAACCCAGTCGAATAAACAATCAACACGAAATAATATAGAATAAGTCGGATATTTCGGGGCTGTTCATTAATTTATAATCGAAACACGTATTGTTGTCATGTTTATTGAAACATTTTGCAAGATCCTCGGTAGTAGGCGTATGATACATGTCAGTTGTACGAACGCATTATTTTCCATAATTTTCCGGTGAATATGTTGAAAAGTATTGTTAATTTGAGGCCACAATTGAAAGGCTACTGTTAAAATTCACTGTATATAATTTTTCTTACAATATTTTGATAAGACTGACAAAAAAGTAAAATTAAGAAGGTTTCTAGAGCACTGCTGAAACCACCCATTCAAGATAATCCCGTGAACATATACTGTTGTAGTTAAAAGCCGCTATATATAATGTACAGAATGGTCCCACCCAGTGAAAATATGATATTGCTTATATAATCTACTGCATATAATTAGTTCTTACAATATTATATGTACCATAACACAAAATTTAAAAAAAAACGCTTCCCGAGAAAATATGTTTTTACTGCTAAAAGCCACAGTGTTTTTTATTTGTACAATATTTCAAAGAGATTAACAATAATAAAAAAAGTAAAGCAGGCCTCCAGAGCTTGATTTTAATTTTTCAAGGCGCTGCCCAAACCGTCCTTTCCGACGAAGGCAGGCTTGGGCCCACTCCATAAAAATATGATTTTTCTGTGAAAAGCGAGTTTATATAAATATATGTTATATTATTTTGAGTAGAGTGACAAAATGTAAAACTAAGAGGCCTCCCGAGCTCTGCCAAAACAATCCATTCCTGGGAAAACAGACTTTGGTTCACGCATTGAAAATAAGATACTTCTGCTGAAATCCACTGTATATTATTTTTTTGTTGGAACATAAAAGTTAAGAAGAGTTCTAGAGCATTGCCGAAATCACACTTTCCGTAGAAATGTTGCTTTTGTTACAAGCCATTGTGCATAATTTTTTTCGACAATATTTTAAGTACAGTAATGCAAAATAAAAATAAAGAGGACTCTTGAGCTCTTCCAAAATCATTATTTCCGGGTGTAGAAGGCTTGGTCTCATCATGTAAAAAATATGTTGTTGATTGTAGAAATGCCAACGTATATTATTTTTTTCTCACAATATTTTAAGTAAGGTGACACAAAAAACTAAGGCGGCCCAGACCGCTACTGAAATCATCCATTTCGAGGAAGGCATACCTGAAGATTCCCACTGAAATATATTGTTGTTTCTAAAATCGACTGTATATACTATTTTCTTATAAGATTTTAAGGTCGGTGGCAGAAACTAAGTGTTAAAACCATTCGTATGTCAAATATTTTAATCTTAAAATAGTGAAAGATTATTACGTGAATGCGCTTCCGTATAGTTTTCCGCCGGTGCAACTAAAATTATATTTTTTATTGAGGACGTAAGCATTTGAAAGCATCTCCTGACAACGATTTTAAATCACAGTTTTTTAAAACGTTATTAAGAACGTAAGCAGCTAAAATTGCTGTCGATTATAAACTTCGTAAATCCTACAAGAGTATATATTCGCTACTTGAAATATTAATTAAAAATAATAAACATTTTATTCATAATTTTGTTGTAAACACGAAACAAAGTCTTTGTCGTTTATCAGTATCATTCATATAGATCAACGTTAACGTTTTCGTAATTTCGATACAAATGTATCTATTCTTTTAATGTGACAGTAAAGAAAGGAAAAGAAAGAAGAAATCAATTTGCCTGTTAATTTCTAAATTGCAAGTGAAAAGGCAAATTAATTTGATCTTTTTCTACTATTGCAACTTGTTGAAAAGTCGGCCCCACTAATGAAAGTGTCATTTGAGAACAAATGCTTTTGCCCGTTGTTAAATATTTTCCAAGAAAGAAAACAATATTTCGAAACAGAACTAATTGCTGTATTAAAATCAAAACACTCATTGAATCAAAACAGAATAACAAATAATGGTTAATTAATAAAATGTTTTTTAAAACAAGTTGAGATTGATCTCGCATATGAAATAGATGATGCGTCTATTGTGTGAAATTGAATTAACTTGCAATAGCGCGTTTTGATTGCGATAACTGCGCTCAACTTTCGCATTTATTCATTTGCGTGTATAAATTGTCAATTGGATTAAGATATATAAAACATACTAATTAGGAAAAGGTAAGTATAAACAGAAAGATAAACAAACAAGAAAGAAAGAGAGACAGAAAGAATAAACAAGAAAACTGAAAACAGAAAGAAAGAAAAAAAGAAATAAATAAAAGTAAAGGGGGTAAACGAAAAAAAGAAGAAAGAAGAAAAGAAGAAAACAAGCACGAAAACGGAAAATATAAAAGGGGCGGAAAAAAGACGGAGAGAAAGAAAGAAAGAACGAACGAACGAATGAATGAACGAATGAATGAATGAATGAATGAATTAATTAATTAATAACAAAACGACGACTAGAAAGAAAAAAAGACAAGACAAAAGAAAGATAGAAATAAAGAAAAAAGGGACAGAAAACCTCAGAAAAGAAAGATAGAATAAATTAAAGAAAAAAAAAAAAGAAAATGGAGAACTCAAATAAGGCACAGTAGGAAAGGAAAGAAGGAGGAAATGAAAGAGTGAAAAAAGAATGAAAGGAAGAAAAGAGAGAAAGATAACGTAACAAAGAAAAAAAAAGAAAGTGCGACAAAAAAAGTCTGAATCAGAGAGAAAAAATAAAAAATATATCAAAACAAAGAAAAGTTGTCCTAGTGCGTCGTCAAAGTGGGACACGACCACAGCATAAAGCAAGGTAGGAGGAGAGAGGGGGGTCGGGGTATTCCCCATCCTTTTCCCCACCCCTTACGTTTTCCCCACTTTTTAACACAAAAGCCTTGGGAATAACAATGAATGTGTTCCAGGCCAGGTCGTAGTAGAAGAGAGAGAAGAAGAAAAAGAAAGAAAAATAGACGCATGTAGAAACACACACACACACACACACACACACACACATACATACATATATATATATATATATATATATATATAAATAAAAAATATATATATATGTATATATATATGTATATATATATGTATATATATATATGTATATGTATATATATATATGTATATATATATATATATGTATATGAATATATATGTATATACATATATATGTATATACATACATACATATATATTTTTTTTTGCAATAGGACACTTGCTTGCATTCGGACAGCTTTTTGCCTTGTTTTTTTTCCCACAATCTTTATTTTACTTTTTCAAATTTTAAATCTTGGCCTTTGCCAACTTATCTATTCCAGCAATTTCCTCTGATGATAAGATTTTGATCTTTGAAAAGCCTGGCTTAAGGAAAAAATTAATTGAATAAATTGCTTTTTTGCGGAATATACCTTGCATTGAACAAGTGAATTGAAAAAAGACTTGCCTCTGTCGCTTTTCTAATTCCTTTCCATCCTTCTACCTATCTATCTGCTCTACCCGGTATATTGAGCTGTATACTTTTCACAATAGGTTTTACCTTTCCTAAAAGTTCGCTTTTAGTTCTCCACTTCATATATATATACATATATCAAACTATTGCAAACTATTCGCCTGTTTGTAAATTTAGACATACACGCTAAAAAGTTTTCTATGATTATAATAATCTATGACGGTAAAGGATAGGTAACTTTATTAATAACTGGATCATCAATCAGCGTTAAAATACGCACCAGGTTTAGCCACGTTGAAGACCCTGGATACGGCGAAACAGTTGGCTGTTTATTACTACAATATGCGGTCGTATTTCGAATCTCGCTATGAAAACACTCGCTACTTTACAACAGGACTTATGACTATAGCAATTAAACTAGGCGACGTTCAAACGCAATCGCTTCACATATGATTGAATTCAATCATAGTTTCGACTTCATAAAACTACGTTAATCAAATAAGCGCATAAATTCAGCTAATCAGTTAACATGCTCTCCTTCAATGTTGTCTCCTTCTCTGTCATGTATATGTCTATATAAATATTTTGTTTCGCTTGTACCATACCTTTTCTCAAAAATAGATTTATGGTGAAATATCGATTTTATCCACGCCTGTCACGGTGCTGATTTTTTCCTTGTTCCATATATATATATTCGTTTATTTCTCGTTTTTCATTTTAATTTAGCTAATACATTATGTCTAATATCTTTCTCTCTTAATATATATATATATATATATATATATATATATATATATATATAAATATAAATTACTATTCCATGTATATACACATATAATATATAATATTGTGTAGGTGATGTAATAGTTTATCTATATATTTTTTCAGTGTTTACTTCAACATTGATCAATACGTGAGTAGATCTTAGTAGTAGTAGGAGGAAGATGAGGAGGGGTGGAGGAGGAAATATAGGATAAAAATACATCTATGGTAAGTAAGATACACAGAGACGTCCTTGTTTCATTCTCGCAAGAAATGATCAGGCTAAATGCGCAAATTTAACCTAATGATTGTCTGCTGGAATTAACATGGGCGTCTCTGTGTAGCTTATTTGCAATGTGTTTGTTAAAATAAATAACATTTTTTTTTAACTTAAGCTTTCAAAATTAGAAGTTTCCTTGTCAAAGCAAATTGTTTTTTTTCTTCTTCTTTTTTTTCTTTTTCATCGTCCGATGTAACGTGGACTTCTTGAATCAGGAGAAAGGGGTAGACATATTTCAAAACATTGTTTCGTAAAAGTATTCTTTTTTTTTTAGAAACCCATAACAATGTGTTCGTTAAAATAAATAACATTTGTTTTAATCTAAGCTTTCGAAAATTAAAATTTTCCTTGTCAAAGCAAATTGATTTAATTCATTATATATCAGCTGTACATACCCGGCGTTGCCCGGGAGTGTTTTAATTTCATATTTTGTGTCGCATTTTATTTATTGTATCAACTGTATCTATAGATAATTAAAAATAAGAAAAAAGACGAAACGGATGGCATATTCTCTCCTGGGAGCTGCGGCACATGATTGAGAACAGACGTTTTAACCACAAGAAACGGTTGTTCTGTTGTGTCAAAACATGTGTAAATTAGCTGGTTATACTGAAGTCTTTGCCAAAGGAATATTCAGAGCTGATTTATTCATTTATTTATTTTTATTTTATTTTTTGCATGGTGTTTACGCCGTCAACCTACATACAACGCCTGGTATTCCCCAATATTTGGAAATTTCCAATAAAAATTTACGCTTTATTTTTTGTAATCATTTGATTAATCTCAATTACGAAACAAATGTTTATTTTATGAAACAATTTTCAGTTTACTTTGCTAGTTTGACGTAACATAATCTTCACAGAGTTCATAGTTTCCTAAGATTTCCTCACCCCACCTCCTCTAATTTTATTTTATTTTTGAAAAAAAAAAGAGAACTTCGTGTTATTATTACGATTGAACACAAAATTCTCAGATTATTAAATAATAAAGAATAATAATGTAAAACTTTTAGAGCGGTGTTCAGTTGATGCAAATTTAACCTGAAATAAAATCCCCGATTTTCAAAAAGGACGTATATAAACAGAATCATGTTGACTAAAGACTGATCTAAAATCAGTTTACGTTAAAGTTATGTAAAAAAAATTGAAACCGCTTCTAAAAATTAAACAAATACATCGCTTAATCGATAATGATCAGATATTTTATTGTGAAAAACAAAACAAAACAAACCAACATAAATATCACAATTGCGTATCGTATACGTTCGTCTACAAATAAAACCCATGCAAAATCTCGCACACATATCCCAAATGCTGAATTTTAACTAAAAAATAACCGAAATATAACGTTATTAATTACAACAGCAGTAAGGTAATAGTATAAAGTAGCGGGACCTGAGGAAATTCCACGGTGATTTCTTAGATAAATCTGCATACTTTACTGTTAATAATCTTCTTTCTTTTTTTTAAATAATAAATATCTGCCAGGGTCAATGAAAAAAAGACATATTTTCTTCCGTAAAAATAATTGTCATTGCCAGCTAAATATTTTTAAATGAATAAAACGAATTTATTTATCTATTTATTGATTTAAAATTGTATTTAATTTAATTCTTAAAAACAATAAATATTCTCTGCCTTCTTACCGTAAAAATAAGTGTCGGCTAAAAATTCTTCAAATCAGTGCCACTTTTAAAAATGTATTTATGTAAAATTGTACTGTTTTTAGTAATTTGATTTGGGCACAATTCATTTTAAAATAGGTAATGTCGGATTTTTTTTCATTAGCTTCATTAGATTAATCACCAATCACCATATAGAGTAATCGGACGATCACATTTTTGTAAATATGTGTGAAAGGTCATAACGTAGTACAAACATGACGTGACTTAGCGTATTATTATATAGACTAGCGGGACCATGTGGAAATTCCACGTGCTGTCTATACCAGTCTGTATAATTTGCTCTTAATAAAAATATTCCTTCTAAAATAATAAATGTCTCTAAAGGTCACTACTATTAAGAATAGAAAGACTCTCTCTTCTTCATTAAAAAAAAACTGTCATTGGCAGCTAAATATTCTTTAGATAAATGAAACGAATAGTCCCTTCTCTATTCATTTATTTATTTATTTATTTATTTATTAAAAAGTGTAGCAATTTATCTCTTTTTAAAACCATTCTGTCTTTTTATCGAAACAATAATTGTAAGCTGAATACTCTTCAAATGAATAAAACGAATGTCACTTTTTGAAATGCATTTAAGATTGTGCAATTCATTTTAAAATGAGTACAGTCGGAATCTTTGCTGATCGGATGATCTCATTTTTTATGTGTGTACGTACGAACACGAAACGCCTTAGCGTATTATTCTATAGATCAAAATAGTGGTATAATTCGCTTAATGATATTGTAACAAAACAAAAATACTGGTCTGCAAATTAAAACTAAATAAAAATAAAAGGATGTGAATATTACGAGATTAAAATTTAAAACATAAAGACGATATGGTTTTTTCCCAAGACGAATGAAATAAGAAATCCCGTTATTATTAATTTAAAATGATTTCTATTTGTTTTTGGTTGGTGTTACCGCTGAAAATTTTATTTATACCGATTTCATATAAGACAAGAAACAGGTGACCCGTTGAATCACCCATTGAGCTCCGGTTAAATTGTTTGAAAGAGGAAAAAAGACAGGTTTTCAAAGCCAGTATAAAACAATGAAAAGACAACATCCAAAATCAATCGTTTCCTTCCCCCTCCCCTCCCTCTCTCTCTCTCTCTCTCTCTCTCTCTCTCTTTCTTTCTCCTTCTTTCTCTCTCTTTCCAGTTACGGTAAAATAGTATTACTACTCTTATTGCTGTCTCTCTTCATCGATATGGAAAGAGCAGGGATAAGGGTTATAATAAATGGAAACAGAAGTTAAGTGATTACGTTTGATTGTTAATTAAGAGAGAGAGAGAGGGGGGGGGAAGAGCGCAAGATACGGTGGACATAGATAGAAAGAATGTGACAGAGAGACAGAGAAAATGACAAACAGAATCTCGAATGATACACAGTGTATAAACTAAAAGCGTGGAGTCAAGCAACATACAGTGAGGGAGGTTAAAAACGATAGGCAGAAACGTAGTACCAGATGAATCACTTGCTGAGTTAATTGCAAATTACGGCTAATCTGAACAATTAAAATCGAAGTTTGTTTTTCTATTATAACTAGAATCCGAAAATTGAGGAATATTTTAGCATGTATTTTGTGTGAGTAAAATATATACGGAAGAACCTTAAGAAAACAAATTTTGGTTAACTCAGTTTTTGTATAATAGAGAGGTGGATGTTAATAGCATGTTTTGTGTTTTAACGCAAAAGGTTGCGTTCTTTATGTTTTATTACGCTCTATAATCACGTTCTATGTAGTACTTGTACGGTTGTTGTTTCCTAGATGTTAATCCAATGAAACTCGAGTGTTTATAAGATAGTACTCAATAACAGATAGAGCTGTATTATAGTATAAAAAAATATGTATACAAACATTATTGGTTACATATGTGCACACATGTTTCAGTAGCGACTTCGTTCCAAGTCCAACAACTTCAGGTTATATTTAGTAAAGATGTTCGACTTGGAATAAAGTCGCAGCTGAAACACGTGTGCATATATGTAGCCAATAATGTTCGTATAAATAAAAAATATATATATACTTTAATTACGTTTCATGTTTAGAATATATTTGATAATGATTTCCGTCAAGAGATTTGTACTAACACAATTAATATCATGGTATTACAAAGACAAGATGTAAGGTATACAAATAAAAATACACAATCACCAAAAAGGAACAAAGAAAATTAATCATGGGGAAAGTATTGGATAAGGTACTCCAAACATGTTACATTATAGATAATCTAAAAATTAAAATATCGACTTATGTATTTTGTGAATATTTTTATTTTAAAATTATGAGTTTGTATTAATTTGTTTTTTGTTGTTTTTGTTTTGTTTTTGTTTTTTGACCAGGGGAAGTCCTCCGTTTTTATTCAAAAACTTAGGGAGTTTATTAAAAAAACAACCAAAAAAACAGACTCCTAAAAATGACCTCAATTTTTGTATCCCTCGTTTTGATAGCAATCCAAAGCGAGGCTCTGCATTCATTCTTTACGTTTCAAGACAAAACATGTTTTTTACTCACTCTCTCTCCCCCTCTCTCTGTCTGTCTGTCTGTTTGTCTCTTTCTCTCTCTCTCTCTCTCTCTCTCTCTCTCTCTCTCTCTCTTAATTTTGTTTTTGCAGCTTCACTTTCAAAACGAGTATCAATTCATCTAAAGAATTTTGTTTATCTATACAAAAAGACATACGGAATTTGGACTGAAGACTCTTTACTTGGATGTAAACACGATAACTGTTTCTTTTATTTATGAATTCATTCATTTCTTTCCATAACCGTTAAATTAATATAAAATGTGTTTAACTTGCTTTCGGGAAAAACGGGATCCATTTTTATTTAAGAAAACATCCCCCAAAAAATTAACATATAAAAAACCTATTCTATTGACTTATTTTAATTATTCCTTGTTTGTTTTTCTATATTTGTTATATCACAGATTTTGCTTTTCTCTCTTTGTTTCTTTTTCTTCTTGTTCATATACTTATACGCTAAACATTATTATCAAAATAATGGCGAATGTTTTAGTTGTTTTGTTTTTGTTTTTTTTTAAAGATGCGTCCATGTTCGGTCGGTTGGTGGTTTCGTCATGCTTAAGTTTGAAATAGTAAATACATTGCAAAATACGTTTATTTTTATTTTTTTTATGTATCCTTTATTTTTTTAAAATGTGACCAAGTATCTCTAAAAGAGGTTCTGTCCGTCAGTCAGTCGGTCTTATTGTCAACTTTTTAATTTGAAATCAGATTTTCTATCGCTAAACGCGTTCCATCCATTAATCTTGATAGGTGAGTCCCGGCGTCTCTGTCACGCTTAAGTTTCAAACAGCTTTGTTCGTTGCTCTGTCACGCATTCGTTATGAAATACGATTTCACTTGTTAAACACCTGGGTTAAAATCAAAATAATAGATTATTGTTCTTTTTTGTTTATTGTTTATTTTCTTTTTACTTACGGGACAATAGTTGTAATGCAAAGTCAATAAGTTCCATAAAAATACTGATAATAAACAACTAAAAATTTACTATCATTTGGGATTTTTTTTATTTTTTTAAAAGTTTCAGTTTTGGTTATATGCGTTATATTTCTATTAACCTATTGTAATTATCCCTTCATATATATATATATATATATATATATATATATATATATATATATATATATATATATATATATATATATGAGGATAAAATACACAATATATCAGAAAATAAAATGCCGTGGAGACAAAATGTATGCATAAGATAAAAAAAGAACAAATTAAACACGAGAATAAATCATCTAAAAACGAGAGATTTACCGGTTTAGTTCAGATCAACGAACGTTTCGTTAGGTGATCCGAACGAAACTGGTAAATCTTGCTTTTATTTGATTTCTTCCTGTGTTTAATTTTTCCTTTTGTTTTCATATATATATATATATATATATATATATATATATATATATATATATATATATATATATATATATATATATATATAGTCACCAATAGAAATCTGTTTGCCATATCACAGCTTCTCGGTGCGGCTCGACATGGCAAGTTCATCAAGCTGAGATGCGAAACTCGACCGCTTGTATAGTAGTCAGCAATCTTACTCCTAAGCAACACACACACACACACACATATGTGAGAGTTTCATTTACCTAGTAGAAGAGTTTGAATTACCTACTAGACACCATCTTCGAGTGTCTTCGGTCTCTCTGTACAAGGGTTTGTCAGGACAACATGACATGAGGATACTTCACCCTACAAGTTAAGCCTGACCAAATAATTAAAATTACATAGTATTCGAAGCCCAAATAAGAACCCGCCAACACGGCTATACACTGGCTCATACGACATATTGTGCACCTTCTCCTAGTGATGTTACCTGAAGTAACAATACTTAGCTGGATACTCCACCAGACTAGATGAATTCTTGTCCTGGAATCCAGTAAGACCAAGAGACCAAAAGAAAGATATACTATAACATAGTTAATTGGTCAATTATGGAGAGGACAATTATGTTCTTAACTTCTTTACTAACTCAATGTTTGACAGGTAAAGAGAACTTTAATTGAATATTCGAATATCTATGTATCTCATATAGATATCAATTGTTAACCCCAGGAAGGAGTCCCTTGATTTCTTAGAACTTCGACTGAAGTGAAATGAAACAATATATATAAATATTTATATATATATATATATATATATATATATGTGTGTGTGTGTGTGTGTGTGTGTGTGTGTGTATATATATATTGTAAACACACACACACACACACATATATATATATATATATATATTAAAACAGACTGATATAAATATATAAGTATGTTTATATCAATCTATATATATATATTATAAACACACACACACACATATATATATATATATAAATATATTAAAACAGACTGATATAAATATATAAGTATGTTTATATCAATCTATGTGTGTACATACATATATATGTGTGTGTGTGTGTGTGTGTGTGTGTGTGTGTGTGTGTAAATACTTTCGTACATCCTTTTCAAATTCCGCATGCTTATTATATTCAAATTCCACAATAACACACAGACGTACACATGGGCAAACATACATCCACATACACAGACACTACACTGTTACAATAGGCAGACAGACACAGAAACATATACAAAGCGGCACACACACACACACACAAAACACAGGACCACACATAAAGGTGGGTGGGTTCTTAGAAAGTAGTTCGTATCTTTTTGTACCTGACTTTTTCCCACACAAGTTTGTGTTCCACCCAAATTTATGTATTTACGAGAATTACTTGAGGCCCAATGAATGCAACTGTACAAAAATATTTCATTCTCCGTATCCTATGAACAAACCAGTAATTAGAAAGTAAATATTTAGTCACATCTATCCTCTTTCTCCCCCCCTCTCTCTCTCTCTCTCTCTCTCTCTCTATCTCCCTATGTATCTGTTTTTTGCTTAGATAGACAAGTGGAGGTTTCGACCTATGCAACCTCGTCGGAGTCACTATCTTATTCACTCTGAAGAGGTCGCATAGATCAAAACCTCTACTTGTCGATGTAAAGAAAAACATATACATGCACCAGCTCTATTCATCTATTCTGATGCATACTACACCCCATGAACTGGTATTGTCTTGACCTTCGGGCTTGATTTACGCCAGTCTATGGGTCAGTCCTGTGCAGTTCTAGGAGGCCAACCCTCCCAGGCTTTGCCTCCCCTCTTTGGGGAGGAGTAAGTTTATTGCTTACTGCCTGAGGCGTCCCTACCTGGGAGTGCCGACGGGGCTGCCAAAGCAATTTGTAATGGCCAGAGTGCTCACTTACTCGGGCGCTGGCTTTTCAAACCCCACTTTCCCGACCCGACCTTGGGTCCCATCTTACTTGTAGGAGTAAGATAAAACTGGCCTTGCGCCTAACCTCCTGGATAGGAGGTAAATAAATACTCATAACTACTTAAGTATAGAGCACTATTAGACGGAAATAGAACAAACTTATTACCTTGTAATAAATCTAGATCATATATATATATATATATATATATATATATATATATCGGCATTAAATCATCCTACACTAATACATTTGTGTTGCTGTAATATACGTACTTCATTCAGGGCTGGCTTCTACTAGAGTTATTGTTGAATGAAGTATGTTTAGTACGTGTAGTACGATTCTCTATCTCTATCTCTCTCTCTATCTCTCTCTCTCTCTCTCTCTCTCTAGAGAGAGAGAGAGAGAGAGAGAGAGAGAATCTCACTCGGTTCACTCACGCTGATGAGTCGTAAAACGTCGAAACACGTGGCCCTGGATAATTATTTTTATACATAGTGTGCCAAAAAGATGTATGCACCTTTGAAAGGTTATTACTAAGTCAATCTACTGATTTTAACTTGCAAATAAAGTTAATAGAAGAGTAAGAATACACATTGAATTATAATGACAGTAAAATTAACACAAACATAGAAAATAAACTTTTAATAAAACTAAAGGCTACTTTAGGTAATTAAAGAATGTTCATAAAACTGTAATCTTCACTCGCCATTCTCAACACACCTTTCACATCGCGAGGAAATAGATCTATAACCTTTTTAAAATTTTATTGTCAGTATTTTTTAATGTGCATTATCAATCTTCTGCTCTTCTATACATCTTGATTGCAAGTCAAAAACTATGCAAAGGATGCATACATTTCAGGGGTGCTTTATATATATATATATATATATATATAGAGATATATATATATATATATATATATATATATATATATATATATATATATATATATATATATGTGTGTGTGTGTGTGTGTATGTTGATACATTTGTAATCCCTTAACTAAAGTTTGAAATTCAATAAAATAACATAATAATAAAAAAATTTAAATAAATAAAAAAAGAAATTATAATAATAAAAGAATAAATTAAATATATGAATAAATAATAATAACAAAGGAAAATTAAAGAAAAAAAATCTATAAATCAATAAATAGTATAAATTAATATAAATTTAGTTCTAGGAGTATTATGCCCTTGGAATACTCTTAAATTAACATAAAAAATAAATATGTATTTAGATATTTACACTTTATGTATGTATATGTGTGTATGTATTTTTTATCCCTAATTTCCCCCCCTTCTCCAACGTTTCTTCTTATTCCCCTGCCCCGTTCCAATGGTTCCTTCCTACCTCCTTGGCATTGATCCATTCCACAATTTAAATTCCTTTTCAAATTTCAAATCTCATTTCTAAACATATTTTTCCTAAGTTATCCCCCTTTGATGGCACATATTATAATAATAACGGCCCACACGTAAATTTAAATTTAGAATTGAATAAAGAAAAAAAAAATTTAAAAAAATTAATAAATGATATAAAATAAAATATTATAAAATTATAATAATTAGTATATAAATAAACAAATGTTTATAATATTTTAACTTTAGTTGAATAATTATTTAATTAAATTTTAACATTTTCTGCGTTCCTACTTCCAATTGTCTGCTGCGGTGTTTCAATGGTTTGACAACGGTTTTCCCCGTTTTTTCGACCCTCTCGGTCTTCTATTGTTGTCTTTTGAAAATGAAAGTTGTTCTTTCGAAAATTTAAGATTACCTTTTGCCGAACTTTTTATTTACCAGACTTTTCTGGTATTTAATCAGTTTTTCGTGAAATTATTAATAAATCGTTTTCAGTTTCAGTTTCTCTCATCGTTTATTTCTGTTCACTTTTCCATCTTCCGGTAACTACATCGCATTGCTACAGCCTCGGACTACTAATCTGCACTTATATTTACCAGCAATGCTTCAAGCAAACTGCAATCTCCTTATATATATATATATATATATATATATATATATATATATATAGAGAGAGAGAGAGAGAGAGAGAGAGAGAGAGAGAGAGAGGGAGAGAGAGATAGAGAGAGAGAGAGAAAGGGTGGGAAGAGATACATAAGTATAGTTAGATGAATATGTTTTGCAAACCCATATTTATTTACATCAATATATTATTTCCTGATGAGGAGGCATTTTTAAGCTTTACCGGGTGCAAATTTTTTATTTATTGTCTTTCTGAAACGAAAGTGTTATCTTCTCATGACAGTAAAAATGTATGCTCTTTAAAAACAAAAAAAAAGGTCTCTTTTTTATAGCGAAGATTTTGTATCAGTGTGTAAGAGAATGTACATATTTTCTAAATTTGAAAGATTGTTAATATTTATTTATTTATATATATATATATATATATGTAATACATATTTATATTATACAAATATTTTTACTACATATGTGAAGACATCTTTCAAACAAAAAATAATTACCGTATCTCTATAGTAATTCGCTATAAGTACAATATATATATATATATATATATATATATATATATATATATATATATATATATATATATATATATATATATAGTGGTTCGCTGATATTATACGATTATAAATATATGGTAACATGTTTAATGTACGAACCGCCATCGCGGCAAAACGGACTAATTCAAAATGTGTGATCCTGCTGGGAGGTCACCAGAAATCTTCTTTCCACTTCTTTTCCGCTTTCTTATCTTCTTATCCTATAAGTTCTCTTTCCTCATTCATTTTTAATGCTTCCTCCTATGTGAAAACATTATTATAATTATTATTATTATTATTATTATTATTATTATTATTATTATTATTATTATTATTATTATTATTATTTCTGTTGTTGTTGTTTTACTATTTGGTCACCTTTTAATCTAAGCCAAGAGCCCTTCGAGGTTAAGGATTAATGAAACGGAAAGATTTTCAGCTGAAAGATGAGGAACACTGTGGGAGTATTAATATTGTATCAATGTTTTAATGTCAGCTTGGATTTAAGGCATCTATTCAGTTGATAAAGATTAAAATAGTCATTTCTATTAGCTACGACAACAGTACACTCAGGAATGAATCATGGCTAGCTATTTGGTAAGTATTAGCATATTTTAGACGGTATAAAACCCTCAATGTCAACGGTTAACCAGTCGGATATATTGGAGGAGATACGGATCAGTTTTTTCTTCTGAAAATAGAATGCAAAAGTATTTCCGAGATGAACGATCTAAAGCTATTCTAATTAGCCATTGAGTATCGATACACTCACCTATACAATAAGAAATGAGAGGGCTCACTGAGCTAACATTTGATATTTATAGAGACAACCGAAGATCCCATAGTGGGTAGAACAGTTGATTAGCACTGCTAGTTTAAGTTGATTGCAATAGTATAGGTTAATAGAGTTTGAGTTATTATACTGTATATTATTATTATTATTATTATTATTATTATTATTATTATTAGCAGTAGTATTCTTTTAATTTCTAATCATTAATCTGAGTAGTTCATTTACGATATAATTAGGAAATTTGTTATTAATAAAGACTTGTTTATAATTTTTAATTCAATAAATACTGTTTTATTCGTGGAGGTGATTAGTTTAGTAGGTTTTCAACAATGGGCATTTTGTAGCAATACGGACATTCGTATATTATAATGTAAGACACTTAAGTTTACGCTGGTTGGTTTTTCATGAGGAGGAGCGTAAAGCGTATTATTAGAAGTGACAATGAGAACATCAAGTAATCAGATTTTAATATTTATGTTTAATTCTACAGTACGGATTTTGGGGGGAGGGGAAAGTGCCTGCAGTTTACGTATTTGGTCATTATTGTCGGCTTAAATAAGAATATTATCGACATAGCATACGTAAGTAGACGGTTTCATTGTCTGATTAAATATTTTACTTTCTTTGTGTGCCATATAGAAATTGCTAAACGCCGCGCCGAGAACCGAGCCAATCGAAACCTCCGTCAATTTGAATGTAAATGTTTCATTTGAAGTCATAAAAGGGTACTTCAGTGGTGCAAATCAATAGTAACTATTGTCAGTATGTTTCATTTATTAATCTATTTGACTACGAACTTGAAGAACACCAAAAAGAATTCCTAAATCTTGGACCTAATTGGCACCTTTTTATTCGATTTAATTATCAAAACATAAAAAAGCAGAAATAGAATTATTATATGAAAACACAGTTAAACTAGAAACAGAAAATCAAATTACAATACCTTCTGGCATACGTAATCTCCTAAAAGCAGAAGCTAGAGCATTTCAACACGAATAAAAACAACGATCCTATTCATTATTAACTCGCAATCTTTAAAATAGCTGCTAATGAACTCCGCATTTATATGTTTTAAGTATTTACGTCAACAGTGCTCAATATATGAGTATTTCACTCGAACATAACACCCAAACTTCTGTGTAGCTTACTTGCCATGAGTATATTTTTACGACTATATATATATATATATATATATATATATATATATATATATATATATATATATATATATATTTACATACTATATAATCTCACAAAAAACATTAGCATTGAAGATATAGGCCTATATAGGGATGACGGATTACTAATAGTAAAGAACTCAAATGGACAAAAATGTGAAAGAGTAAAAAAAATTATCCTTAGAGAAATGAAAAGATTAGATCTCAAAGTAGAAATAACATCTAACATTAAAATAGTTAATTTTCTAGACGTAACATTCAACTTAGATAAAGAAACTTATGAACCGTATACTAAAGACAATGCCAACCCGATCTATGTCCACCCACTCTCTAACCACCCAAAAACCATTATTAAACACACCCCCAGATCAATCGAAAAAAGAATTAGTGATAACTCCTCTAATGAAGAAATTTTTAACAAACACAAGGACTTTTACAATAAAGCGTTAAAGCAAAGTGGATACAAAAACACCCAAATTAAATTCACCAAACCTACACCTCCCAACAACAGACGCAAAAATAGGGGTAGAAAAATTATCTGGTTCACACCCCCATATAACAACATGGTTAAAACCAAACTCGGTAAAAGATTCTTAGACTTAATCAATCTACACTTCCCTCCCAACAATATACTGCACAAAATCTTTAATAAAAACACCCTCAAATTAAGCTATAGCTGTGGAGAAAATTTAGAAAAAATAATAAAAAAACATAACAACAAAATTCTAAATGAAAAAACTACCGCAACTAAAACAGCAAATACCAAGGCCTGTAACTGCACAAACAAAAAAGAATGCCCATTACAACATAATTGCCAAATAACCCAATCAGTATATCAAGCAACCATCTCTACTAAAGAAAACCCAACCCTGAAAAAATTCTACATAGGTATGGCTGGTAATACCTTCAAAGAAAGATATACTGGACATAAGTGTTCTTTTAATAACCCTACATATCAAAAAAGAACCTCACTTTCTATATATTACTGGGAACTATACAACAATAACCTATCACCAACAGTAACTTGGAACACAATTAGAAGAACTAGCACCTGTGGTTCCCTAAACTCACCTTGCTACCTTTGCCTAACAGAAAAACTTGAAATAATTAAATTCAGCGATAGGGGCAAACTTCTAAACAAAAAACAAGAAACATCAATTAACTGTAGGCATAATAGATTACACCTTCTTAGTAATCCACTCATAACCCCTTAGGCTGTTATTATATATTAAAAAAAAAAAAAAAAAAAACACCTCCCCACCAACTGAAAATTTTGTCAACACAACTATCATCTTATACCTTTTATTAATTATTATTATTTTTATCTCTATTAGTAGTAGCATTTTTGTTTGTAGTATTATTTGTAGTAGTACTGTAAGCGGTAGTATTGGTTGGTATTATTATTGCTGTTATTATTATTATTATTATTATTATTATTATTATTATTATTATTATTATTATTATTATTATTATTATTATTATCATACCCACAACGATTAACACTAATGGTCATCTTCTGTATTTTTCTTTACTCTTAAATACCCCCCTTTTATGCTTATCCATTTTTTTGATTAATATTTCTATATTTCTTAGATTATTTTTTAGATTATATTTTTTAGATTATCATTATCAATTATTTATTACTACTATTATTAATATCTTAAACTTAACTATTTGACATTGAATCATTTTCTTCATTTTTTTCATTTTTGCACATTTTTTCATTTTTTCACATTTTTTCATTTTTTCACTTTTTTTCACTTTTTTTTCACTTTTTTTCACTTTTTTTCATTTTTTTTCATTTTTTCATTTTTTCATTTTTTCATTTTTTCATTTTTTCATTTCTGTACTTTTTATCAAGATAATTATTGTTATCAGTGGTGACACCATGTCTGACGTTACTATCATGGTTATTGTTATTTGCAGCAATGAAATTAACAGTATCACTATTATTATTAATAATATTGAGATTGCCATGTTTTACCGTTACCCTACTTTTGCCTCCACTGCCATTTTTATTATCTTTATTATCATTATTATTATTATTATTATTATTACTATTATTATTATTATTATTATTATTATTATTATTATTATTATTATTATTATTGTTATTGCCACCATTATGACTACTTCTATAATTTTTCACTATCATCATTACTATTGTTAAGATTACTGGGATTACCACTCTGATTACTGTTGTCTGTTAAACCACTATTTTTATATGATCAGCATTATTGCAACCATTAACCCATATCATAATATCGGCAAACATTATCTTATCATTATCTAATATTATTATGATAATCACTACCCCCTAGGATTCCTAATATTCCTTAATTATTCTATTTCTTTCCAAAACTATTATTTTTATAAACTCTAAAATATTATTGACCACTATTATTATTTTTATTATTATTATTATTACCATTATTATTATCATTATTATTATTATTATTATTATTATTATTATTATTATTATTATTATTATTATTATTATTATTATTATTATTACTATTATTATTAATAATTAATAACGCCAGCATTTTCCAGTTATTCTTTTAGTTATATATTTTTAATATTTTTTAATATTTTTTAGTATTTTTTAGTATTTTTATTATACTTCATTTATTATTATTTTCATTATTTCACCTCAATTATTAGGGGTATCTATTATTATTATTATTATTATTATTATTATTATTATTATTATTATTATTATTATTATTATTATTACTACTACTACTGTTATTGCCACCATTATGACTACTTCTATAATTTTTCACTATCATCATTACTATTGTTAAGATTACTGGGATTACCACTCTGATTACTGTTGTCTGTTAAACCACTATTTTTATATGATCAGCATTATTGCAACCATTAACCCATATCATAATATCGGCAAACATTATCTTATCATTATTTAATATTATTATGATAATCACTACCCCCTAGGATTCCTAATATTCCTTAATTATTCTATTTCTTTCCTAAACTATTATTTTTATAAACTCTAAAATATTATTGACAACTATTATTATTTTTATTATTATTATTATTACCATTATTATTATCATTATTATTATTATTATTATTATTATTATTATTATTATTATTATTATTATTATTATTATTATTATTATTACTATTATTATTAATAATTAATAACGCCAGCATTTTCCAGTTATTTTTTTAGTTATATTTTTTAATATTTTCTAATATTTTTTGGTATTTTTTAGTATTTTTATTATACTTCATTTATTATTATTTTCATTATTTCACCTCAATCATTAGGGGTATCTATTATTATTATTATTATTATTATTATTATTATTATTATTATTATTATTATTATTATTATTACTACTATTCCTGTTACATTTAACGAATATACTTATTTATTCAAATTAACTCCAGACAAATTATAAAGACAATATAAACCCAGAACCGCGACACATTTTATCACCGCCCCAACCAATATAACAATCATCCCAGTTTGCACGCACGCATACTACAGTTCACTTGGAAAAATACATTTATAAACTCGACGGTTTTTTGACACCTAATTCGTGCATGTCTACCACCCCCCTCCTTCCCTCCCGATCTAAATCAACAGACGCCCTCTCTCTCTCTCCTTCTTTTTCTTTTTCTTTTTTCCTCTATGTGTCTCTCCCCTCATCATTATTTGTTCCTCTTTCCACCATATATTTTTATTTTTATTTATTTATTTATTTATTTATTTGCCCTGTCTGTTTCAGATTCTAGACCTTAGATTTTTAGATTTTTTAATTTTTAATTTTTAATTTTTAATTTTAATTTTTTAACGGCTTTAATTTTTTAAATGTTAAATTTCTTTCCTTCTTCTTCTCTTTCTCTACCCCTCCACTTCATTCTCTCCAAATATGATCTGAGGTTAAGATCGGATTCTAACTCTGCCTGATGAGATCTCAGTTTATAGTAACTGTTGATCGATAACATCGACATGCCAGTGTCGCAGATTTTGTACATGTCTGTGTAAATAAAATTATCATATATATATATATATATATATATATATATATATGACTGAGTTAGTTAGTTTGACACTGGACGCTAAAGATTTCCGAGAAAAAAAAATGCGTTTTCTCGGTGATTAGTATCGCAAGAAAATAATTCCATTGAAGTACGATATAATTTCTCCAACTTTCAGTATCGGTTTCGTCCGGCTTCGAATATCGCTATGGCTAGCTACACTGCTGAGTCGTTTGACGACGAAACTGTTGTCTATGTGTGTATGCACGTGTTTGTGTGTGTGTGCACGCGCGCGAAGCTTCTTTGGCATGCGTGTTTTCTCTTAATATATCTGATGACACACAATTGGTATTTCCCAACAGGCGGTAAATAATCTGGGGCTAATGACATGGTTTTTCCCTTTTCTATTTATTACGTCATTTCGTTTAAAGACTTAATGTAAATATAAGTTGTTTAGAAAAACCTGAACGAAGATTAGAAGAAAGGAAAATTGTTATTATGTAGGAAATAACAAATATCAATATGAAAATTAATATATATATATATATATATATATATATATATATATATATATATATATATATATATATATATATATGAAAATATATTAATAGCAATTAAGCTACAAAGAGGCTTCCGCGTTTCATCACGGGGGAATTGTCAGGCTACAATGTGTTGAAGTAAATACTGAAAATCGATACATAAAAAAATTATATTTCCTTATAACATTTTTTGTGGATACATAAAATAATAATTATATATATATATATATATATATATATATATATATATATATATATATATATATGGTGAAGAATGGAAAAAGTGTCCCTACGTAATAGAGATTGAAAAAAACAAACCAAAAAATATTACTTATGTATTCATCAACGTTTCGTCTATATCATAAGACTTTCTGAAAATAGCTGTCTGAAGAGAAAAGGCAAATACATGTACCAAATGTTTGAGACACGAGGTTGTAGCGGGTGTAAGATTAAAGCGGGTGTAAGATTAATCTAAAACTCGCTATCACCTCGTGTCTCAAACATTTGGCACTTGTATTTTTTTTCTTGAAACAATCATCTTGAGGAAGTCTTATAATAACGACGAAACTTTGACAGATACATAAATAATATTTTGGGGTTTTCCTTTTAAAATTTATATATACTTTGAAATTGAACGACCAACCCATATTTTATCAAGACTAGCAAGCCAACACTCGATTCGTTCGACACCAGAAATTGAATAATAACCGACAACAACAACAACAGCGGAGACATCGCACCAAAGACGTTCATCAAGTAACAAAGAAATAAGTTTGTTTATTCTTGTTTTTGATGAAAAAAAAAATAACTCAATACTAGTCACCCCTGATGATGGAATTTTATTCCGAAATTAATAGGATTAATGTAAAAAAAAACTATAATAATAAATTAATCTTGTATTGGTAATGTCTTATATTTCAATTTTATTAACTAACCCTGCAATACTTTGAAATTGAACGACCAACCCATATATATATATATATATATATATATATATATATATATATATATATATATATATGGGAAGAGAAGGATGAAGGTAATCCGACGTGATGGGAAAATGAAAAAGGAAAACCAAAAAATGGATGTTTTTTATGTGTACATCAACGTTTCGTTTTTATTTATAAGACTTCATCAGGATGATAAAATAGAGAAAAAAATGTCATGCAAGTACAGATACATGTAGGGTAGACATATTGGGAGGAAAAATAAAATGAAATAATGGCCCCTACTGTCTACCCTACATGTATCTGTACTTGCATGACATTTTTCTCTATTTTATCATCCTGATTAAGTCTTATAAATAAAGACGAAACGTTGATGTACACATAAAAAACATCCATTTTTTGGTTTTCCTTTTTCATATATATATATATATATATATATATATATATATATATATATATATATATATATATATACCCCAACCCCCCAAAAAATTAATGTGCCTATGAAACTAACGGAATTGCCTAGAATATATATTCCAAAATTCATATTTTGTTCATGAACCATTGACATACTGAAAAAATAAACCCGTCAAGGAGGGAGAGACTAGTAGATGATGCACCAGCCCAGATATGGCAACAATACTCCATATATATATATATATATATATATATATATATATATATATATATATATGTGTGTGTGTGTGTGTGTGTGTGTGTGTGTGTGTGTGTGTGTGAAGGTTCGTTTATATGAGTAAATACAGGACAGAATGTCTACCTTCTTGGCTGTTTCCAGGGAGACAGACATAAACAGAGGCTGAAGAGAGTCCGCTCAAGGTAACCAATTATAGGTCTCTTTTGTTTGGATTTGAAACCGAAGATACCGATGTTTTTTCTGATCTTCTGTAATACATATATAAATATATATATATATATATATATATATATATATATATATATATATATATATATATATATATATATATATATATATTACGCTGTTAATTTATTTTTTTTATAATTGAGTACTCTGTTTGGGTTATCTCCCACTAACCTTAAATAATCGTTGTGTTTGAATTCTTAGAACTAATATAGATAATGTTTATTTTGATGATCTCTACTTTCTTTATATCTATTAAACTATTTAAATCTATTAAACAGTGCAAAATTAATCTCCTCATCCAAAAAAATATTTTTTAATGAATTAAAAAACATAAAGCAAGTCCTAATTAATAATCAATTTCCCAATTATATGGTTGATGAACAAATAAAATTAACGATTAGAAATTTAGAAAAACCATACTAATAATAAGCTAAATAATTCCCACTACATAAATCTTGTAATATATTGTAACCAAATGCACCCAAACTTTAAAGTGGATGAAAAAGCTCTTAAAAATATAATACATCGCTATATATCCCCTACTAATTCTGATGATAAAATACGATTTATCATTTATTATAAAAAAAATGAAAACATCAAACTATGTTGTTAAAAATAACACTTCTCAAACCCAAAATACATTAGGAAGAACCAATGTAATATATCCGTTCCAATGCCCTATGGGAGAATGTATCTCCGACAACAATAAAAAAAACTAATTCTTACATAGGTTTCACTTCCACAACACTATCCCGAAGACTCACCCTACATCTTTCCGACACTAGCTCTATATGCCAACACCTAAAAAAACATAAGTGTCCCCCCTCCCAATATAGAAACATCCTTGTTAACAATACCAAAACAATACACCACGATACCAATATCAAAAAATTAAAAATACTCGAAGCCCTCTACATAAAAACTAAACATCCCACAATTAATAATGTCGATTATGAAACTAGGCGCAACATTTTAAAGTGTCTAGCATAATAATTAACATTACCAAATTCTTAGCCATTAGGTAGTTATGCGTTTGAATTGTATGCACTTTTTTAACGTCATCAATTTCTTAAAGGTTTAAACAGTCAAACTTTTAAATCTCTCATATTCGTAGAACGCCATCACGCTCTCATGTACATTTCAACTTTACAGACGCTTTTTCAAGGTATAAACTACTTGCCGTTATAATTCAAAAATGAGCACAACAGTAAAGTCATAATTTGTAAAGACACTAAAACTAATACCGCCTGAAGATGATTTGACGATTCAAATCGAAAGTACTTGCAAAAAAGAAAAACGAATGGAACAAGAAACCCATAGATCATATTTACATCAATTTGACCGAAACATTAGATGGACAATTCGGAAAATTGAAAAAATAAAAAAGAGTCGCATCAAACAAAACCACTCCGTGTTATTTAATAATGTTTACCTAAATACTAGATTAATACCTGTCCTCAGAACTGGTAAAATTAATTTTCAAAAATATAACAGTTTTTCAACAGTTTTATGTCTCTTTGAGAATATTAAAACAAAGATATAACGATAATACACCTTATATCTAGAATCCTTTACCAATTCAGAGAAATCTTTATTAATGGGTTTCTAATGAATATGGATGAAATTTAATGCGAATCTTTGAATATATTTATTAATTGATGTCTAATACATTTTGTAAACATTTCACACAAATCGGAGGTATCAAACTTATTACGAAAAGAATCCACCCCCATTTTGCCTCCTCTGTATGAAACTTAATTTCTAAAATATGTACAACGATATATAAATTCAGCGCCTACCCCCAAAACATTTTCTCGCATTATTTACAGTGTTGCTTAGAATATATTCCAACATTCATAATGATATCCTTTACATAGAAATATATATATATATATATATATATATATATATATATATATATATATATATATATATATATATATGATATTCTCAAATTAACCCATATACACATGTGTTTCATGACAAACCTGCAATCATCAGTATGGGGGAATACAATCCCCGTGTGTCACACGCTACTCATATTTGACTCAATAATCGGAGCGCATATTGATGTGTCTACCACGCATTGCCGTAGAAATGGGAAAGTAATTTAACGTCCAAATGGCAAATTCAGCGGCCATATGAGCAAGCCGCCAAGAGAACTCGATAGGCGGGGCCTAGAGTATGTAATTAAGCTATAAATCACGGTTTGTCGTTAACTTACTCACAGGGCTCAATCTAGCGAGAGCTTTGAATAATTATTTATAAATAATATTTTCAAATTAACCCATATACACATGTATTTCATGCCAAACCTGCAACCATCAGTATAGGAGGAGACGATCCCTGCCGATCATACGGTTCTACCCCCAATACGAATGCTATATTTGACTCGCTAGTGGAAGCGCGTACCGATGTGTTCATCACGCATTGCTGTATAAATGGGAGAGTTAATTATCGATAAATATAAAATTCAGCGGCCATTAACACAGCCGCCATTGTCGTTTTAATGCATGCTCATTTATTAGTTGAACACTGTTGACGACAACTGCCTATAATAGGTTCAAACTCTCGCTGATTTATCAGGTTTTTCATAGTAGCCGAGTGGATTAAGACGTTGGAATTTGAGTTAAAACATGACTCGTGTCCCATGGGTTTCGAGTCCTGCGACCGGTGTAGATAATTATCTTTACACTGACGAATATGAGATGTATACGTATGTAGATAAACAAATATTTATAATGATATATATATATACCTAACTTTATAGAAGATGAAGGGATAGGACAGAGATTCACGTTCCATCTACGAAAGACATTTAACAGAACAGGTGCATGTCTATCCGAAAAGCTTTTATGCTTATCTACAGTGAAACAAACGTCTCGATAATCAAGTGGTCGTGTTCAGTGATGCAGACAGCAAAATTATTACCGATCTCTCCTCTCACAGTAACCTCTTTGAATTAATATTTTCCTCAATCTATCGCAACAATTACGGGGGACAGCCACCGCCGATACATGACAGAGAAATCCCGCCCATGATGCCGATGACTATCTCTATCGAGACAATGCAGATCGTGCTCAAACCTGATAAAAGCCACGGTCATGACGACATCTATCCAGCTGTGTTCTGAGTTGTTCCTCCCATCCTGGCGCGCCCTTTAACAAACCTTTTCAATTTTCACTTGAAGAAGGTGTGTTGCAAATGACTGGAGAATAGCGACCGTGTGTTCAATATTCAATAAAGGAAATATGGAGGAGCCCCCTAATAATCAACTTGCCAGTCTCACGTTCATTAACTGCAAGGTCAGAGAGATCATTCTCAAGCAGGTAATCATGAACCACCTGTCAGCTTACACTTGTATTGCAACATGGGTTTGTGCTCAGAAGATCCTGTTTAACTGATCTGCTGTTCATGGAGGTCTTAGACTTTTCCAAAGAATTTAACTTTGTGAATCGCCGGCTACTCGTTCATACAAAATCTATCTCTTTGTGCTGAAATGGATATAGTCGTTCCTTCACTTTCGTACCTTTTGTGTCCAAGTGAATGGTTGTCTTCCCACGGCGGGACGTGCGTGTAGTGGAGTCGGTCCGGGTTTATTTTTTCAGTATGTCAATGATCTGCCAAATGAATTGGTCGAAATAGTACAACTCTCTGTGGACGATCTGAAGCTGGTATCACCTAGAAGCAATTATGATCAACTTCAGGATAGTCTAAAAAAATGTGTGGTCCTTGTCTCCAAGTTAGGATTTACCTCTGAACATTCAAAAATGCAGTCATCTTCCTGACCATCATTTTCCACCACAAACATTCAATATTCTCGCTACTGCGAAGGATCTTGGTACGGATGGTGGACAACTTTTTTAAACGAGCGCGCCATTGTTTGTTTGTTTTGTTTTGTTTTACGGCATATCAACCCTTTTAGGTTATTTAATGCCTACTCCATTTATATAGGTAAAAGGATTTTATGCTTGATGTTCATAATATTTTAAAATGTTTAACAGATTCGGATTCGGATTTTATATGTGTATATTTCTTGAGTACATAGCTGCAATTGTTTAATTTCTTCCTATGGACGCTTGGTTTATTGAACTTATAGATATGCGATTTTGGGGTATAAACCCACCATTTTCAGACAGGGAATATTGATTTCCACTCTGATGTCTTTAACTAATACTTTCATAGTACCAACATTGTAGTTCTTTCGTCGCATGAGAACAAAATCAATACATTCTAACATAAAGTGACGCGTCATTGTATCGCGATGCCGAATAAAGCCCGGCGGGTTCTCTGCCTGACGCTGAGATCCTTTCTCGGCCTAACGACAGAAGCTGTCCGTCCCCTATTACGAAACCCTGGTACGGCCCACTCTTGAGTATGCCACCCAAGCAACAGATCCTCATCTTCAAAAAAATATCGTACTCCTGGAGCGTGTTCAACGGTAGCGACCAGAATCACAAAGAGCGCCTTCAAAGATTTTTTATTATTATTTGGAGGATGCGGGCGGTATAACCTGATTATGGCGTACAATGTAATCAACGGGCATTTAAATCTATCTTTCGATGAGTATTTCACCCCAGCGACTAGTTGGGGTTTCCGCTGGCACCGGCACAATGTTACCATCGTCGCTTTCGTCTAAACAGAACAACGGTAAAATTCTCTATACATGTTTCTGCAGCCTCCCATGAGATGGTCATGCCGATGCCTACGAAATGCATGTTCAAAGTGACCTTGAACACACATTCAGAATGTATATGGATGTAAATATCTTCTATATTTTTTATATGGGTAGTCGTGCTTTGCTACTTTTGTTTATAATTTTGATTTAATTTTACTATATAACACATAGCCTTTTTTTTCAAACAATTTAACCCGAGCTCAATGGATGGCCCAACGCCCAACGGGTCAAATTTTTCTGGTATATATATATATATATATATATATATATATATATATAATGCTTTTAGTTATAGCTGACAATGTTTGTTTAAATGTATCTCTATTTAAACGAACATTGTCAAATATAACTAAAATATTATGTTTACTTATACCTTTTTTATCTTTTATTTTTGTTGAAATAATAAAAATGGTATTATTTAACAACAGAAGAATTCTGTTCTTTTAAACAATGTTTGCTTGAATTAATAAAAATTGTCCAAATATATATATATATATATATATATATATATATATATATATATATATATGCAAAGACCCTTCAGTGCAACAGTCCTACCTGGAGCAACCGCAAAACTCACTGACTAAACTCCACCAAGGCCAGGACCCCAATGAAGCACTGAATGACCTACTGGACTGCATGAAGACCTCAGCAGCAAAAACAGTCGGCGAGATTTTTAAAAATGGAAGAGCACACAACACACAGCTGATCCCATAGTCACCAAGCTGTCAGAACATCAAAAAGCACTGAGGCTCAAGATCTACAAAAATGGCAAAAGTGAAAACCGTACCTACTCCGAAAGGAGCGCAACAACATCCTGCGCCTCATAACCAAAAGGTTGAAGGAAGTCATAGTGGAAGAGGCAGGCGCCATAGCAGATGAAATCACCTCAACTGATGACTGTTGAAAGATGTTCCGTGCAGTAAAACAGCTTCGTTTAATGAAACCCACCCCACTCATCATTGTCCAAGACACCGATGGCAACCTCATGGGAACTGATGAAGGCAAAACAAGAATCATCAAAGACTGGTTCCAGCAGCTGTTCACCGACCAACAGGACGAAACACTGTATCCATTTGAGGGCACCCCAAGGCCACTCCAGACCCCCATGACAGAAGAGGAAGTAAAAACTTCCATTACTGCACTTCAAAATGGCCGTGCCACCGGTCCAGAGGGTGTGAACAGCGAGCTGTTTAAGCACTCAAAGAACATTGTTTCTCGCCCATTGGCTAAAACCATCAACTCATCTTTTGAACACCACACGCACATGGAGACACTAGGAGAAGGCAAACTTATCACCTTACCCAAGCCAAAGAAGCCCCATGGGTCACCAGCCAACCTCCGGCCAATAGCCCTGCTGAACAGCATAAGAAAGATCCTGTCTATCATTACCCTGTGCCGCATCAGAGAAAAAATCGACTGCTTCACGGGACCCTACCAAAGTGGTTTCAAAAGAGACAGAAGCTGCGCAGGCATTGTATGGGCACGACGTATGCTGACCTCAGTAGTGATGACAAAGACATGGGACTTCCACAAGATGGGCATTGATATGTCGCGAGCCTTCGATACCATCAAGTGACAACGCATCCTAGATGTCCTACTGCAAGCAGGCTGCAATGATGACGAACTAAGACTTGTAAGATCTATGTTAGCAGGGACAAAGCTAAAAGTCCAAGTGTAAAACGATCTGTCTGACTCATTCGAGACCACCATAGGCTCCCCCCCCCCCAGGGCAACAGCCTCTCACCGGTGCTCTTCACCTGCTACCTCGCTGCAGCACTCTCATCCGTCCGAGAAAGCTCTAACAGGTCAAACCCACCAGTCTCCAGCCTGGTTCTGCCATTAGAAATGGAATATGCAGACGACGTTGATTTCCTGGACGTAGAAAAGAAGCCCCTGGATCAGCTCCAGCCAATAGCGGCAGAGAAACTGAAAATGGACAATCTGTTCATGAACGAGATGAAAACAGAGTTTAGCCATGTATATCTTGCAGAAGCCACAGAATTGGACCCACAAGGCAAGACCCTCCACGGCAATGAGAGCTGGCGCAAGAACAAGACCCTGGGCTCCCTGCTGTGCAGCACTACAGACGTCACAGACCGCTGTATACATGGCCATGTAGCGTTTCATTCATTACATAAACTCTGGAGCCGACGAACCAAGATCCCGTTGAAGACTAGACTCCGTCTCTATAACGCATACTGCGTGTCCATCATGCTCTACAATAGCAACAGCTGGGCAATAACAAAAGCCATGCTTGACAAGCTGGATGCGTGCCACCGCAGACACCTCCGTTCCATCACAGGTCACTGCTGGCCAGCAACAAGGCACTATACGAGCTGTGAAACGAAAAACCCCTCTCCACAAAGGTCGCTGAACAAAGATGGTCTATGTTAGGCTATGTCCTACGAATGGACCCTGACACTCCCGCACAGAGGGCACTAGACTTTGCCGTTACTGGCTCGCAAGCCTACCAACGACACTAAAGGACGGCACTGCACAAATCTGCTGGGCACACTACGTGCTGACCTCAAGCAGGCAGGACGAGGACCACTACGTACAGCGAAACAACTTCATTGCCTACGACAACTTGCGCAAGACAAGGCCAGATGGCCTGGGACTAACATGGAGGACTGATTGCAGCTACGGGATGTCATTTGACTACCGTAGCCGCAGAACACAGTTTTAATAATAATAAAATAAACAAATAATATATATATATATATATATATATATATATATATATATATATATATATATATATATATACTAGTAGAGCTACCCGGTGTTGTCCAGATTAGAGTGTGGGATAGTATCATATGCAACATCATGGTAGGGAGAGTTTACTTTAACAGCAACCTCGATGCTGTCAGCTAAATATCTTACTCACCAAGCTATTCAGACATATGTTAATAAACTTCAACTAACGCTAATAAATAGATTAATTTTATGTTGTAACATGTTCGAAAATTGTTATTAGCTTCTTTAAGAGGCAGTCAGAGACGCAAAAATACTTCCATTATGTTGACATGCAATTTGTGTATGTGAATACAATTATATTGAAAGTACACTTCCTAGTATGTCTTAGTTTTTAGGGGCAAACATGAACAGACAGAGAGGTGTTCTCCTTGATTATATATATATATATATATATATATATATATATATATATCATTTGAATCAAAGGGAAAACATTTTTCAGTGGAGAGGTTGTGCCTCCGAGGACCATCTTAATATGATCAAAATTTTCTAAAATTTTTGGAATAGACATCATTTTGGTCATTTACCTATGGTTTAAATTTAATTTGAATCAAATGGAAAACAGTTTTCAGCGGTGGGAGGCTCACCGTTGAAGTGATATATTTCTTATATAGCATATGACCTTCATTGAGAGGTCAGTAGTCCACATGCCAATTTTCAGTGGTTTGGGTGAACATAAGAAATAAAGAACAGGCGGACACACATACACATACAGAGTTACTATTTTATATATATATAGAAAATATTTATAAAACCTTAAACAATGTGTGTTATTTTGTTCGGGTTAAAATAAATAAAATTTATTTTAACATGTTAATTATGAATTATTTTTTCTTTTGTATACTTTACCATTTAGGAGGTTGCCACCGAAACCGTACCGTACCCCTTAAAGAATGAACATTACATAAACATTAAAAGTTAATGCTATATTTATTGCTTGCGCATAACATCACTTAATATCTTCTCATATGGTCCAATCAGATCATCCTTCTCTCATCCCATGTGTGTGCCTTCAAAATAAAATTATTTCCATATCTTCATTTTCCGAAGACGTTCGCCACGAACGAAACCGGTCAAAAATCTCTTGTTTTTGTTTTTCTCCTGCACTTCAACATGTTTTCCGTTTGTCACTTTTTTCACACACATCCACACACACACACACACACACATATATATATATATATATATATATATATATATATATATATATATATATATATATATATATAGTTTTGCATCACTTTTACGTCCCTTTACGAAGAGTGAAATCATGATATGTGCTGGTAAACATTATCTCCAGAATCCTTTTTTTAAATTTTGATCAAAATCATGATTTTGATTCTAGAAAATGTTTAAAATTTAAGAGGTCTTGAGAAAGAATAGAAATTCAGAGTATATTGCTTAATTGGTGTCTAATGCTAATCTGAAATATTTGAATTTTGAAATAAAACGCTTTCAAATACTCTAAAGACACTGAAATTTGCAGAATATTATTATTATCAACCCCCCCACACACACACACACTTTTTGACTTGCCCCGCCCACTTTACGGTCATCAATAATGAAGTTATATATGCATGTGTTTAACCGGGCCCCCTACTTTTTAGGAGAGCCCCCCCCCACTTTTATAACCGTCCAACCGGCCCTGTATATATATATATATATATATATATATATATATATATATATATATATATATATATATATATATATATATATATTAATTTTCATATAGACAGTTGTAATTTCCAACATTATTACTATTTTCTTTTCTTCTAATCTTCGTTCCGGTTTTTCTAAACAACTTATTTTTACATTAAGTCTTTAAACGAAGTGATGTAATGAATAGAAAAGGGAAAACCCATGTCATTAGCCTCAGATTATTTACCGCCGGTTGGGAAATACCAATTGTATGTCATCAGATATACTAAGACAAAACACGCATGCTAAAGAAGCTTCGCGCGCACACACACACACACATAAACACACACACACACACAGAGGAAAACACGTGCATACACACATACATAATATAGTCATCCACAGACAACAGTTTCGTCGTGTACAACTCAGCAGTGTAGCTAGCCATAGCGATATTCGAAGCCGGACGAAACCGATACTGAAAGTTGGAGAAATGGTATCGTACTTCAATGAAATTATTTTCTTGCGATACTGATAACTGAGAAAACGCAATTCTTTCTGCGGAAGATTATTGCTTTTTACGCTGAGTCAAAACCATGATATAGTCATCAAGGGAGAGAGCTGCTGTGTTGTCTACGACTCATAAGTGTGGCTAGAGATAACGAGATTCGAATCCGAACGTCAGTCATTGGCGTCCAGTGTCAAACCAACTTAGCCATATATATATATATATATATATATATATATATATATATATATATATATATATATATATAGGAGTAATCATTCAACAAAAAATCATAAGCGCACAAGTTGCGAAAAAAGTATAATTATAGTAGTGAATAAAAAACTGAGAATTAAGAAAAAAAATAAACGTGCAACTTACAATTTCGAACCGAATTTATTGGACGATTTTAGAAGCAAAGTGAAATACATCCCAATTTCAGTTTTTGTATTTGTTTTTTGGGTATTCTATAGGAAATTTTCGGTAACCATTCCCTTCATCAAGCCTTCTATGATAAAGGCTAATATATTATACGTGATGTTTATGATCAAAATCTTCACCACTAACTATACGTTAATATGACACTCGTGCTGGTGATGTTCGAATTAGCAAGGCTATTAGTTTGCGAAATTATATACATATTTGTAATCATATATATATATATATATATATATATATATATATATATATATATATATATATATATACAGTATTTTGATATAAACATTAATTATTTTTACGCAATCTTCAGTGTAAGAGATGATAATTACTGCCGGTCAAAGGATTCGAAACCAGTTGCAAAGCCACCTTTGACTGAACAGCCTGGTATTCAACCCCTAGGCCGCAATCAATAAACATAGGAAATTAGATAATTTAAATTGTATATAATGTCAAATAGGCGGACATATGCAATAAGCTTAGCCATATAGTTTTGAACAGCCGAGGCCGGGACATTGCATTACGCATAGATTACAGCTGTTTAAAAATTCTCCTCGAGGTCCTATCTTTTTTTAATAGGGCAGTAACAATATTTTTATATAAGTATTAAGTATTTGTACCTACAGACACATACACACACACACACACACATATATATATATATATATATATATATATATATATATATATATATTAATTTTATACGTACATAAAAGTAATTCATGGACACGTGTTTCTAGCTCACAGCCGTCATCAGCATGGCTAACTTAGACAAGGATCGAACCTTCGATATTGATGTCTATAGTCTAGCGTCATTACCATATATATATATATATATATATATATATATATATATATATATATATATATATATATATAATAAAACCAGACTCACAACAGAACTGAATTAAGATAGCAACTCTTGGATAAAAACAAAGCTAGATATCCTATCTGATAGAGCTAATAAATGATACTAAAATGTATCCTGTTGCTTCTTAACGAAATGCAAAGCTCTTAGTAAATAAACAAATTAAACACGGCGGAAGAGGCAGTCGGTGTTTGTATAAATAGATATTATATATATCATTTACGAGCGCTTCTCCCGTGGCCCAATGGTAAGAGCTGCAAGCTGTCTACTTGATGGGTGAAGATTCAATCCTTGGAGATGCACTAGTCTAGCCACACTGAAGACCTGTAATATATCGAAACAGTCTGTCTGTGTATGACTATATATATATATATATATATATATATATATATATATATAGAGAGAGAGAGAGAGAGAGAGAGAGAGAGAGAGAGAGATAGAGATCGTGATACTTGTGGAAATAGAATCCAACTTAATCGAAAAATTTAAACAAGAAAAACCTAAAATTGTCTATATATTCATCAACCTTTCGTCTTTGTTTCAAGACTGTCTCAAGATGACGCATTTGAAAAATATTTACTTCTATGTTTTTCTTGAAATCAGTTATCTTGATAAAGTCTTGAAATATAGACGAAATAAACAATTTTACGGTTTTATTTCTTTTTCATTTTCCATTATATAAAGAGAGAGAGGGGAGGCTTGGAGGGGAGAGTGAATACCAGAGATAATTAGATAACTAAATATGTAAATATTAATACACACTATTCCATATGCTTGATATTCAGTTTTGTCTAAAATATAATTTTATGTTCTAAACTCTCTTAAACACACACACACACATTTATATAGATATATATATATGTGTGAGAGTGTGTGTGGTGGGTGTGTGTAGAGAGAGAGGGAGTAAGAGAGAGAGACAGGGAGAGATAGACAGACAGGTAATGAGATGAAGATTAGATAAGTCAGGTAAACAGATATGACCGTGCAGAGATAAGTAAGTAGATATATATATATATATATATATATATATATATAGAGAGAGAGAGAGAGAGAGAGAGAGAGAGAGAGAGAGAGAGAGAGAGAGAGATAGATAGATAGATAGATAGATAGATAGATAGATAGATAGATAGATAGATAGATATTATTGATCTAACCTCGCTGCAGATGAGGCTTGATGACAGTTTGCGGGTCTTGAAAGAGAAAAACAAACAAAAGAAATCATTACACGTACTGAGTATAAGAGTAACACGCCCGCCTTTTTGCGTTAGGCAGCCGTCATGGTTGTATCCGACGGTCCTTTTACAATCTTGTCTTCTCTCTCTCTCTCTCTCTCTCTCTCTCTCTCTCTCTCTCTCTCTCTCTCTCTCTCTCTCTCTCTCTCTGAAGAAGACTTCGGCTGGTTATACCAACCGACACGACTCCTGCCTACTTTCGTTCGCACCAAACGAATTATGCACGCAATAAAAAAGAATGAAAAAGACTAGCGGATACGAACAGATATATTCAGTTGTGATCAACACGTGACTCATTACGAAATAAACACGTGCTTTGCGAGAGGTGTCCTCGCATCTCAATAATAGGCTCTGCACGTCGGGCGGTGTTTGTCACGCTCAAGTTCGAAATTGCATTTTTTTCATGTTTTATCATGCTTAAGATTTCAGTAGCATTGTAATTAGTAAATTTGAAAGTTTGAATATGGGTTATGATGTGGGTTTCCCTCACAGGTGGGCAATCTGGATTTCCCCGTTTATCGTCTTTATGTATAATCAACTATCTCTCCCTCTCTCTCTGTCTCTCTGTCTCTCTCTCTCTCCATATATATATATATATATATATATATATATATATATAAATATATATATATATATACCCCTCCTGCTCTCTGTCTCTCTGTTTCTCTCTCTCCTTCCACAAGTAGTCAGCTGTGCTTTCCACAGACTTTTAAAAACATTAGGTTGCTTAACTTATCTGAACACTACGCCACACTTCTAAAAACAAACGCTACGTCATAGTTATAAAGTATTTATTTGTATTTATATTTTCAAATTTAAATTGAGACAAAGAAATGAATTATGATAAGAAAAGGTTTATTTTGCTTTTTCAATTACGACGAACAATGGCGTGCGAACCTCTTTGAAAATGTCACCCCGTCTCTCTAGTATCTTCCTTCAAATGTGACACTACGTCTAAAATAAGGTAATAATGAATGACTCCGCTAAAGGACCCATTACAACAACAGTCTCCACGGCTAAGGATTGAATGATAAATATGTCGCTAATTGATGAATAGTCTATGATCTTATAGGTCTCGGAGGTGCATGCAACGGATACAGGATCTCTTTACGAAGGTGTCAGGATTAGTGACATCCAAAAGTTTTTGAAAGGAAAATAGATAATGGCGTCTGGGCGCTTTCCATCACCTCGATAAGGCTCACAATGTCCTGCTTGTTGGGAATCCGACCAAACAAATATCTCGATTAAAGACGTCATTTAAAACCGTAAACGTTGGGAAACAACCAGTCAAAAATCTACACGAAAGAGGATGAATACCAAAACGGTTAATGGCTGCTCCGGACAAAAATCTTTGAGTGTTGCAGATCTGTAGACCAAGACAAACAGCGATAGCTATTTGTACGCACTCGCCATCAAGATAGGTACGGTACAGTATGAAATATGTCTTGCAGCGAATGTCACCCAATTGACGATAGGCTAAAATATAATCTAAGGTGTAAGTGCTTCTTAGTTCTAAACACCCAAATAATTCTAATAAGGCCGGCGAACATCCATATCAGCGAATTTTTCAAGGATGCCTTTACGAAGTACACCGAAGGAGCGAAAAAACGCAGGTGAGCTGGAAGAGCCATGCTGAATATATAATGCTATCCGATGTTTCTTAACGTAAATCATGTTGTAGATCTGCCCAGAAATGTCATTTATAGACTCGTCGAAGGGCTACGGATTAGTTTAAGTGATGCGATACTATCAACTGGCCCCATCCTCCATAGCCGGGACCACTGGAGAATATTAGCTCTGAAGTAAATGACAATACGAAAACAATAGACCCATTGTGCTACACAGACAAAGTGACACCATGGACAGTTAGCCATTAATAGCCGAAGAAATGGTCAAATAGAGAATTCAGAAGAAAGTATTTATTTCCAATTGAAATAAGCTGAGAGTACCTAAGAAAAGACAGGGTGTATCGGATTTGCGGTAGAAAGTAGATATATTTGGATATCTGGGGGGGTGCATTCATTGTCGAGGGAGAAGTTCGAGGAGAACGACAAGCAGATGATCCCAAGTGGACAACAATAAATTATTACAACAGGCAGATAGACTAGAGACCTAAGAGTGAGTCTTAACTGATATCTTTGAATTTAGAGACTGGAGGCTTAGCTCAGAAGTAGTGACACTAACAGCAGCCCCAAACGACACACACACACACACACATGTTCAACAAGTTTTGTGTACAGTTGTTGTTGCTTTTATTATGTACGCAAATCGTGTAAGCTGTGCTTCGCTTCCCGACTACCGACTACACTAGAATCGACACGGTCAGAATAAAAACATGCAGAAAATGAAAAACTACGACACAAACGTTTGGATGGTCGATTGTTCTGGTCGCGGCTCTGGTTTCGCAGTAATCAAACATTGTAAACTGGTGTATTACATTTTTGGTAGGGAGAGAAAAAGAAATGTATGGATAAGTAACACTATGTTTTAGTATGCAGGGAAGAACTATCGGTGCAATTTGTTCCAAAGATGCTAAATTCTTTGAAAGAAATTCTGTTCATGGAACTTCCGTTCCCTTTAAGGTAAGAATGATGGCTAGTAAGAAAAAGTGAATGTCCGCTACATGTGACTCGAAGTCACCGGCTATAGTAGCGTTGCCAATGTACAAGATGTTGAAGAGAGTTTTAGCGGACCTTGCGATATCATAAACCGATAAAGCAAAATGAAAAAGTATAAATGGATCATTTTCATGAAACCCGATCCCCCGGATCATTCAATTATTCGCCACATGGGGTAACTTGTTAAATCGGTAAGATGTGTCAGCAACGTGAAAGAGTTTTCGACATATTGTATCGTACGTTTTGCGTATTATTCTTTTATTTTGATATTGATACGTACGTATTCTGGCTATTAGAAAACCTTTCTGATGGCGTAGGGTTAAGTCCTAATGAAGAGTTTAATATCTGTTCACTTTTGTGTATTTGATATGTTTGAATGAAATGTGCAACAACAATTGATTTGAACCTTATACACTTATAATAAATTAAGTAGTTGCGAAATTGTAGCAAAATTGTTGAGATAAGTCAAATACATTGTTGTTATATATATATACATACACACACACACACTTGTATAATATTGGCGACATAGTCATAATTACCGAGAAATAAGAATGCCTTTATTACTAAAACAAAAAGAAAAGACTACTAGAGTGGATACGGGAAACTTATTCCCTCAGATTAATTCCTTTTCCTTTGAGAAACCAGGTTAAAAGAAAAGAAATTAATAAACGGAGGAAGAAAAGAAAATGTTATTTCTTCCAAGACGTCTTTCAGTCTACCCTTTATCAAGGTAATCGTCTACAATATATTTATGAAGGGGTGAAATCACGAATAAAAGCGTGGTAAAAATAATCATAATATGAATTAGCGAATGAGGGTTTACAAATTATGAGGTAGGTATTTTAACGTACACTCATAAGTTCTAAATTATAGGAGTACGCCTTCTATTTGCACAAGGACGGTTGACGCTTCAAGAATCTAAAGATGTTGAACGAGCTCTATGCAGAATAGAATACGCCTCATCAGAATACCCTCTACTGCACAATTGGTACTCCAATAAATAGTCACTAATGGTCGACTCATGTACTTGTAAACACCCGGATGTCGACCACTATCTGTACCTACGTATTGAAATAGGGACGTGTTGCGAAATTTTTACCTCTAATCGCTGGATGGTACACCCCACGTAGTCAGCCTCGCATTAGCCACGAAAATGATAAACAAGATTTATTGAATGGTGGGATGACATCCTTATGAAAAGAGAGGAAATCACTTCGAGTCCTGAACACTTTTCGCACGAGCGTCGAAAAATCATAGCGAGACACGACTGAAGCGATTGTATGTGATAATTTCTGACTTATGGTGCCAATCCATGACAGTTTTACATAAACGTCACATTTGTGGGGCCCAAAATATTTTTCCGTTTTAACGGGACGACTTTGTCTTTAATAGATCGTTTAATTGTATGTAAATGGTAACCATTGGAAGTGAGAATTTCTGTGAATTTTTTGAAGCTCTGCATCTAATTTAGAACGAGAGCAGATCAACAAAACTCGGTGCACTAATGTTTTAAATCAGATTGACTTTTCGGGATTTCGGAGGTGAATGGATCTCAGCTGATATACTTGCTTGTAAATGTGGGCTTTCTTGTATACGGTAATTATAAAGAGTTCGCCAGATCTTTCGACAAAAACGTCTCAGAATGCTAATTAATTATCAACCTCCCCCCCCCCCATTAAGTGTAGAGTAAAGTATATATATTTGTTTAAAATATGAAGAAATAGATTATTTTATCTCTTTTGCTTGTTTGTAGAATTTCGCCGGCGGATACGAAAAAAGTGAGTTTGCAAAGCCAGTTAATATTTTTAAATAAAAATGCAAAATCCAATATTAGTTTCTTATTATTCTCTATATCTCCACTACCTCACCCATAACCACCACCCCACCAACGCGCACACACATACACCCACCCCTCTCTCTCTCTCTTTCTCTTTCTCTTTTTCCCCTCTCCCTTTCGGCTTTAGGCTTTTGTTTATAATGGATTATTCAAATCGTTTTCTTGTTTTCTTTCTTTATTAGGTCCGCCTGTTAATAAACAGAAAGAAAGAAAGAAAGAAAGAGAGAGAGAGAAGGATAGAGATACGAACACACGGACACACCGCCGTAACCAAAAGGGTAATAGAACGGTATAAAATCAGGGCGAGGATCACACAACATACACGAAGAGATAAAAAAGGGGCATAGATAGAAACTTCGTAAGAGATGAATCACGTGGTGAGTAAATTGCAAATTTAGTCGAAATATAACAATTAAAATTGGTTTATTTTCAAACATACCGCAATCCCTAAACCAATGAATATTTTAGCATGCATTTTCTGTCATTAAAGTATATAGGAAAAAAAGTCGTAGGTAATCAAATGTCGATGAGCTACGCTTAAGTATAATAATAGGTCTGCGTTTATTTTTTAAAAATGGTACTTTGTTTGTTAGGTTATTTTTTTATATAAACTCATATAATAGAAACAATCCAAAGTAGTATAAAATATTTGGCGAGTATAATCTTGTTAGTTAAGAATAACAGGAAATAAGGTTCAGTCGGGGTCAGCTTAGTGTACTCGGATGTCAGCTCGACCTACTGTGTGCTAGAAGCGGATGTAAGGTCACATACCTCAAAGAGATAAGGAGAGTAAGGGTGAGAATTTGTCAGTTCGCTTGGAAGCACACACATGTGAACCTTGAGTTTTGAAGATATTTGGATAAGATATGATTAAGCAGTAATTATCGCCCTCTCCTTGTCCACCCATTGGTCATTGGTTCGAGACAAAAACAAAGCGAATAAACTACTTTTGTCTTCAACCGTTTGTCTCGTCTTGGTCTTTATTTTCGGGATATGAATGAACTTGTTTACATGCGACATTTCATCGGTCGTGCAAGATCACTGAGGAACGAACTGTCAACAAAGAGTTACGAACGTTCATGTATTTTAATTGATTGTGACTTGTAAGACATTAGACCTCACCTTGGAGGTGACGGTGGTAAAGTGGATATCGACACAGACTGAAGACCTGGGTGTTCCAAGTTCGAATCCGGTGGGTTCCACAGTACTACTTTCACCTAGGGATGTTGGCAACCTTCTCGTGGTCCTTCCCGTAAGTACCCGATGTCTTTCCAGACAGATTTCTAACTAGACAAATCTCGGGGAAACTAATGCCAACACCAGAATCATCTGGTTCACACGAAAGAAGAAGACCTCACCTAAGAGGGGATGGATATACATAACAGTAGTTTCAATAACATTTTTCAAGTAATTTAATGACACCAATAAATATTTCTTCCGACTCCATCTGTTGTAATTATGGACCAGTTATCGATTCCAATTATCCCGTACAGGGGATGCAATTCAAACAGAAATACTATACTTTTTCTCAAGTAAAATTGTACGTGGCATGCAATGGTGGTATTCATGATAGGTGTTTGTTTGTTATAATAATATCGTGACGTCTGCGTTTGCGTTGTACACCGAT
The DNA here is from genome assembly GCA_963556195.1 of Sepiola atlantica. Classification (NCBI taxonomy): domain Eukaryota; kingdom Metazoa; phylum Mollusca; class Cephalopoda; order Sepiida; family Sepiolidae; genus Sepiola; species Sepiola atlantica. The sequence continues at coordinate 131,199,990 of OY744522.1, forward strand.
AAACAGCAAAATCGACGTCTTATAGAAATAAAATATTAAGATCGAATCATGATTAGGAGGTTCAGTGCTCTGTAGACTTGGTTCCTATTACTTACCCGACAACGCCGGTTATTTCTGGTTACACACACACACACACGCGCGCGCGCGCGCACCCCCATATATATATATATATATATATATATATATATATATATATATATATATATATATAGTAAGCAATGAAAATATATATGGCAATCAAGCTACATAGAGGTTCCCGTGTTTCATCCCCGGGGGGAATCGTCAGGCTAAACGCTTACTACCTAGCTCTACTTACGTATCGAGCACTGTTGAAGTAAATACTGAAAACTGATACATAAAAAATTATATCTCCTTATAATATTTTATGTGGATACATGAAGTACTAATATATATATATATATATATATATATATATATATATATATATATATATATATATATATATATATATATATTCTTAATAAGACGCATCAGTGTCGCAAGATAATACTATACCATCGGTCGCTATATATATATATATATATATATATATATATATATATATATATATATATATATATATATATATATATATATGAGGATGAATGTCCCCTACAAAAATATTGCGTCACCGCATCAGTAATATATTGTGCTAAAATCTACACTGCTGAAAATCCGGACGATAATAAGTTCTATATAGGAAGCACGTTAAGTGGTTTTAAGGATAGGTATTACATGCATAAATTATCTTTTAGAAATACAAAATACAGTAACACTTCGCTGTCCCGATTCTTCTGGAAATTGATAGACGAGAAAAAAAAACAATAATTAAATGGAGCATAATAAGAAAAGCAAAAACATGTAGATCACTCACCTCACCCTGTTATTTATGCCTAGGTGAGAAACTTGAAATTGTAAAATTTAAAGATAGGGAAAAATTAATCAACATTAGACACGAAACGAGTTTAAACTGCAAACATTTCAAGGAATATATACTAAGCAGACTTTAGATTACGAATAACTACTATCATTTTATTGACTGTTACTTCATTGTTAGTATAAGACATACTGAATTGTTATTCTTCTTCTTTTTTTCCTTTTTTTTCCTTTTTTTAATTTTTTATTTTATTTTTTATGGTTTTATTTTTTACTTTTATTATTATTATTTTTTAATTTAAAATTCTTATGTCTATATTTTTGAACTTAAGTAATCTATATCGTCCAAAATCACTACACCTCACCCTATAATGATATGACTTTGGAACTTCCTCATAGTTATCACTTGTTTATATATATAGAATTAACTATAGTAATTACATACGCTATATTTAATTAGTTTGCTTGTCTTTATGGTACTTATCTTGTACGTTCCTTGTATTAATACTAGAGCAGGTATAAATGTAAGCAAATTGAACTGAGATAAATAGGAGCAATAATGAATGATATAAGCACTTTAGTTTCAATTATAGAAATATCGATGTTTGAGTACTTGTGTACGTGTTTGTGTGCATGCATACAAATGTCTGTATACACATGTGTATATGTGTGTACGTTGTCTGCGTGTATATAATGATTTAATGTATATTTATGTTATATGTGTATGTATATGTACATGTATCTGTAATGGTGTATATGTATATATATGTATGTATTTTTATGTATATTATATATGTATATATAACGGCATCTATACATATACATATGCAGTGATGTATATGTATGTATTCATGTGTGTATGTGTTCATGTATTGGTGTGTGTGTGTGTTTATATGTTAATATGCATGTGTATATATATTTGTGTGTATATGCGTATGTGTATATACGAATACATGCGTGTATGTGTATAATTGAATCCAAATATATGCGTATGTATGGTATGAATACTGGAACTAATATCTTATATGTATGTTTATGTTTATACAGGTGTAAAAGTTGTATATTTTTATTTTATTTTAGTTTTAGTTTTTAGTTTTAGTTTTATATTTATTCCGTGTGTACGTATGCGTAGGTTAATGGGTATATTTATATGCCTATGTGTATATTGATATTTGTACTGTACGAACATGTTCATGTATATGTGTGGGTAGGTATGTTATATAAACATATGTATACGGTATATATGTGTATATATGTACATATCCGTGTATAGATACATGCTTATATATTTGTGTGCGTTAGTTTTATATATATGTGTATATATATATATATATATATATATATATATATATATATATATAAATTCTTTGTAGAATGGTAGGAAAAATCCCAGCAGAGTGCTCGATTAATTAAGAATCAAAGTTAAAAATTAAGAGCATAATATTTATTTATTCTGGTACAGAAAAATTAGTACAACATTCGTACCGTCGGTTTCAAGCACGGAAGGTCTTACCCATCCGGCTCTCTTCAGCTTCTGTTGTCATCTGTTTTGGAAATGTGAGGTCACATGACACTCTTGTTGGGACGCGTTATTTGCTCAGTGTGTTGTGTGTGTTTGTTTAAATTTGAATTTAGTGTCATAAGACCGTTGAGATTTAAAACACGGGAGAAGAAAGAGAATTCAAGATTAAAGGGAATAAAAAGGGAATAAAAAAGGGGGGTAAAAAATAAAAAAATATATATGAAAAAATATATATATATATATAAATAAATAAATATAAAAAAACATATATATATATAAAAACATTTTAATACTAAGAATAAAGGAATAAAAAAAGAAAAAGAGAAAAAGAGAAAAAGAGTATAAAAAGGTATAAAAAGAAGAAAAAAAGGGGGTTAAAAAATATATATAGAGAGAGAGAGAATAAAATGTAGAGAATAAAAAAGAGCGAGAGAGAAAGAAAGAATAAAAATAGAAAGAATAAAAATATAAATAAAAATAAAAATAAAAATAAAAATAATAATAATAATAAATTAAAAATAAATTTAAAGATTAAAAATAATAATAATAATAATAAAAAATAAAATTAAAAATTAAAGATTAAAAATTAAAGATTAAAAACAAAAATAATAAAAATAAAGAAAGGGTTTCTCTGAAATTCCCGTGAGCCAAATTATGAATTTGTATCATTAGCCGTTATATTTTTGAAGGTATGCGTTCTAAAAAACCGTTGATGTGTAAGAATCTTTTCTCCAGATTGGAGTGATTTTTAATGAAGAAATTCGGATCTAAGGGAGGTAACTAAGATGGAAATATGAAATATTTGAGTTTGTTAAAATGGGTTTGTAGATTAATCTAGTGGTTGATAAAAAATAAAAAATTAAATATTTTTGCATTTTGGTGAAAGTCGAAGTTTTTGCTCTTGGAATTTATGTGGATATAGTTTGTTTAAATGGATTTGTAGAGTAATCTAGTGATTGATAATTAAATTAAATATTTTTGTATTTTTGTGAAGGTCGGAGTTTTTGCTCTTGAAGTTTAAGTGGATATAGGTTGATGAGGTGTTTGTTCGTTTTTATTGTGTTTATATTAGTAGAGGGGGGGTAGTTAGACATTATGTGAATCGGTCAGACCAGTTTATAAGCAATGCTTGTCTCTTGTGGACACATCCCCTGAATATTTCATCGCGGACATTTAAACAGGCTGTATTCGGATCGATGATGGCTTTTGAAATGTGGTATTTTTCAGCGTCACATAGAGGACATCTGTTTATGGCTGGAGAGAAGGATGGTTTTCTCTCAATTATTTTCCATTTGATGGTGAAGGGTGTGTTTTCTTCTTTAAGCTGCCATATTCGGGTCGCGAGTGCCGTATTAGCCTTGTTTTTGTATCTGAAGGAGTTTCTGTGTGCATATAGCCTTTGTTTGAAATTTCCCTTCGTCATCCCAATATATTTTTCTGCATTACTGGTATTCTGGTCTGTGACGGTTGCTTCATAAATGATTGAATTGATTTTGCAATTTCCCTCCAGGGGGCAGTTGTTTTTGTCTTGGCATGAGCAGCCTGCGTTTGTAATTGTTTTGGGTTCTGCAGAGATAATTTTTCTTATTGAAGGGGCAGTGGAATAGCTGACCTTAACAGAATTTCTGTTAAAAAGTTTGTGTAATTCATTTGTGGGTGGGAAGTGTTTGTCGAGCAACTTGAGGAAAAGTTGGCCTACCTTTGTTTTGGTATTGGTCGAATAGGGTGGGGAAAACCAGATCACCGATCTCCTTCTATTGCGGGTCCCCCGTGGTTGGTCTCGGTTGGGGGTGTATGAGATTTCTTCTCTGAACCCGCTGTCGCGGAGCGCTTTGTTGTAATATGGTGCTGCTTGGTTGAAATAATAAAAAAGATAGAAACTAATTGAAAGAGTTAACAAGTAAAGTATGTAATCCGATACTAATTTATAAAAAATAGCCTATCCCCCAAAAAGATTTATTTAAAGGGAAAGTTTTCCAAATCCATCTCACTTCTCTGTCTTATTTGGTCTCAAGAGGTTGACTCTCTGTGAAGAGTACAACCGAATATGTAACTAATAATGTTTGTATGAATAAAAAGTTATACTTAAGAACAGCTCTACTTGTTATTGAGCACTTTTTATAACCACTTGAGTTTCAACGGATTTACATATACAGAAACTTATTCAAATACATATACTATATATATATATATATAGAGAGAGAGAGAGAGAGAGAGAGGGAGAGAGAGACAGACAGACAGACAGACAGGGAGAGAGAGAGGGCGAGAGAGAAACCGATGATATAGTCTTATTTAGTAACACTGATGCGTCTTATTAGAATGGAATATACATGTCATCATCATCATCATCATCAACCGGTTTATTTGTTGAATCAGACCACGATTAATCCTCTGATTAGGGTGGGGCCTTATTGTCTAGTCTCAAAATCTAAGTCTTCCTCTCCACTCCTGTCTTTGGCAAGGCTTGATGGAATCCATACCCATGGCCTTCCTATCACGTTTGACTACGTCCTCCCAAGTAAACTTGGGTCTGCCAGTGGTGATGTTCTCTGCTGGCACATTCAACTGTCGGACTTTAGCAATCCAGCCATCGCTACGCTCAATGTGACCCAACCAACGCAGTCTGTTCTTCCGCATGATGTCCGCAAGGCTTTTCAAGTCGACCTGTGAGAGCAGGGATTCAAAAGAAACGTACTGTTCAGGCCTCACCAAACAGATCCATTTGATCATTGCCCTGGCATTACGGTGCAGCTTCCCTAGTATGCCAGCAGAGACAGCCCAAGTATTAAGGCCATACAACAGCACACTTCTGACACATGAGGAGTATACACGCCCTCTCGTAGTTGTTGGCAGGTGTTTGTTTGTCAGGATTGGTAGCAGCTCTCTAAACTTTTTCCAGGCACACTTGCAACGTGTAGCTGCCGCGAGTTCACAGCCTCCACCTGATGACAGCACATCTCCAAGATAACAAAAGTCTGTCACTACTTCCAGCTTGTTGTCACCAGTATCCATCTCCGTCAGTGGTCTGCCATCTATTGGTCTGTCCGTGCCGGTGCAACGAAAGCACTTAAAGTGAGGATCTGCTTTGAGAGAGCCCTTTATGCCACTGCACCTTTTGTGGACCCAACCTGAACAGTGAGTGCAGATGATTGAGTTGCTGCCAGTTCCTTTCAAACATACAGCACACGGGTATTTTCCTGTTTTCTGTAGTAAGCTGAGGTTTGGACCTGCGATCATGACCTTAGTTTTACCCATGTTGACTCTGAAACCTTTCTCCTCCATGCTACTCTTCCATCTATCCAGACGTTCCTTGAGTGACTGAAGTGAAGTATCAATGATCGCTAGGTCATCGGCATATAGCAGCTCCCACAGGCAGCCAGTATGGAATTCCAGTGATAGAGCCTCGAGTACAATGATGAATAGAAGGGGACTTAAGACAGATCCCCCGATATAGATAACTCGAGATGGATTTTGCTAAGATAAATAGACTTATTGGCGGGGCACAGAGAAAATGGCAAAATCCATCTCGAGTTATAACCTCTGAAACTTATCTGCATTTAATCTAAATTTTAAACCCTACGGGAATTCAATTCAAGCACTGACCAAAAGCTATAAAATTCTTAATTTTGACCACCCTAGATTTTATTTTTTTCTTCCTTCTTTTGCCTAAACATCATTAACCCCTTTCCAAACTCATAGGATTGGCGCCCCCCTCCTCATTCTCTCTTGATTTTTTTCTTTACTCCTTTCTTTTTTCTTTTTCTCTCCTTTTCTTATGTTTTTTTCTTTTCCTTTTTGTTTTTTGTTTGTTGTCTTTTCCCATTTTTTTCTTCTGTCTTTTCGGCTCCTAACCCCTACCTCCTTTGCTATTTCCACTTTTTTCTCACTCTTACCCTCCCCTACATATCCCACAATTCCAAGTAAGTTTCACACTTTACAACAATTCGGATTTCCAATTTTCATTACGGTTTGGTTCGCTGCTTTTTGCCTTTGGATCTGTTTACTTGAAAACAGGAAGAAATGCGTTTTCTTAATATGGCTAATTTTGTCTGATCCCCCCTCTAAGGACTAAGGACTTGGGTGGAATCTTTGCCGTTGGATTTTCTTGCAGATCTTTCTGGATTTACCAATTACATTTGAACCCTATACAACTTGGATCTCCGTGTTTGGTGACTTTCATTTACACACCCGTTTGAACTTTTTAAAACTTTTTAAAAAGAACTTCTTTTTTTTTTTACTTTTTCCAAATTTTGAATATTGACTGTTCTTATCTGTCAACTTATCAATCACTACTTCCTCTGATGATAAGATTTTGATCTTTGAAAAGCCGTGCTTAAGGAATGCAATTGAAAGAGAAGAAGAATAAATATTTTTATTTACTAAATGCTCCTTGTTCTGAACAACTGAAGATATTGATCTGTTTCCATTTACAGGTCTATTTTTCATTGACTCACCTTATATATATATATATATATATATATATATATATATATATATATATATATATATATATATATATATATTACTATTTTCTGTATCCAAATAAAATTTTAGAAGGGGATATATTTTTTATGCGTCAATTCTCAGTAGTTACTTCAACAGTCCTCAATACGTAAGTAGAGCTAGGTAGTAAGTTATGAAAATATATTTATGGCAATTAAGCTACACCGAGGCTCCCGCGTTTAATCCCCGGGGGGAATATTCAGGCTAAAAATTTTTTTTATATGTATATATATATATATATATATATATATATATATATATATATATATATATATATATATATATAAAGTTACATATATATATATGTGAAAAAGCAAAATAATCTGAAAGATTCTTCTCTGAGAAAATTAACTCCTCTACAGAAACTGATTGTAGCGTTTAAGATGCGGTATATTTCTTTTGTATTATTTTGCCAGTTGACCGAGGTAGCTAAGATGTTGGACTTTCACAGTCAGTTGTTACCCCGAAACACATGCGTTGACTGGGTGAAACCATACTGGTGACATTTAAAAAGACGAAACGCGTGACTGTGGATGTTATTATTCATATAATGAATGCTAATAAAAATGTAGCGTAAAGAGATGAAGGAAGAAAGGTACTGCAGAATGAAAGGGAGTTTAATTGAGAGTCAGAGATCCTTTTTGTTTGCATGATGTTAAAATGGCAATCGAGCAAGTTAAATTTCGAGGCACAAAGATGAAAAACAATAACTACAATCCAAGGTCACTTTCCGCTTAGAAATCGATAAGGAATTCGATCCAATTTTCTTCCCCTAAAAATCAGATGCAGTTCTCAGACGAACGTGTATATATATATATATATATATATATATATTTATATATATATATATATATATATGTATGTGTGTGTGTGCGCGCGCGCGTGTGTATGTGTTCGCGCGCTCGTGCGCATGTCTGTGTGCATGTGTAAATATGAGAATTAAGCAATAAAATATGATAGTCAACATACTGCATACATTTTCTTATATCCTCTCACTCACTCTCTCTCACCGACAAACACACTCTCTCTCACACTCTTTCAATATATATATATATATATATATATATATATATATATTCAGTTAAGTACTTTCAGATTTTAATTTTGATTTATTTGCACATTGTAAAAAAATATACAGAAAAATTTACTTGTAGAAGGGACAACTATTTTCATGGTCAATTCAAACTATGAATTATTCCTTGGCTGATTTTTATATCGTTATTTAGCAAGAAAAGATGATAGTCAACATACTACATATTTTTTCTGTTATTCTATCTCCTCATCTCCCTTTCTGTCTCTCTCACACACACACACACACACTCCCTCAATATATATATATATATATATATATATATATATAATATTTACTTTGACCACAATGAAGTACGATGAGTACTGAAACATAATTGCATTCGCCTAGGCCATTTTAAACTTTTCTTTCCAAATATGATCTGAGGTAAGGATAGGATTTTCATTCTTCCTGATGAGATCTCAGTTTGTTGTGCATGTATGTATAAATAAAAACAATCATATATATATATATATATATATATATATATATATATATATATATATATATATATTTAGATGTTTCACTTATAAAATAGATCATTCAGTGAAGACCGGGGTTGTGCCAATAAAAACAAGCTCGATGATACTCGATTACAGAGTACATGGAATTATTATGCGATTTTTTGAAGGCTTACCAAAGCATTCCTTTCAGGACACCAATGATCACCATTAAAGATTTTTTCTTACAAATATTATTTATTCAAATTAAATGTTTTTTCCTACACGCGTTTCAGTACCTGCTTGGTAGTGAAACACGTGTAGGAAAAACATTTAATTTGAATAAATAATATTTGTAAGAAAAAAATCGTTAATGGTGATCATATGTGTCCTGAAAGAAATGCTTTCGTAGGCCTTCAAAAAATCGCATATATATATATATATATATATATATATATATATATATATATATATATATATATATATATATATATATATATATATATATTAGTACTTCATGTATCCACATAAAATATTATAAAGAGATATAATTTTTATGTGTCCGTTTTCAGTATTTACTTCAACAGTGCTCGATACGTAAGTAGAGCTAGGTAGTAAGCAATGAAAATATATATGGCAATCAAGCTACACAGAGGCTCCTATGTTTCATCCCCGGGGGGAATCGTCAGGCTAACGATTCCCCCCGGGGATGAAACATGGGAGCCTCTGTGTAACTTGATTGCCATATATATTTTCATTGCTTACTATATATATATATATATATATATATATATATATATATATATATATACATTCAATATTTGTGAATAACATTTCATGTGTTACATAGCGACTCACTTCTGCAGACACTAGTGTTTCTTACTTACCAGTCATCAGTGTAAGAGATGACAATTATTGCTAGTCGAAGGATTTTAACCCAGTAATAAAGTTACCCTTGACCTTGCACTCCGGCATTATATATATATATATATATATATATATATATATATATATATATATATATATATATATATATATATATATATATATATATATATATAAGGAGTTTGTTACATCTTAGGAAGACTTTATTTTTGTTTTGTATCAATTATAGAAATTTAAAAACCAAATAATGTATATATTTTTAAAATAAATAAAATCATTTTCCAAGTTCGAATTGATACATCTAAAGAAAGTCGAGGTTGTATAACAACCATGATAAAATAAAAATACTAGTTCAAATAATCAAAATAATACGATATCCTTATTATGAAAAAAACATTCGAAAGAAACATTAATCAAACCATGTCTAAATTTTTTTTATTGTATGGAAATTTTTCAAATGTTATATAACATAATGATGTTTTATGTTCATTGAGTAAAACCAGGGTATTCTGTAGCTTATAAAAAGTTATATGATACATAAAGATAGAGACCATTCTGAATTCAGAGACCGGAAGTTAATTAAAACGTCAACAAAAATTGTCTTTCTGAGTGTTATCAATAATAAATGGTTGAGACAAATTGCATCTCAGGAAATTGAACTGTAGCAGACGAACCGGATACCAAAACGTGTTTATGATTACATCTGACGAAGTTTAATTTCTTCACAATGCATGTTTGCATTAGTCCGCTCCACAGTCCGTGACACACTCAACAGAGATATCAAATCTATTAAGAGATGGTGGTTATGTTTTTATTTTGAGGCGGCCTTGAATTAAACGAAAATAGTAACTTATCAATGGTTCAAAAGTTCAAAATTGATAGGCATAGGAACACGTAAACGGAAGCATGTTGGAACTAGAGAATTGGTTTTAAAGCCAGCTGTAGACTCTATCTACCTTAATCACCCCGAATAATGTACCTTAGTTAATAAATTAATCATGTATGTTTTAGGTATACGAGTACTAATACTTCGCCTTAAGTATTAGTAATTAATCGTTTTATCGCTCCAAGCCATCATCATCGTCAGATTAAGACCAACAGAAGTGAGTCGCTATGTAACAGATGACACATTATTCATAAATATTGAATAGAGTCCCATCTGTTGAGATAGCTTTCATTAACTAGTTCGTGCAGCTGCAAACCACTGTATTATGTTTAGCATAAAGAAGAAATCAGACACCATGTTGTCTCGCGTTTGACATAAAAGGACAATCGGCGTTAAGATTCTTATTTCAGGGTTGGGGAAATGTAGAATTATACCTTAGTTGTCTGGAGTGGTTGTACTTTTCAAGGTCATATCTACGAGTAAAGCTTTGAGGAGTGCTGTGTCACCTTATTTTTTGTATTAATGTGTCACAGCTTATCAAGGTCAAAAGTCACTCGATGACAATGGTTATTGAGATGGAATCATTGTATCTATCTTCTTACCTACCCACAAGAGCAGAGTTAGACACAAGGTCGGTTTTTAATGTGGACAAAAATCCAGCTCCCTTAAAAGTGTACTCTGGATTGGCATGAAAATAAAAAGTGGCTCAATCTAAATTAAATTCTCCTTCATTAGCTGAGGACAGAAAAGATGAAGTGTAGTACCAGAACAGATGCTAAACTTTGCTTCTAACCAAAACGACAAGTTTAAGATGAAGAAACAAATTGGAAAATTGAAAATGATTTCTTATGGAGTCGCTTTATTACCAGAATCTGTTAAAATTGGATTTAAAGACGGCTACGTTGTAATCTGCAGGGAAACAATCCCGTGATAATGTTTTCCACAAATGATGAGCTCTTGCGAAGAAGCTCTATTCGTGGAAATTCATGCATGACGGTATACATACAGAGGAAAGAAAAATGAGTTCTTGTTGTGAATGTCTTACAAGGAGGAACGAGAGATTGGATCTCAATGAAACACCTTCTATGCAAACAACGATAGAGTAGAGAGAGACTAGCAATGTTTCTTCTGGCAGAAATAAGCTGTAATGTACAGAAGAGATCATCCCCACTAGATTCCGAAGTCGATTTTTAATTTTGTTAAACAACGAAGACTACTATGAGCGACCCCTCCCCAGATCTGCTAAAAGTACTCCATCTGAAGGCGTGTCTAACTCTTATAAGCCCATTCTAATTCTACTATCTGTCAGGTACCAATCTTTCGATCAAATAGTATATATTGTTTATAGACTACTTTACTTATTTACATACAAAAAAATCCGCCACTTATTATGGTCTTGGGCCAGTCTTTGAGCTGTCTGGTCTGGCAGGCCAGTCTCAATCCTTATTTGGTCGGCCCATCTCTTTGGTGGTCGTCCTCTTGATCTTTCTCATAGGCTTATAATTATATAAAATATATATAATATTGAATAATAATCATTATAATAATTATATCTTATATATTATTTATATACAAAATAGACACCAACAAAAACAAATCAATCTACAAACCATTTGTATATAAAACATATTTACAGTTTTGGCATGAAATGACCTACCGAACCTTGATATTTTATAAAACTCAACCAACAAAGACTGTTTCATTAAACACTCGATACAGTTAATCATGAGGCGATATGGGTTTGATATGATTGTTCAGAAGGGTGCATCACAGTGTTAAAACTCGGTGTTGGTCTGTCTGGAGCTGTCCTGCTGTGAAACGATTTTTAAAAGGGTGTATTAAATCCATCGAGCCTGACACATTTTGATTATGCGGTCAGTACATTTGGTTAAAAACACGGGACTAAAATGCCTCGAACACTTTTGGACAAAATGGATACCGCACTTTATCTCACCATCCAGGAATTCAGTTTTCAAAGACATTTCTACTTTTCTCAATTTTAAAAATTTCGTTTTCTATTTTCTGCGTACCTTACCTTACAACCCTCTCAACTACTCAATCTTTGTCAAGCTTAATCATGTCTTGGATATGGGGTGACCCCTATTTGGGAGTTTTGGGGGTATAAAATCCCCCCTTTATTTGACATTCACCTGGGTCTACTTCGACCCGGGTTGTAGTGGTTTCCAAGTTCCGATCTATCGTTTATAGACTTTTTATTTCGAAAATGTACGCTGACAAAACAAATTAATAAGAGAGTGGTGTAGTTTGATTGAAGCATTGTTTGTAGTCTATATAGGTGTTTTAGTAGAAGGCTCTAAAAATGCTCGAATATACTGAGGGTTGCAAGAAAGTAAATTTAATCACAAGGCGAATTACTTACATCTAGATTTCTTCTTAGATCTCTAGTCCTGTGTAACGCCATAATATAACGATATTTCAAGGATATGACCGCTTTATCAAGTGTTTCTATTTCTTGGCCTCAGGGGTCTCTCGGCTAAGTGCGTATATTCATTGACTGTGAACTTGTTAAGGGTCGCAGAAATAGCAGTTTATAAGGATTGCAGAAAGTAAAAGTCCAAACGTTGCATAACTGAAAATATTTGTACCATGCAAAAGTTTTACGTATTTTTAATTATTTTTTACTATATTTATTTCCTGTATTCAAAAAATAGGTTCGCAACTAATGAAACGACGTAACTGTAGAAATTGTTTTATAAGAGTTATGTCCCTTTCGATACAAATATTAAATATTAATTGTAGTCAATTGTTTATAATACATTAATTATATGTATTCAGTAATTATATATTAATATATAACGTATTAATTGCAACTAGTGGTTTACCATTCAGTAATTATATATATTCAGTATATATATAAGAATATCCCTATAATAATGGATTATGTATCTGTCTGTCTGTCTGTCTGTCTGAAGCCGAAACTATAGTATTAGTTTTGATCGCTCTCTTTTCATATCTACTTATCAGCTCTTATATAGCCATTCCAAAGCTTCCCCGAACATCACGCGTCTTTCAAATTTACATAATTAATTTGTTTTAAAGCTTCTAATAAATTAATATTCGCAAATATATACTCATGATTGTTTTTTTTCCAGATTTTGAGATTTATTTTAAATATTTTCCTCGATAATAATCTTAATAAAAAATATTAATAGAATTAATTAAAAACATTGTTTTTTAATCTATATAATTGGGTTACGTAATTAAATTAGATTGTAATGAAATATGATGGAACAGCCGGCGGCCATTCGAACATTTGGTTACCCATTGTCTGATTATTCGATGCACAGAAAGTTCTATTTCAAGAAAGACAGCGAGAGACAGAAAGAGAGAGAGAAAAAAAGAGAGAGAGAAAAGGAGAGAGAAAGAAAGAGAAAGAGAGAGAGAGCAATGGAATAAAACAACTAGCAAAAATATGCGATCGACGAGAGCATATATTTGCTAATATATATAATGCCAATATGCATATATATATATATATATATATATATATATATATATATATATATATATATATATATATATATATATATATATAATCATACACATATGTATAGATGTATTATTTAATTTTATTTGATATAACTAGTAATGTGAGTTGGTTATATTATGTATTATATTAGGAATGCGCGACTACGTTTTACCCATTGTGAATGGTGGGTCTTAGTTTGGATATAAGGACAGATTTTCTGATGCGGATGTTTCCAATATTTTTCTATGTGGTTAGCATGTAGAATTTAATGATCCTGTTCGTGTCGTTGCATGTGTATATGTTTATAGAATGATGGTGTACATGTATGTGTATGCTTTTTGACTTTGACATGTAAGCGTCTCACAGTAATACCGATGGAAAAATTGTTGTACTTGGTGCATTGTATGCAGTATACGTGTTCACTGGGAAACATTTAAAGATATTAAGAATTTAAAGCATGACATTTTTACCAAAATCAAATTTGGCATAAAGTTACTCAAAAAGATATTGTTGTGCTGTGGAAATTAATACCATAATAAAAGACATGATAATAATCAAACAAAACACAAATTTACACGATGTATAAATATGTGAACATGTAAAAAAAATTTGAAGCACTTGAAAAGGGTGTATATGGTGTTAAACAAAATAAACAAATCAAACACAATGGATAAATATTTTAAGATACTAAAAACTTGAAGCATAAAAACGTTTACCAAAATCAATGGATTCCATATTAAATAATCCGTAAAGAATTAATATGCCATAAACCAAAAGCAAACAAACATTTGGTTCATCAATTTACACATAAAGAATATATCAGTCACCTCTGAAGATATCATTGTATCTTTTAAAAATAAAAAGGAAAATGTTGGTAGTTGTTTTATGATGTTGATGGCAAATTATCTCAAATCAGAAGCTTTTGATCCTGCGATATTGTTAATGAATAAAAAGACAAGATAATTATTTTGGTTGTGAATAGTCTGTTCAGATCTAACCGTCTGATGATGTGCACTTACTCCCCTCCTTACACCAAAGTTTTCAGATGATGAGGCGGTGAGTACTGTGTGCAACTTGCAAACTCAGTTTCTACAGCGTAGCATGAGGTTTTATTTTGAATTAAATATTTGTGCAGCATTCGTCAGCAGCTTTTCAGTCCCCTGGAAACCGCAACTGATTTCACAAGGACTTCAAGTACAGTCTTGTAACTCTCGCGTCTCCGCCATTTTGTCTTTTAGTGCTTAGATGAGCGATACTTCTACCAACATCGCCAGAGAAGCGTCAAAATGCTATCCATGGAATCGTTAAGAAAATTCACAATCTTTTCTGCAATTCAACAAAATTTTGTGCAGTCTATGCCTGAGTTGTCCACCAAGGTTCAGTGATGGATGCCCAACAGTATTTGTTTTATCGCTGTTTCATGATAAGCGCACCTGTATTCGGCGTTCAACATTGTCAATAACTCTGTCCTCTCTCTCTATTTGCACCGCCCTGATTTGGGCTGTGATGACTGTTACGTCTGCTATTTACACGTTGTTATCGTTTTAATTTCAACTAAAAAATGAACGACGGACGAAGTGTAACATTTATTTAACAAATTTATTTAACAAAAATACCGATTAGATGAAATATAGTAAACCGCTGGACGCGAGATGCTTGTTTGATCGTGAGAGCCGTTCTGTTTTTCAACTGTGATTGCAGACGACTTCTTTAATCCAAGGGCGATAAGTCTTTCTTCTGATCCAAGGGAAATAACCGTTCTGTTTTGTTAGGTTGCAATAACAATGACCCTCTTCAGTCAATGAATAGCCTCCGAATTATTTTAACAGATATTTTTAAATAACCTCTCATCTAAAAATATGGCAGGTAAAGTCCACTGAGTGTGGACCCATTCTGGGTCACACCTCCTACTCCAAAAAATCATTTGAAGCACGGAGAGTTGCCTCATTCTGTTAAAACCAGTATTCATCCTTCACAACACTTATCTTAGTCTACCGAAAACTTCTCAAAATCATCAGCACAAGATTGCATATTTAAAACCTATCATTGAATGGCGATGAAATAAAGACTGTTGGGCAATAATGACTGAAACTTGGTGGACTGGTTACCGTTCGTAGTTTATGCGGGTTGGTTTCCGAATTTTAGGGTTTTCCTTAAGATTTTAGCTGTTTTCATCATTGCCGTCTTTTGTATGATGTTAGTGATTCCTTTGATACTAATTTCTTCCAGTCTGTTTTTCAAGTTTTGGGGGGATGGTTCCTAGTGTTCGTACAATTATTAGTATAGTATTGACTTCTTCGTACTACATATGCCTTTCAGTTCTCTGTCAAATTCCGTATATTTGCTTCATTTTTCTGTTTCCTTGATCTTAACTCTGTTGTCTGCTGGAACGGCAAAATCTACGATTCTGCAGATTTTTTCTTCTGTTGACTATTATTTTTTTTTTTTGCTCACTAGGAGTTATCACACAAATCATTGTCAGTGATTGATTGTCGACAACAACCAGTGGTGTTGCCTGGAGTCTGAGTGACAACAAGCCTCCCCAGATTTCCCGTACTCTCCACCTCTTTTCGATCACCACCGCAAATGACATTGCGGTATCGCAACAGCCGCCTACCATTGATTTATCGCTGGCTACGACCATTGGTGTCCCTTGGGATTTTGGTGGCAATACATCTCCCGAAGGTCTCAGTACTCTCTGCACTCTTCTAGCAGAGGTTTGGTAAGTGCTCTCCATCCACGCTCTTTCCATCTTCCTTGACCCTCTACGACTATTTTGTTTGGTGTCAGCCAAGGCCACTGCCATCATTTTGGGTGATAAGAGGGGGCAGCTTAACTTTCTTGCAGTTTACGTTCCTTGGTTAGTGTGGTGGTGTTATTCATGTGGTTTTGTTTTCTTCCTACTGCAACTTCCATGTGACTGGTTACCATTCGTAGCTTATGCGGGTTGGTTTTCGCATTCAAGGATTCCTCTTAAGATTGCAGCTGTTATTATCATTGACGTCCTTTATATGGTCTTAGTGATCCCTTTGATTCTAATTTCTCTACGTCTTTTCTTCGTTATTCTTTTAGGGTGGAAGTTGTTCCTAGTACTTTTACGATTATTGGTATTATATTGACTTTCTTCATGCTCCATATTCCTTTCAGTTCTCTGGCAAGTTCCGTATATTTGCTTATTTTTTTTTTCGTTTCCATGATCTTCACTCTGTGGCTGCTAGAACGATAAAGTCTACGATTTGGCAGGATTTTCTTTCTTGTCGATTATTATGACATCCGGTCCCATTGCTTGTATGAATGTATCTGTTTGTACATCCATATCCTAGAGGATTTTGTGCTTTTTTGTTTTCCAGTACTGTCTTTGGTTTATGTTTTTACCATTTGTCTGCGTGTTCGAAATGCAATTGTTTTCACAGTTGCCAGTGTACTGCTATCCCCACATAGTCATGTCTGTTTTTGTATTCTTGTTGGGCTAGTTTGCTACATTCACTCATTATATTATTTACTGTTTCGTCTTTTTGTCTGCACAATCTGCATTTACTGTTTTCCTAGGATTTATCTATTTTAGCTTTAATGTAGTTTGGCTTAATCGCCTTTTTCTGTGCATCAGTCAGTAAAGATTCAGTTTCACTATTCAAGTGTTCTTTTCTTAGCCATGCCCAGCTATTTTCGTTGATTTCTTTTCTTGTCAGTCTTATGTAGCGCCCATGTAGTTGTTTTTCTTCACACTTTTCTTTTCTTGTCTTTTAGTTTCTGGTTGCGGTGCTTCCCAGGTTGTTCGTTGGAATGGTGTCTCTTGCTGCGGTGATCAGCCTTTCCGTGTTCTGGGTTATGTATTTCTCCAACTCTTTTTAAGTGTCGTCGACACAGTATTCTATACTTACCAGTTCTCCCCTCTTTCGTTTCTTTTCATGTAGAGTCTTCCGTGTCATCTTTTGAGTGTAGTGCGTTGTGCATGGTCATAAATTTTCTAGTCCTCTGGTCAAGGTGTCTGGGTTCTTCTTTAGTTCAGCCTGTGAATGGTTCAGATTATCTTATTAGTGATACTACCCAGTTGCTGAATCCTTTTACTAGATTTCTGCTATATAATTTTGTTTCTAAGAGTTTTCTTGCTCTTCGCAAATATTCTTTTCCAATCTTCTCTTTCATTTCTGTAGATGTGACGGTGCCTACTTCCAGAACTCCCAAATATTTATAGCTACCCTGTTCGGCTAGCGCCCTCATCTCCTCTTGGTTGGGCAGTTCCATGCCCTGTGATATATCCAGTTTTCCCTTTTTTCATCTCTAGTAGTGCGCACTTTTCAATTTCGAATTCCATTTGAATGTCCTGGCTGAAGATTATGGTCGTATTTATCAGCTTTTCCAGTTCCCTTTTGATTTTTTAAAATAGTTTCATGTCGTCCATATACATGAGGTGGTTCATTCTTTGTTCTGTGTATGTAAACTTGTATCCGGCATCACATTTTCTTAGTATGTAGTTGAGTGGCAGCATAGCTATGATAAACAGTAGTGGTGATAGAGTGCCTCGTTGGAAAACGCCTCTATGTATTTTTATTTCAAGCGGGTGTTGTCCTCCAGCTGTCACTTCTAGTCTCCATGTTCCCATTGCTTTCTTAATAAGATTAATAATTCTGTCGGGTATCTTATATATTTTTAGAGTTCAATTATCCATGCTTGATAGATTATTTCGTAAGCTTTCTTGTTGTCAATCCATGCTATAGATATGTTTTTTTCTTGTATTTAACTTCTTTCGGGATCTTTTGATCTATGTATAGCAGATCATTCGTCCCCTTTTCCTCTTTCAAGTATCCTTTTTGTTTCATGTGGATCAGTCCACGATTGTTTAGGGATTGGTAGATTTTTTCTCAGTTGTGCCGTGAGGATTTTCTACATTGTTGGTAAACAGGTTATTGGTCTGTAGTTGCTTGGGATCGTTCTCTTTTTGGCGTCTTTTTGTATAAGCTTTGTCCTTCCTTTTGTCATCCACTCTGGTACGTCTGTTTATCCTCTCAGTTTCTTCGCTAACCTTTCATGTAAGATCGTGAATTTCGTTTAAACAAGTATGCATGTATTACATCGTAGTCTGGTGCTTTCCAGTTTGACATTTTCCTTAGAGTTGTCATAATTGTTTTTTCATTAATGTCTGTTTCTGTTCCTTCCTCAATTTCCTGTAGTTATAATTATTATGTTTACCCACTACGAGTTCTCACACAGGCCGTAATCAGTGATTGCTCACTGATAATCACCAGTGGTGTTCCCTGGAGTCTGAGTGACAACAAGTCTCCCCAGATTTCCAGTGCTCTTCACCTCTTTCGATAACGACTGCAAATAAATTTGCGTTATCACAACAGAGGTTTACCATCGATTTCTCATTGGCAACGACCATTGAACTTCTCTGGGGTTTTGATGGCAACAAGCCTCTCCAATGTCCCAGTGCTTTCTGCACTCTTCCATCGGAGGTCTGGTTAGTGCATTCCCCCACCAGTCTTTCCATTCTCCTAGAGCCTTCACGACTGTTTATATTATTTTTATATAATGTTTTATTATTATCATTAACAATTCACTAGGAGTTCTTACACAGGTAATAATGAGTGATTGATCACTGAAAATCACCGATGGTATTACTTGGAGTCCGAGTGATAACGAGTCTCTCCAGATTTCCAAGTATTCTCCACCTCTTTCAATAACGATTGCAGATGACTTTGCGTTATCGCAAAAGCTGGTTACCACTGATTTCTAGCTTGCAGCGACCATTGTCTTCACTGGGGTATTGATGACAATAAGCCATCCCAGGGCTCCTGTACTCTCCGCACCCTTCCAATGGCGGACTGGTGACTGCTCTCCCTCCTAGGTCTTTGCATCCTCTTTGACTTTTCATGACTGTTTTGTGTGGTATCAGCCGAGGCTGGCTCCATCACATTGTGTTTTTTCGGGGGGAGACATTATGAGATTTTTGCAGTTTCAGTTTCCTCGAGTTCAAGTGATATTTTGTTTTATTTCTGCGGCAACTTTCATGCGGCTGGTTAGCGTTCGTAGTTCAATCAAGTCACTTCCCGCATTCGAGGATGTTCAATATTATTATTATTATTATTATTATTATTATTATTATTATTATTATTATTATTATTATTATTATTATTATTATTATTATTATGTAAAATTGGATGACTTACCAATCTTTGAAATACAATTATTAAATGACTGAAATAAATTAATAAACAACAACAACACCAATGAATGTCAAAATATTGTTTATTCTACCAGGACGCTTTTTAAAAGAGTAATATATCTTCTTGGTAGATTGGCATAAAACAATTTTCTTATTCTAATTTTGCCACAAGATTGTTTCCCTGAGCCCTAAAACATGGTCATCTTCAAATCCAATGTGAATAAACACTTACCATTAACAGTCTTCATAAGTCATCAAATCTTATTCAGTCCATTCATTATTTTAAATCCTCTCATAATTTTCAGCATCATTCAACCGGCAATCTATCCATCTCGTTAACTATTGTACTCGAATGGCTTTTATCGCTTAAAATTGGTGACGTTATTAAATCTACAATAGTGTGGTGAACAATGGTCAATCAACAATTCCACCGCTATCAAACCACAATGATGTCGTTGGAACGGCAACTGATAAGGCTGAACTACTTGCACATCGTTTGGCCTTAAACTCCACTTTGGACTCAGCAAACCACTCTTTCCCTAAATTCCCATTACGGACCGAAGGGGAGAGATATCATAAAGAAACTTGACACCTCCACAGCGTGTGGGGCTGATCTTATACCAGAAATAGTAATAAATAAATGCTTTGCTGAACTGGGCCATGTCCTCTCCAAACTCTACAAAAAGAATCCTCGCTGAGTCTTGCTTCCCTGATAGCTGGTAAATTGCCTCTGTGGTACCAGTCTTCAAGTATTCTGGAGACCGAACTGATCTTCAGAATTATCGCCTCATCAATTGTTGTGGTTGCAAGGTTGAACAATAATTAGTGAGGAATACAATGAAGACGCAAACAACAAGGAGAATGCAATAATAAGTGTATTAAAGAAAAGGTATAGTTACAGTATGTACAAATGAAGGTGTCGAGTCAGAGAGTCTTGGTGGGAGGACATGTACGCTCTTCGGCGTCACTTCCGGTGGCATTTAGGTAACACACACTAAGGCCAACCTAGGCTTGCCATTTATAGTGTAACGTTATTCGTATATGCAAATGAGTGGTTGCCACTACAACATCAATTTACTCCCGATCTTTGCTAAAATCTTTGAATCCTTAATCAATTTGGCTATAGTCCGGCACCTCGTTCATGCTAAACTTCTTAGCGACTGCCAGTATGAATTTAGACAAGCCAGATCTTAACGGTCGTCTCTGAACGTATATATCATACACTGGACAGGGCCGGTGAAGCTAGGGCGGTAGCGCTTGATATATCTAAAGCCTTTGACAAAGTCTGGTATAAAGGTCTACTCATAAAAATTCCCTCATATGGTATGACTGGACGAATATTAAATATAATTAGATCCTTTATAACCTCCCAAAAGATCCAGATTGTTATCGATGGCCATGAATCCAAGTAACATGACATAAATGCTGGTGTATCCCAGGAATCCATCCTTGGACCTTTATTGTTCCTGATTTTTATAAACATTGAGTCTGTGATGACATTGAGTCTGTGATGGCTACCACGCTGTACTCTCGTCATGTGGGCCAAGCAGACGCGCATATATCCGAGGCAATTGCTTACTCCTTAGAAAGTTACTTCCAGTCTGTAGTGGGGTTAGTAATGAATGGTAACATTTAATGCTGCAAAGACAAATCTCTTTTCTCTCAATAGCTACAAGAAACCTCTTCAACCACCGATTGCCATGGCAAATAACACCCTACCTGAGAGTTCAACGTTCGAACTCCTAGGCCTAATATTCACAGGTAACATGAATTGGAACAAATACATTGAAGACATTGCCAAGGATGATGCAAAGAAGGTGGTCTCCCTCTGCCGTATTAATAAACTTCTCACACCTGACAGTATCCTATATCTCTATAAAGCCATCATCCGCCTATGCATGGAGTATTGTTCCCACATCTGGAATTGGGCACCATCCACCAGTCTCTCCCTCTTAGACAGGGTCCAAAAATAAGTCGGTAACTTAATAGGTCCTTCACTATCTACTAAGCTCCAGCCCCTGTTCCATCGCCGCAATGTTTCATCCCTGTGCCTGTTTTACAAGTACTTCAATGGAGTGTGCTCCGATGAACTTGCTGCTCTGGTGCCCTCTCGACGTAAATACACTAGACCAACCCGACAATCAGCCAAATCCCATCCATTAACTGTGGAATTCCCCAGATGCCGGAGAGCGTTCTACTCTACTAGCTTGTTTCTTTGTGTTGCCGGCCTTCTGGAACTTCCTCCCTGCTTCCTGTTTCCCCGACTGTGCCGACATGCAGAAATGTAAAACTAATTTAAACAGACATCTACTGCACAGCTTCCGACTTAGGATGACCCCCAAAACTTACACACTAATTCTCAATAGCGGCCTGCCTTGTTTGAAAAAGACAATATTTGCGTTTGTCTTTTGAGGGAGCGTACAGGGATAAGCAGACATCTCCCCTTCCAGAGTAGAGATCATGAGGGGGATGACGGGGTGCTGACGAAATAATACAGGTTATTTTTTGTCTTCAGTCAAAGGTGCATCTTTTTGGGGAACTGGTTTTCCCCCTACATTAAAAAAGTTACCCCTGTGGGGAAAGACAAGTATATAGGGTAAGTTAACAGACGCGCATATTTGAAGGGAGAGGAGGACACGCCCACATAGTCAAGCATCGAAGCACCTGTTCAGATACGTACGATTATGGAGAGGCGGACACACGCACACACACACACAGCGACGAATCCTCACATACAGATCCTAGCAAATATCATTAAAAGTATATTGATATGGAGTTAGTATATACATAGCTGACTCCTATTTGCTTGTCTCCCCACGAGGACTAAGTCAAGCCCAAGGTTTGTTTTTATGTGTAGTATTCAGCTCCACCAAAAGGGGAATTCGGGATGGAAAACAAACATAATATGTATAATCCCGACGGCATCCCATCAAGAGCAAAGATGCCCTAGGCGACAGACAATACACTCTCTAAAAGGAAAAGGGATACACTGATCGTTCGTTATTTTTAGAGCTAAGCAAATTGAGTTTTACGAACGCAATAGATCGATAGACGGGTGCATGTGACAAAACTGGAATAGATAGATAGATAGATAGATAGATAGATAGATAGATATGAACAGACTTTGAAAGCTATAATAGTATATGCATACTTACACACATACATTCATGCATAGTATGCACACATAGACCGGCAGACAGATTTGGCGACACACACACAATTGCCCTGAAAAGGATGGTAGAATCTTAAAAAGAACTCTCGGTAGGGGTTTATAAAATAGCGGGTGAATGTCTGGCATCCAGTAGGATGTCCCATCTACAGCAAAAACAAAAATATAAGAAAATTGAAGAAAAAAATAGAGACTTTGAATAACATACTAGAGAGAGTTTAAATGTCTACTAGACACCATCCTCGAGTGTCTTCGGTCTCTCTGTACAAGGGTGTGTCAGGATACCGTGGCGTGAGGATAATTCGCCTTACATATAAACCCTGACCAACTATTCAAAATAAAATAGTTTTTGAAGCCCAAATAAGATCCTCTTTTAGTAACAGCACAACGCTGGAGGCTCCAACAGACCAGATGAATTCTTGTTCTGGAATCTGGCCAAACTCACAAAAAACCACGAAAAAAATTATCTATAACATAATAAAGTTGTCGGGAGAACAAAAGTAATATTATCCACAGCTTTACTAACTCAAGCTTTGAGGGGTAAGGAAAATCTTAAATGAACACTCGGATATATATATATATCTTATAAAGATATCAAGCCTTAGCTCAAGGATAGGGCCCTTTTATATCTGATATTTTTAAAACTAATGTGAAAAAATATATACATAGTATAAAATTTACTTATGGTAAGTAACCAGCACAGCAATGCCTGTGTTTCATCCTCGAACAAAATCATCAGGCTAATTGATGATTTCCCTTGGAGATAAGAACACAAACATTTCTGTGTGGGTTACTTGCCATAAGTTTATTTTATACTAATACTAAGCTCTATTCATGTATTGAGCACTGTTAAAGCAAATGAGGAAAATATATACATTATATTATGTATATACTTTCCGTATTTAATTAATATAAATATATAAAGTGATAGATATATTGATATCATTAAATAAATATATATATATATATGTATATATATATATAAAAGAGTAAAAGATTATGTATATATATACACATAGTTATCCACACACATGAATATATATATATATATATATATATATATATATATATATATATATATATATATATATATATATATATATATATAGAGAGAGAGAGAGAGAGAGAGAGAGAGAGAGAGAGAGAGAGACATGAAATAAAGAATTGCATAAATTTTCAACTTCCCTCGCCAACGGACAGGACGCGAAGCCTTACAAAGCAGCAATAAAAGTTTGATAAATTTATATTTTATATTAACTGACATCTTTGTGCTTCAGAATCTATCATATATAACCGGGTCCAAAAAGCATTAGAATTGTCAGAGTCTCAGAAGAGCCATATTGTAGGTCGAAGTGACGGTGGACTAAATCAGCGTCAAATCGCCACAGATCTCGGCATTCCACTTCCACTGTTAACTGTTTTCTAATTCATCATAAAAGCAAAACAATTAATACCATATCGCTTAGATCGATCAGGATAATAAGGGTGTCTATTTACTATATATATATAGTAAGTTATTAAAATATATTTATGGCAATTAAGCTACACAGAGGCTCCCGCGTTTCACCCCTGACGATTCCTACAGGGGAATAAACGCGGGAACCTCTGTGTAGCTTTAGCATCATAAATATATTTTCATAACTTGCTACCTAGCTCTACTTATGTATCGAGCACTGTTGGAGTAAATACTGAAAATGGATACATAAAAAATATATCTCCTTATAACATTTTATGTGGATACATGAAATAGTAATGCATATATATATATATATATATATATATATATATATATATATATATATATATATATATATGTGTGTGTGTGTGTGTGTGTGTGTGTGACATATATATATATATATATATATATATATACCGTATTTCTTGATTGGGAGAGTTTCCTAGCAGAGTGCTCAATTATTAATGCAAAAGTAAAATTAACTAGATAATTAATAAGAGCATGATATTTATTAATATTAAACAAAAAGTTACAACAACATCCGGACCAAGGTTTCAGATCCAAGAAAATCGGACCTTCATCAGCGGAGTAGTATAGCTTAATGAGTAAGAACAACCGCCAGGAATTTCAAAATATTGTCCGTTGGAAAGATGGAACACTTTCAGATTTAAAATTGTCACGTGCGTGGAAAATACGTAGTCAGTTATGGAAAGGTTTCAGATCAAAACAACAGCGACGCTGTACATAGAAAAAGCAAGAAATTAAATGGGAATAACGTTAACAGTTGGACAGATGGGAAACTAGCAGGTTTAAATTGTCACGTGCGTGGAATTACGTAGCCCGTTATGGAAAGGATTCAAATTTAACTAATAGAGACGCTATATATGTTATCGAAAGTAAATGGAGATAACGTTAATAATAAAATTAAAATTAAGTTATAAATTATATTAAAATAATATGCTAATGTAATAATATATTACTAAAAATATTAAATAATAAATCATTAAAATTAAACTTATAATTAAATAAATTGTAATCACACCATTTATAAATTTATAAAGTCCTAAGGGTACTAATAATACAAATTTTTAAGATACTAATAATAAAAAGGGGTGGGGAATAAAGAAAGATGAAAAAGAAAGATGATGAAAAATAAAGAAAAAAGAAGACAAATAATAAAGATGAAATAAATACACTGTTAGATAAAATAAACGATAACATAAAATTGTGCAAAAATAAAAATAAAAGATAAAGGCAAGAAGGAAAAATGGGGATATGGGGTACTAAAAAAAATTTTAAATTAGAAATTAAAAATTATAAAACAGTTATATACATAAATATAAAAAAAACAATCTATAATTAAAACATGCAATAATCGAAATCTAGTTTAGGGCCACAGTCGGGATACCGTACAGTTCAATCCGAAATTCGGAAGCCGAATCCATCATCGTGAAATCCAAAATCCTAAAAGCCCGTATTCTGGGTACTCTGCGATTATGACCTATGTATTTTGTTCTGCCCAATTTATCAGAAGTGCCTTTCTCCTGTGAATACAGTCCTTATATATCTCCCCTTTTTTGTTTAGGCATATAATCTTTGGGCCATTGATGGTTCGCAAAATGTTATATTTTTCATCATCGCAAAGTGCACAGCGGCCTGATATTGGGGAATATGGTTTTCGCCTTTCTATTAATTTCCAACTTATGGTAAAAGGTGTTCCCTCATTCTTTAGTTCCCATATACGAACCCCTAAAGCTGTTTTTACTTTATCTCTATATTTGAAGGTATGCCTGTGGGCATATAGTCTTTGCTTAAACATGCACTTTGTCATACCAATGTATATCTCCTTCTTGTCCGTTGGTAGTCTGGAAATGCTCGCCTCATATACTATTGATGTTACTTTGCAGTTCCCATCCAAGGGGCATTCATCTCTGGTTGTACAGTAGTAGGCTGTATCCTCTATTGGTTTAGGTTCGGCTGTTATAATTTTCTTCATAGATGGGAAGCATGAGTAACTCGTTTTTATAGAGTTCCTGTTAAAAAATTTGTGGAATTTGTGCTGTGGTGGGAAGTGTCTATCTAATAATTTGAGGAAGGTTTGGCCTACCTTAGTTTTGCAGTTTAGAGAAAAAGGTGGGGGGACCAGATAACGTTCCGATTTCTGATGCTGTTTTATATGTGTCATATATATATATATATATATATATATATATATATATATATATATATATATATATATATATATGTTATGGTGCTGAACGAACCATATTTATTTGTACTAATCATAAGAAATTAAAATAATAACAAAATTAAAAGGCTGGAAATCGATTAGCTAGCTTTTTGATTATTTAATAATTTTAATTCATTATGATGAGTAAGAATAAATATAGTCTGTTCATTGCCATAATAAAATGTTGTACTGTAAAAAATATGTATCTATATTTATATACTAGCTTTCCATACTCGCCGTCTCCCGAAATTTATTTTCATTTTATTTTTTTTTTTTTAAGTTTGGATTTAGTTTATACTAAAACTTTGTAAGTTACTAAATATTTTGTTAAATAGAAAAATATATTTTCTCTGTTGTGCGTTGGCTGTTCGACTGTTGTCGTAATTCATAATCGTGTGTTACTGAACCACTATCGTATATCATAGAAAATCCAAGATATATAACTATGTATTTTGCTTGTCTTAGTTATAATGAAACGGACCGTAATGAACAGAATCCATTTAATAATGTATAAAGACACAGTCACTAGATATATATATATATATATATATATATATATATATATATGTATATATATATATGTATATATATATATATATATATGTATATATATATATATATATATATATATATATATATATATATATATATATATATATATATATATATATATATATATGATAATATTTATAAATGAATATTTAATTATTAATAACTACAGACGCTAGCGTTTCTAGCTTATTGCTCTCATCAGTGCAGGATAGTAACAATTTCAGACGGTCCGGAGGCGCAAGCCTGGTTCACACAATCAGCCTAGAATCTATAAGCAGTCGCAGTATCCTCGCGACCACCGGAAACTGTCACGTGATTAAGGGAAAAAAGAGATACATGTACCTAGAAGCAGACACAGACAGATAACTAATCGAGAGGGTACGACGAACGTATTCGGAACTTTCCATTCGAACTTTTTGATATTGCTCGACTTTAATTTCTTAAAGGGGCGTATAAGTATATATGTATAGTCACTCACAAATATATATAATGAATTATAATTTTAAATAATTAACATGCTCTCTCTCTCTCTCTTTCTTTCTCTCTCTCTCTCTCTCTCTCTCTCTCTCTTTCTCTCTCTCTCTCTCTATCTATCTATCTCTTTCTCTCTATCCTTCACAGTGTCAAGTTCTTATCAAAGCTTGGTATCTGTTCTGATACGACACTTAATCTTTTCAGTCCTTCGTTAGTGAAGGAGAAATTCTTCTAGATTGAAGTAAATTTTATTTTTCTCTCAATCTAGTGTTATACTATTTAGGCGTTGGATTTTTTTCACATTTTAAACAGGCCTTGCGTTAAACTCTGCACTCGTAAGGGAGGGCAATTAAATACTGACTTCTTATGAAAATAAATTTGAAATAAGTAACATTTAATAAAACTACTTTATGTTGTGCGTGTGTGTTTAGTGACAATGCACGCGTGTAACATTAAAGTAATTCAACCAAATTTCAAGGAAACATGTAAAAACAAATACGGGTGCACGTATACGAAACAATAGCTTTAATGTAATTTTTTAATCTTTGGATGTCTTTAATTTTTATAAACTTAATTAATGAAAAGATTACGACTAATAAATATTCGATGTTTGCTATAACTTAAATAATTAGACGTGAATCATTGAAAACCATTGTAAGTCATATGTGCTAATATTATAACATGTGAATAATTATTAGTGTAATTGAAATTAGCGAAGCTAAAAATATGTATCTTACTAAATAACTTATCCTGGTGTCATCGCTGGCAGTAGTAGTACATGTTAATGTGAGGGTAGAAACTCCGCTACTTTTCTCTTGATATGATGAAAAGAAAATACTAAAATATTGACACGGACTAAATAGTGAAATCAATGAATGTAATTGAAAAAATAAATCTGTTTATCAAAATATGGATCAATGTATAGCGAAAATGAATGACGAACAATATTTTTTATTTAGATTTTGGCTAGAAAGCTATGATGATCAAAGGTGCAGGAATGGTGTTCATCTCCGCCATTACGTTCCGCATTATCTCTTTTTTTGCACCCTCTCAACAGCAGCTGCACTCCGAGCAGTTTGGGCCTGCCAGAACGCTTGTCACTCTCCGCTGATGTGCAGCCATTTTTGAATCGGTTGAACCACTCTTTAATTTGTGTTACACATCGCATTTTCTCCAAACACCTGCTGAATCTAACGCGATGGCGGAGATGAGCACAATTCCAAAAGAAGACTTCCAGGGGTGTTTCCGGCAGTGGATGGATCGGTGTGCTAAGTGTGTGCAAGCACAAGGGGCCTACTGTGAAGGGGAGTAGGGTCCTAACCCCTGTCAAGTATTTGAATTGTTTTTCTGGCCTACGGTCGGATAATTTTTAGACAGGCCTCGTATATGCACCTAAAGAGAGATAGAGAGATGGACGAACTGTGATAAATAAAGATAGACATACAAATGAAAACCTACTGCGATTGATAGATAGATAGATAGATAGATAGATAGATAGATAGATAGATAGATAGATAGATAGATAGATAGATAGATAGATAGATAGCCGCTGCACTTATCTTGTCAGACATACCTCGTTTCTGAAAGCAAGCCAAGTAAATCGTTTCTCATCGCCAAATTTATGAATCCATTGATTCGATCGATGTTTCGAAGCAGTTTCGTAAATCACATCGACGACTGCAACCAAGAAAGGGCGGGAACTGCATTGCAAATCATAGTGGCTTCCCTTATGACACACCGGTTGGTAGATTGACGCTACACGATCTTCCTCTATTAGTTCGAGTTTCATAGTAATTCAGCTTAAAATACATTCATGCGTATACACCTATGTACATGCTGGCAGATGAGAACTGACTCCGATAAATATACAACTATTTGCAGACTATGATAGATAGATGGATGAACTGCATACATAAAACACTATATATATATATACTAGAAGAATAAACGTCGCATTTTTTTGTCCCTTTAAGGAGATTAAAATTAAGATATAATGATATCATCTTATGTTTAGAATCCTTATTCTCACTTTGATTAAAATCCATTACATGACTTAGATTCTAGAAAATGTTTCAAATTAATGATTTAAGCTTACAGGTATCTTAAAAAGAAATTGAAATTCAAGGAATCTTACTTCATTGGTGCCTAATGACTATGTATCAAAGCGGATGTGAATATGATAAGTTAATGGGAGCTCGTACTCAAATTTTACCTCTAAAACAGTTTCAATTACTACAGAGATACTGAAATTTGGGGAATCTATTAATAATGGCGATTATGTATCTGTCTGTCTGTGTGTCTGCAGCCGAAACTATATTATTAGTTGTGATCGTTCTCTTTTTATATCTACTTATCAGCTCCTATTTATACCCATTCCAAAACTTCCCCAAACCTCACACGTCTTTCAAATTTACATAATTAATTTGTTTAAAGGTTTCTAATAAATTAATATTCGGAAATATACACTCATGATTGATTTTTTCAGATTTCCACATGTATATAAAGTTTTTCCTCGATAAGTATCTTAATAAAAATTACAAATTACATTAATTAAAGACATTGTTTTTTATCTATATAATTGAGTTACGTAATTAAATTGTATTGTAATGGAATATGATGGAACAGTCGGCGTCCACTCCAACATTTGGTTATGCGCCCTCTGATTATTAAGTATAACGTTTTATTTCGAACGCACAGAAAATTCTATTTCAAGAAATCCGCAGGTGTTAACATGACGTCAGATTAGAGAGAGAGAGAGAGAGAGAGAGAGAGAGAGAGAGAGAGAGAGATGGGGGAGAGAGAAACATAGAGAGAGAAAGAGAAAAGAGAGAGGGAGAGAGGGAGAGAGAGATGGACACAAGACAGGGTGCTTTATTTGATTAATAACATGTAAACAACACATTCTCTGAGATTTATCGTACGAGTTGCTCAAAATAGTAATATTTACTTTGATTTTTTTATTAAAACGTTTTCGGATAGGTTTTTTTTTAATCCTATTAGAAATTATGTTTTAAAGCACAAATTTATTGAATTAAATTTTTTAATTTAAAAAATCATGAATTAGAAAAAAAATGTAATTCATATAAAATTTTTATACGAAAATGCGTTTAGTTTTAAATGCTAACTAATGTAAATAATAGGCTCGCAGAATTATCCTTAAGTGCGAACTTACATGACTTAAATTCTTCAAAATATAAATGGTTTCATCATGGATATTATTTTTTTTAGCGAAAATAACATTTAAAATTACAGTTGATCAGATTTAATATCTAATTATTTATTTTGATTTATTTTTGTCCACTTAAATTCAAGATTTTAGACTAGAGGGTGGGTCATCTATAGGTCCGCCAAATATAAATTTTATTACGCCGTCTTCTGAAACAATAAAATAACTTCCAGTTAACAACTGTCTTCTATTTATCGAAGAGAATTTGAAGATTTTGTTTTCTAAACACTTTCCCTTTACTTAGCTTTAAAAAATAATGTATGTAATATGTAACTTTAAACAACTAGCAAAAATATGCGACGGAGGGAGCATATATTTGCTAGTATTTATTAATTGATGTCTAATACTTATTGTTAAAATTTCACAAAAATCGGAGGTATCTATATGTTCACGAAAGTCTTCTCTCCACTTTTTACCCCGTTTGCATAAAACTAAACTAAATTAAATATAGTCCACATTTGGATTCCTTACGCCTAGCAGTTGTGTTCCAAAATTTATAATTATCGGTTAAATAGTTTAACAGTGAATTTTGTACATACAAATATATAAACATATCAACATACCTAACCTTATAAGGATATCTCTATCTATATGGTAGCGAGAAAGGGATTGATTGCAGTGGCCCGAAACTGAAAGTTACGTTTACTTTTGGTTTTTATATCTACCGTGATTATATTGATTATATTGTTAGTTGCTTTCGAGCAATCCCAGACGCCCAGTATACACTTTAGGCGATAATAATGATTGGGCGAAAGAGAGAGTGTGTATGTATTTGTGTGAATGCACAAGTATGTATGAGCGATGTATTATCTGTCCGCTTATGAGAGAAAAAGAGAGTTATGTTTGTGTGTATGCGCGTATGCGTGTGTATGCGTGTACACGCAAGTGTACGAAACATAGATAGATAGATAGATAGATAGATAGATAGATAGATAGATAGATAGATAGATAGATAGATAGATAGATAGATAGATAGATGAATAGATAAGAGAGGAGAGAGGGAGAAAACATGAAGAAGAGAGAGAGAGGGGGAAAAACATGAAGAAGAGAGAGAGAGGAGGAGAAAACCTTAAGAAGATAGAGAGAGAGTCAGTGAAAGACGCGAGTGTGTGCGTGACTATCAAAAAATAAGTAAGGCTACTAACATAAAGAGATGGCGAGGGAGCTGTTCCCTCATACACTAATGATCGCTCCGTGGCGTGAAGCTGCTAGTCACCATAAAATATGTTATCCCTTTTCTATACTGATGAGATTCACTATTCATAGATGTTCCATCCCTGATATCGAACACTGTCTGACATGAACGAAACAACAACAAAAGACAAAAAAGAATGACTGTTCGATACAAACCTTGTACAGCTTTCCAGTTCAGATATCTCTGAAACAGGGCCAATAAAATGGAGCAAAGATCGCACATTGATGGCCAGTCCATTGAACACGTTCTCAGACGCCCTTCCACAACTTAAATATGTTTAAGTGGATCATGCACTGTGAAAAACATGACCCACTCTCTCCACCTAGTAAGTGATCACTATTCAGAGACAGAATATGTACCGCGTAGCAGAAACCTACCTGATCGCATGTGTTGTAGCGGCGTTTCCTTTTTAGTTCTTCTTGGCCTTTTCGCTAAGATCAAAGTGTAGTATCTGTTCCGATGAATACTGCACCCATAGACTAGTATTGATTTACGCCGGTTTATGGGTCTGTCCTGTGCAGTTCTAGGAGGTCTACCCTCCCATGCTTCGCCTCCCCTCTTTGGGGAGGAGTAAGTTTATTGCTTACTGTCTGAGGCGCCCCTATCGGGGAATGCCGACGGGGCTGCCCAGGCAATTTTTAAACCCCACTTTCCTGACCCGACCTTGGGTCATATCTTACTTGTGGGAGTAAGATAAAAACTGGCCTTGTGCCTAACTCCTGGAGAGGAGTAAATCAATACTCTAATACCCATCCAAATTGTCCCCTTATAAATCTAGCCCGATATCACAGTAGCGCATTAAGGTTTAAAAAAGAAATACAAGTCTCAAGGGTATAAGTAAAAGTTGTACAATTCCCTCGACAGTACTCGAACACAGCACGTCGAGGCCACATAGTTTTGCTTAAAATGGCATAGCCGTTCTTTTATGGTGTGTACGTATTTCCTTGTTAAGCATGTTTTGAATCTGATACAAAATAAATCTCCAAACAGGATTGATGTCAATATTACATTATTACTAGTTGTAACTTATGAAATAACACTGCCTACCATTCCTTTGTAGTAAAATAATTATCGAAGTAGCCGGAAACCAGAGGTTTCACGAAACCGAAAGTTATTTATGCTTTCCATGCTTATCGTTGAAGTCGAATTATCTGCACCCGATCTCTCTCTCTCTCTCTCTCTCACTCGCGCGCGCTCTTTCTCTCTCTCCCTCTCCCTATCTCTCTCTCTCTCTCTCTCTTTCTCTCTCTCTCTCTCGTGGTATGGGTAATTTTAGAAGTTCATCTAAATAATATCCTCCACTCTATAATAAAGACCAATATGTATGTATTTTTATATAGATAAATGAATAAATATAAATCCGTCCCGTCACACATACGTTAACGAGTAAAAAATGTGTTTCTTCTAGCCCACGGACAAAACCATTTGAAGTGATGAGAAGAAACAGGAAAGCAAGTAGCAAGTCAGACAGCCTGCCAGCTGAAATGAGTTCAGAAAGAAATAATCCATACAGAATAAAAAGTCAACGGTGCGTGTTTTCTATTTTTCTTTAGGTCATAAGAAATGATAATGATAATTTATATATGAAAAATTAAATTACAGGCGTAATATATATATACATATTAGTGCGAACACTGGCGAAGCATAATTTATCGAGAGTGTGCACTAGTATATATATATATATATATATATATATATATATATATATATAGAGAGAGAGAGAGAGAGAGAGAGAGAGAGAGAAAGTGGGTTCGAGACAAATTGGATTATTTTTATATTCTTTCATTTCAGAAGTATTTAATAGCAGTAAAGTGCAACGGATAGCTGTTTCTGTATACTATTGGTGGGTTTAAGAGCTTAAGAATATAGACATATTGAATGAAAGTGGCCTGCATTATCATGATAAAAATTTTGGAAATCTTAGTTACAGCTCAATGCCTCTTTGAATGGTTTGAAGACCGTGAGATGTGAGCTGAAGAATTGCGACGGATATGTGGTAGCAGTGACAAACAGGACGGATTATTGCAGGCAGTCTGACTATGTTTGCAGAAAGAAAGCCAGCGAGAAGCTGTAAAAAAGTGCGGCAAGATTCAGGCAATGCAGTTCGGGTCTTGGCGAGAATGATGGACATTGACTGTCGAATATAAAGAATGCGCTGAACGAGAATCATCGCTATTACTCATACAATGTATTAAGCAATATCGGATCGGATATATATATATATATATATATATATATATATATATATATATATATATATATATATATATATAAACTTTATAAAGGAATAAAATAGTTTGAATTTACTTTCTCTTACTCTCTCTCTTTCTCTCTCTCTCTCTCTCTCTCTCTCTCTCTATATATATATATATATATATATATATATATATATATATATATATACATATATGAAAAAGACAGAAACGAAAGTAAATTAAATACAGTAAAAAATAATGTGTTAAATTGTTTTTCCTTTCTGTCATTTTCATACATTCTGTCCTCACGGAATTGCCTTTTATGATATATCGTGTATTTAACCCTCATATATATATATATATATATATATATATATATATATATATATATATATATATATATATATATATATATATATAATACCAGTTTTAATTATACAAACATTTAGCGGCTACACATCATGACATGTTTTTTTTTTTACTGAGTTCACCCCAAACATAGCAAGTTGCCATTGTAGACGTCAAGTGATACTGAGATATATGGTAAACGTTTAGGGGATCATACTAAATTGGGAGCTGTTTAGCTAGATGTTTGGTTTGTTCACATTAGTTTTAAATGTCTACATGTCGGTAAAGTCGGGGAAACAGGAAGCAGGGAGGAAGCTCCAAAGTCCGGCAGCTTGAGAAAAAAGCTATTGGAGTAGAAGCCTTTCCGGCATCTGGGGACCTTCACAGTGAATGGATGGGATTTGGCTGATTATCGGGTTGGTCGAGTGTATTTACGTTGAGGGGGTATCAGAGCAGCAGGTTCAACAGAGCACAATCCATTGAAGTACTTGTAAAACGGGCACAAGGAAGCAACATTGCGGCGGTGGGATAGGGGCTGGAGCTTGGTGGATAGTGAGAGACCTATTAAGTTGGCGACTCTTTTTTTAACCTTGTCTAAGAGGGAAAGACTAGTGGATGATGCCCCAGTCCATATGTGGCAACAATACTCCATGCATAAGCGGATGGTAATTTTGCAGAGATATAGGATAATAGCAGGTGTGAGAAGTTTACTAGCACGGTAGAGGGAGCCCACCTTCTTTGCAGCAGTTCTGGCAATGTCTTCAATATATTTGTCGAATTCATTTTATCTGTGAAATTTAGGCCGAGGAGTAAGTAGGGTGTTATTTGCCATGACAATCGGTGGTTGAAGAGTTTTCTTGTAGTTATTGAAGGAAAGTAGCTTTGTCTTTGCGGCATTAAAAGTTACCGACGATTTTTTTAATCCCAATCCACTACAGACTGAGGGTCATTTTCTGAGGATTCAGCCATTTACTCAGATATGTTCGCGTCGGTTTAGCTATATATATATATATATATATATATATATATATATATATATATGTGTGGGGGGGGAGATGAAATGAAAAAAACAGTACTACAAATGAAATACATTCAAATTTACTCATACGGTTATATTTCATTATTTCGTCTTTTTATAATTTAGAGACTTCATCAAAACATGTTTTTTAAATATTTTCATTCGAAAATATAAACATGGACTATAGAGCGTGGGGTAGAAAAAAAGATGGAAAGAATAGCCCAAAGAAAGGGGGTATTTCAACTTTTTTTTTTAAATGTTTGATTAACAGACAATAAAACATTGTGCATTTAAAATATGAAATCTTCATCACTTCAGCGAAAAGTATAATTAAATTTATTATCTCTCAAAATCTTGATATATTCGAAATATTTTACATTACATGCTAAAAGAAAAGCCTTTGACATGCATACAACTATGAAACAAAAGAAAACATAACCTCCAAAATTACTGGTATCCATAGAACCATCATCCTATCTTTAAACAGTAGTAAATGAAACTTTATGAGAGCACCGATTTTACTCTGATGTTAACGGCGCAGCAAACAAAAAGCTAAAGTTCTTTTGGCGATTTGGGCGAAATACGAAGAGGAAAAACTCGACTGAAAAAAAAGCAACTCATTCCAACTGGCAGTAGACACGAATAACCGGAACAACGTTTCATACTGGACTCGAACACACATACACCACAGACGAATTTTCCAACGAACTCCGATCTTTACAGCATCTAATCCAGAAACCTTATACTAACCGGTGAATTATGCCACGTTTTATTGAACTAAAAAACGACTTATTCAAATAACCGACCGCGATTCGATTTGCTGCCGGGGATTGTGGAAAACGAATTATTTGTATAACCCGATAATCTCGGAATGGAATAGTCAGGGTCCCTTTTTCCATTTCAAAAACAGTCTGCTTTTCGACCGGCGTCAGCGTCTGTTATCACTGGGATACTATTCGATTCATCTGGCACCGATCCTCTGAATGTATTATCTCATCCTTCCGATACATGACGCAAAACGCACGTGTTCTTTTGCGGGGCTGTTAAACTTCACAATCATTACATAAATATAAACAACACACCTCTCTATGATAAATTATTTAAACTATGAATGTCAATTATGTAAACTACATTAAAACCCATTACAAACATAAACAACGACTCAAAATACATAAACGCTGCGACAAAAACTACATTGGTGAAACACAATAAAACTTAGATCCAAAAATACACGAGTATAAAATAGCCATTAAAATAAAAGATTAACTAAACGCCTTTTCTACCAACATGTTAGATTTCGACCAGACATTCAATTTCACTCATTTCCATACTAATAAAACCGATCGACAATAAAAGTCTTCACATACTTACTGAATCAGCTATATGTTCCCAATATAGCCGAATTATCGAACAACAAATAGGTGTCTACCATATAACACCTATTTTACCTAAAATCATAATCCGAGAAAAGCATATTATGCTAAACAGTGATTAGAAAGAAACATTCTCTACGTACACATTTATTTCTTCGAAAATATATATAAAAATCATTTTTTTTTGTTTTCTATAATGTTACCTTGCATTTTCTTTTCATCTACCTATTCCTTTTCTTTCCTTCCCTTCCGGGCGAGGTCTGCACCGAATGTTATTTACATAAACTTTTCTCGTTCCTTGACTTGTATTTTTCTTAGATAATAAAAAAATGTCAAAGCATTGTTACCCCCTTTTTTCTTCTCTTCTCCCATTCGTCTACACCCCTGTCTGTCTCTCATGTCTGTGTTTTTAATCTATATAATAAAATAATGTTGTTTTCTTCCGTACCCGTTCAGACATTATAGGAAAATAACCGATCATTTCATATGCTAATCTGTTCCTCTAAGCAACTAGCCAAAGTGCTCATAGGTGTTTCCAGAAATTATTCATTTTTCCCCATCCTTTCAATATTTATTATATTTTATCCGGAAAATCTGACTCTCACAAACAAAACTTCCAAAGAGAAAGTAGCTACATTTATTACACACTTTAAATAACTTACTCTAACCGCTACCCAAATCACAGGGTATTTTGTTTATAGGAGGGAAATTCTGTTTACGCACTGCTACATTCCAGATTTAGAGAATATCATTCGACAATTCCGGCTGCTTTAAACTTATACGTTTTGGGTAACCGGATTACGTTTTAGGGTTAGGATTAGGATTAGGGTTAGGGTTTAGCATGCAATTTTAGAGGTTTATAAACTTATTTTAATTTTATTAGTTATTATTATCGACGATATATTTTCTTATATACTTTTATAATAACACAAACAGGTCACAAATACGTAGCTAAGAAGTTATGACGTGTGGAAAGCCATGCCCTCGAAACAAAATAAACAGTGGGATTTCTTCTTAGACTGAATAAAATTATTTTCTTCGGGAATATTCTGTATTGGGTCCTACGTTATTACAAAACAATAACACACTCAGTATAATGAATAAAATAATTTATTACGACTAAACATAAATGTTTGCTTGGATTATTTGTCAGAGAAAAATACTACATTTCCGATTAAAAATAGCTGTTTGTTTTTCTTATATTTACAATATTTCTTGTGGAAAATCACACTACCCTAACAAATTAAACATTGCCTTTGGTAAGAAGGAGTTCTTCTTACGCGAATAAAAATAAAATATCCCGCCAGCGATTAAACATTGAATTAACGTTCGATTTCCACGGCGTTATCGAGTAAATTTGAACTTTATTTCATGAAGATACACACAATATAAGTCTGATCATCAAAATGTGAAGTGATACTATTGAAAGAATTGAACGAATTATTTATTGCACGGAAACTTTGATATTTTTTCCTTAATAAAATTTTACAAAATCGAGCGAAATTTTTTGTTTGCTAAGCGAAAACATCCCTTCCCCGATTTTGCAGGGATTTCTGTGTAGCTGACTTGCTATATTTTTATAATGATCTTTATGCTACACTGCCCACATCCTCCTTCTTATAGCTGTCTTTCTGTCTTTCCCTCTCTCTCTCTCTCTCTCTCTCTCATTCTCTCTCCTAACTTGTTTCATGTTCTTAACTGGTTTAAACTCAAGGCAAAATATCTAATGACGCTGTTATGTACAGCACAGTTGTAGTTGACTTGAAATATTTTTATAATAGTCTCTATGCTATAACTGTCACATCATATCTCTCTCTCACAAACACACACACTCTCTCTCTCTCTTTCTCTCTCTCTCTCTCTCTCTTTCTCTCTCTCTCTGTATGTGTGTATCTCTCTATCCGAACCCTTTCTAAATAATAAACCGCCCACTGTTGTCCTGTTTGTTTAGAATGGAAGTGGGATCTAAGTGGAAGGAAAAAGAAAACGGAGGATGGAGTTTGGAGAATGGGTAGTGGTTTTCCCATATAAATGCCATTTGGGAGAGGCCGAGAACAAAACCAAATTAAAGTGACGAGTGGCCACCTTGGAGGATGACCAGGGGTGTAACTCATTCACTCGACAAGCTAAGAGGCTAAACTTACCTGAAGGGCTGGGGTCCGACAGACAGGCAGAAAATACGCACACTTTGAACGTAGCCAAAAGGCCAACTAAGCATAAAAAGGCATAAAAATGACAGATGAGTTGCTTAATATTCTAATTTTTACTTTTGTAAAATTAAATAATTATTTTCCTTTTCTCCCGGACAACGTCGGGACACGTGTCTGGCTAGTAGTGAATATTTTAAAAAGAAAATAACAACTTATTTTCGAAGAACCAAAGACTAAATATTAAAATCTGACCGTGTGACTTCATTTGTTTCCATTGTTTAGTATATCGAATTTTTCTATTTATATCTTCTACATTTTGTCGGAGTTTATCCAAACTGTTCACTCCATAAAAATGAGACACAGCATTTCACTACATAGCTCTTACTTTTTTAAACGATTTTATTGTTTTATTGGTGTTTGTATCCGTATTTAATATTTTTTTTCGTATCTAACGTTACCTGTTTGTTTACTTATAAAGAACTAGCGGGACCCGTGAAAATTTCACAGTTCTGTCCTTCATCTGTTTTATATTTCTACCGTGCTTAAAAGAAGTTTGTAACATATTTCCATTCTACGTACGACCGAGAAAGTGTATTTAGTTTGAGTTACACGTTGAACACAACAGCGACATCAGATTAAATCTTTAAAAATACTCTTTATGCATTGCTTCTTCCCCAATCGGGCGATCAAAATATTTGAAACGGTGTGGAAGGTGATAACGTACGTACGAACATAAAATTGCCTTAGCGTATGATATATATATATATATATATATATGTATACATATATACATATATATATATATATGTATACATATACATATATATATACATATATATATATATATATGTATGTATACATATACATATATATATATATATATATATATATATATATATATGTATGTATACCTATACATATATATATATATGTATGTATATATATACATATATATATATATATATATGTATGTATACATATACATATATATATATGTATGTATACATATACATATATATATATGTATGTATACATATACATATATATATATATATATATGTATACATATACATATATATATATGTATACATATACATATGTATATATAAATATATATATATATATATATATATATATATATATATATATATATATATAAATATGTTTAAATATTAAAGTATTTAATACCTACAGACGACGTCGTTTTGGGTTTCTACTCTCATCAGTGCATGAGTGGTGGTTGTAGGCGGTCGTATAGGCCCAAACGCAGTTCGTAGATAAAGCCAAGAACAACGCCCCTAACGCTTATGCCCACACGGCCGCGAAAAATTGTCACAGACAGTAATTGACATTAACGTACAGATACCCATATCAATGGTGTACGACACTCGAGCGGAACTTTGCATAATCGCTAGGATGGCAACAATTGTATACATATACCCCTTATAATATCATCAAAATTGTTTTAAATAAGAAGCTCAATGGAGTAATGCTTCTGGCTTCCTAGCCTTTCTTACTAATTCCAGGATGGCGGTTTGAGAATCGGCTCACGTTGTCAGATGTTTTGGGGGATTTTTCTTAAATTGTCATCTTTTAAGTGAGTTTTTTGCGTTCTTCTCATCTTTCTTGCTAAACTTTCTTCCTATTTGTTTTGGAATAGTGTGTTTGTTTCATTTTTATTTTTAGTGTTGATTATCTCTGACGAGCAGCAAGTTAAACCAAAGACTATATTTTTCATAACGAGTTCTTAAAGTGTCCTAAGACGGAAAGGAAAACAATATAAGCATTCGCCGAAATAATGAAATAAAAGAATAAATTAAAAATTGTGGTTGTGGACGGATTTTTTTCTTTCGTCATTGGAATGCAACCAACCAGTATATATATATATATATAAATATATATATAAGATAAGTTCATTTTATATTCCAATAATCATGGTTTTTATTTTCAATTTTTTTTTTTTCACATTTTCCAAAATCGAGTTAACTTAAACGGTTTATAAATAAATACTAAACATCCTTCACCAAAACACCGTCGAATGACAGTATTTACATTGCTTGAATAGATGGCCTAATATATCTAACTAGCTCTTAGATTGTAAATTTAAAAATAGATTATCTCTGCACTTAGTTTCGCCTTCAAATGAGATAAATAGGTATTGGAAAGTTAAATTAAGTAATTTTAGGCAATTAAAATTACCCCCGAGTAAATTAAAAGTTTTTATAAATAAATGATAGAATTAAATAACTATATTAAGAAATATTACTGAATTAAAAATTTTCGAATGTCCGCGTATTTTTTTGTTTTTTTTTGGGGGGGGGGTCTTGCTAACTCTGTACCGAAAAAAATCAAAATGGTGTCCTAAGAAGATTTTTTTCCTTGT
The DNA here is from genome assembly GCA_963556195.1 of Sepiola atlantica. Lineage (NCBI taxonomy): Eukaryota > Metazoa > Mollusca > Cephalopoda > Sepiida > Sepiolidae > Sepiola > Sepiola atlantica. The sequence continues at coordinate 131,241,596 of OY744522.1, forward strand.
GTGAAAGTTTTTTTCTTTGTTTTTTTATTTTGTTTTTGTCCACAATGACCCATAGTGTGGTGTAGGTTTTTTTTTCAAGACTTTTCAATTTGAGAACTTTTCTTCTTTGTAGATTTTTCTGATGATCTTGAGGTGTTGCAGAGCCGATATTAATATAATAATGTTCGTTGGCACACTTCCAGGGAAACGAGTCGTAAAAATACATCTCACAGGAATGTTATGTTTTTTGAAAATGTGAAAAATACAAATTGAAAAACAAACATGATTATTGGAATATTAAATGAACTTATTCTATTTATATATGTTTCGTTGTTACTGGTTGACAATCATCGCGCTGAATCTTTTCAGAAGAGAATACTAATTAAAAGGTACTGATAGTACATGCTAGTACATATATTGCCATAACCTATATATATATATATATATATATATATATATATATATAAATATATATATATATAGTACTTGAATAAATTATGTGTTTTTGATATAGCATTACCAATGATTTCACTGAACTCTGAACGATAATCAGACGGCATAAAACACGATGAAAATTGCGAACCTAAAATCGCGAAAGCGGAAATAAATCCGCTTTCTCGTGCTTATTCTGCAGATATTCTCTGCTGGACACTGGAGTTACGTCAAACTGGTAGCCAGGTGTTTAATTTTTTTAAATTATCTTTGTTTTGCAGATATATTTTCGCTTTTATCTCATTATTGTTTTTGTTCTTTGCTACATTTTATTAATCAATTAGTCCACGTACTTTTTTGTTAACAGAAAATAATATTTATGTTATTATGAGGTGATAATTATCAACCACTCTACGCGCGTCCGTATTACATGTGTATGTAGGATAATTAAGAGATCGGTTTATTTACGGCCTATAATTTAATAGGGGACGATGTAAAATGCTAGAATTGTGAATTTTCTGCAACGGTCCAAATAGCCAATCTAAAGCCCGACAGAACAAAATGGTTTATTTTAATAAATCAAAAAGAGTTTCGCAAAAAAACAAGAATTATAAATTTCTTTATGGGCGTCATAATAAAAAGTGTAACGAATTGAATTATGGAATACAATTCAATGGGGGACGAATAAAAATGCTACACCGGTTGATTTGTTTCGACGAGGAGTGCCAGAGGTTTCATTGATTCTGAGCAAATTTACAAATGGGCCCCGAATAGGTTAGAACTATAAATTTACTTAAATGTTCATGAATAAATATCGTTTACTTACACCGTTCCTTGCCAATCAATGCCGAGTACATTCTTCGACCCAACACCAAAAATTTAATATTATAAAATGTAAAAAATAATTACAAACAAAAGTGCTATAAAACAGACGCAAAAGGGCACAGGGTTCCTCGTGCATTCATTGGTAACGTCAGGGCTTCTTGTTGGGTTATATATATGCATATGCATATATATATATATATATATAGTAAGCTGCATTTTGTATTGATGTTATTCGTTGGGCGGGTAATATTACTATATAAACGATTTATTTAGTCCGCGAGGCTGCATATAAAAAATAACACAGTAAAAAATAAGACTCGTACAGAATTTGAACTTGTGCCTCAGAAGAGTGGCTGTCTTTTATGGGCGTCATCTTGAACCACTTTATATCTAGCTCTGTGTTAGGCGGTCCCTTTTCTGGGGCCAGGTTCAAATCCTGTATGAGTCTCATATATATATATATATCATTTTTTTTGGGGGGGGGGGAAACCATAACAATGTGTGGTGTTAAAATAAATAAAATTTATGTTAATCTTAGCTTTCGAGAATTACAATTCTCCTTGTCAAAGAGTGTTTTTCTTATTCTTCTTTTTCGTCATCGTCCGATGGTAATGGACTTCTGGGTCAGATATATATATATATATATATATATATATAAGGGGAAAATATTCGACAGTATAGTATAATGATGGCAAGAAAACTATTTTTATCCGTTCCATATGACGTTTTAGTATATTATACGCCTTATTCATTTGTGACGCTGTCTCCGATAGAAAGGCATCTTTTTTGTCTTTGGGCTTTTGCATGTCTGAAGAAGTTACATAATATACCGAAACGTCATATTGAATGAATAAAGCCTTTTCTACATAAAACACATTTTCTTGTCATTTTTTTTTACCAGATTGGGCTTTACAACAATAATAAACGATGACTTTATCAGTGTCTTAAAGATAAGTGAAACTAATTGTACATTATGCCTCGACCTTATTAA
>OY744522.1:131248822-131273822 GCA_963556195.1 Sepiola atlantica
GTCACGCTTAAGCTAGAAATAGCATTTTCGTCGGTCTGTCACGTTTACGTTAGAAATAGCATTTTCGTCGGTCTGTCACGCTTAAATTAGAAATCGCATTCATATCGTTAAACACGCTGATTAAATGGACGTGCCTTGACAATATCCATAATTGTGTAAGTCCCATTAAATTGTATGTAATAAATGTTGTTACTACTTGAACTATCATCGGAACTGTTAGTCAGGGTTCAAGTACAGGTATCAGATAGTCGTGCTTGCAAATGCAACCTGTCATTGTTATTTATTTTTAAATAGACAGCAGACGACATGATACGCCTTCTTCGCCTACGAAAGGAAGACGGTTGCTATCGTTTTAAGCATGCATAGCTTTCATATGCGGCTAAAATCACGTTGACACACTAGTTCTTGTTAGACCACAGAAGTTAAGCGACGTTGAATTTTGTTAGTACTAGATGGGTGACTGTTTGGAATACCAGGTGCTGTATGTGGAAGGACGACGACACATTCACAGAGCTCTTCCTGCAAAAACTAACGTCGACAAGAGATTGCGACTGGCAACCGTCTTCATCTATATATGTCTACCTTTCTTAATAGCTGCGGCTGTAGAAAAACTTAATCCAGCTGTAGGATGTTTACAATACAACAGTAAAATGTGATATATATATATATATATATATATATATATATATATATATATATATATATATACATATATATATACATATATATATACATACATATATATATACATATATATATACATATATATATATATATATATATATATACATACATACATATATATATATATATATATACATTTTATGGTTTTAATATAATTTTTTATATGAATATTATCAATGAAATGTTTTACATAAAATTAGTGCAACAAGGTTTCTTTATTAATTTAGTGTCTATTTATTTGCTTCCCAACGAGGGCAGAATTAGACACAAGGTCGCTTTTTTAAATCCAACTCCCCACAAAAGGGCACTCTGGATTAGGGCAGAAATAAATAAAAAATTGCCTCAATCTAGAAGGACTATTTATTTGCCTCCCCACGAGGGAAGATTTAGATACAAAGTCGGTTTGTAATGGGGAGGGGAGAATCCAGCTCTTCAAAAAGGGGCACTTTGCATTGGGACAAAAATAAAATTGCCTCAGTCTCCTTCACTAACCGACGACAGAAAAGATGAAAGGGGGTATCAGAACAGGCACCACACTGTGATCCAAGCCAAAAGACCGACGTTTCAATTGAGTCGATGCCGCAGCACTTTCTAGGGAGAGGAGCAGGGAATTATCGTCTCATATTGTTTGGTGAATGTCTATGACTTTTTTGCCCAAACATTTGTTTGTTTGTTTTTTCGTGGGGGAGGGGTATCAACCCAGCTGCAAATATTTTTAGAGGGGAGAGGGGTATTTCCTACTGGAGTTAGTTTCTTTTAGGGATTACGCTTAGCTATAGGTGTTACCTTTGTTGGTCTTATGGGTGAGGTTTAGTAACTAATAAGCGGTTACTTTCTAGAATAGTATCTCCTCTGATAAATACAGTTTATCTTTGGTTTCGAGGCAAAAATGACCCATAATACTTGACTTTTTCCTAAACTTTAATCGTAGTCGAAAATTAATTTCTATCCGCTCAAAATCAGCGGCACCGCTTTTATTTTATAAGTAACTAGCAAGACGACCCGACGTTGCTCGGGATTGAATTAGGATCGCTGCCATGAACTTTTTGTTTTACTTTTCTCATAACACCATTTTACTCTCTTTATTTTACTGAGCCTCTTCCTCCTCCCGTTTCGATCCCTAATATTAGTCGGAAGAAACTGAAATGCTCGAAAACTTACCGAATTAGTGTCTCATACATATGGTTTAAATTTCATTAAAAGTAGATATACGTATTTGAAGTTTTAAAGGGGTTCTGTCCCCTTGGGGCACTTAGAGGTGGGGCCACGTAGATATTCGACACATAGAGGGTAACGTAGAGATTCGAAACCACTTCCATTGTTTTCCCAGATAATTTTATACATATAGTATAAATTTCATAAAAGTAAGATTTATTTGAGGTTTTAAAGGAGGTGTGTCACCCATAGCTCTCTTAAATTAGAAGGGGGCTTAGAGATTCGGGACTACTTCTATTGTTTTTCCCAGAATGTTATATACATAGGATTTAAATTTCATAAAAATAGGATATTATTGAAGTTTTAAGGGGGTTATGCCCTCATAACCCCCTAAAGTGTGCACTTAGAAATTCGGGAATACTTCCATTGTCTTCTCCTGTAAATTTTACATTAGAATACACTTTTAGATTTTATGTAGATTCTTTATCCTTCCTTTCTATAGGGATACACAAACATCACACACAAGCACACAGACATTGAGTTTTATATAGAGAGATAATGAAAACAGCGATTACCGTGGCCGTGATGAATTCAAATGTAATTTTGAGGTCTTCAAACTGTCAATTTGAATGTAGTTTTGACTAAAATTAAAGTGTGTATGCCAAAGTCGAGCATTGTATGGTTTAAGTATGATCGTAAAACAATGATATACAGTATTTCTTAAAGGGCCACTATTCTAAAAATAACCCTAATTGAGAATAAGAATTACTGTTAGTGAGGGGGTAGATATTAGTGATTAGTATACAAGTATAAAGCGATACAAGTTGGTCAATTATGCACTTGAATTAGTCTACCAAATGTCTGCCTTCACATAAATTTAGTGGGGTAAGTTTTATTTACTTGCCTCCCCCACGAGAACATAAAGATGGATAATCCTGTCCTCCAACTGGGCACAATAATAACCTGTATAATCCATTACGAATAAGGGCGCCTTGGAAGACAGGTAATAAATAACCTCCCCTCTTTCGAAAGGAGAGGGTGATGCCTGGGAGAGTCGTCTCCTATAGCAGATTGAAGGTGTTGAAAAATTGTTGAATGAAATGACGGCGTTTAAGGTTGACCGGTATGATTTGAAAATATGTTTCTTCAATCCTCTCATAATATTGTTCATCATCCAACTGACAATCTCATTAACCATTATCCTCGAGTGGCTTTTGACCTTAATGAGTGGTGACACATTAGTATATATATATATATATATATATATATATATATATATATATATATATATATATATATATATATATAACTAGTAATTTGCCTAACAGAACGAATCATTTCGTATTTTACAAATTCATTTTGTGTTTTATTTTTCATCTTTACTTTAATTTGATGGAGCATTCTATCGTTTTTCTTAGGGAAAAGAATATTTTCTTTTCAATTTGCAATCTTTTTACGCAAAAGTTTACAAATAATAAAAATGGTTCTCCGTCTTTTTTTACGTAAAATAGAAACTATTTAGCAAAAAGAAAAAAGGGTTCAGTTTCTTTCCCGTCATGATTATCGTTTCTACTTATCAACCTTTAAAAGCTAGAGAGCTCCATCAGATTAGTAGGTAAAATGACAAGGAATGAAAACTAGACCTTATTGCTAAAAAAAAAGGTTTTACAGACAGATAGAGAGAGAGAGAGAGAGAGAGAGCGCGAGAGAGAGAGAGAGAGAGAGAGAGAGAAAGAGTGGGGGAGAGATAACAGCAGTTAGTAGCTACAATGTGGGACATATTTACGGAAGACACCGGTCAACCATAAACCATGTGCCCAAATTATGTTACCACTCCTCGTCTGATTGTGTATACATGTTTGTCGTCTCTACGTGACTTACACATTATTATTATTATTATTATTATTATTATTATTATTATTATTATTATTATTATTATTATTATTATTATTATTATTATTCCTTTTTTATTATTTGTTATTAATCCATCATTTGTCGAAATCAAAAACGCAGTAACATAAAGTATCAAAAATAACTTTTTTTAAATACTACTTAAAAAAATAATTTAATAACGAAATCAAATCCACCAGAATGCATTTCGATTTCTTCGTACATCCATTTTAACCTTTTGTTAATAGATGAAAAAAGAAGAATGGATTACTCTGTGACCCTTCGAAGTTTGTAAGGAATCTGGAAGCATTTAAACTGTCGAATAAAAAATAATTTCCGGCATTAAAATTCTTAACAAATTCTCATGTATTAAAAAACCGACAGTTTTGAGAAGCTATTTAATAATCCAATAATTTATATTTATTTAAGAACAAGTATGTATAGTTTTAGAACCATTTGATTCAATTAATAATTTAATCACTGAACGATACCGTAATAATAAAATTTGACTTTTAAAATGCTATAAAAAATAATAATAATAATTTGGTTTCAAAAAAAAACGGCATGGGTAAAAAAATAAAACTGAAGTAAACAAAAAAAAAAGTTTTTTTTTAATTAAAGCTTATGACTTCCGGGCAACGTCATTTAGGAACAGATAGTTGTAAAATAGTTGTAAAATAAAGTGATTTATGGGATTGTTTTTAGTATTTTAACTTTGTGTTTTTGTTTTCATTTTTTTTTTTTCTTCTTCTTCTTTTCGTCAAAACGTTGGAGGCGTTTAGCAAAACTCGGAAACGTCTTCGAATTTTTCCGATCATTTTCTCTTTCTATTCCTAAGAAATACCTGGATTTGTACCAATAAATAACAAATGGTGAATTGTTATTTTCCTTCGGAAGTCAAAAGTAATCCCTCCTCCATATAAACAAGGAGGGGCTGAAAAATAGTGCCCTCATTTTGTTTAGAAGCACAAATTAACCATGATACTTAATGTTTGCCTTTAAACTTAAGCTTAATTCAATCCAGAAATAATTTTCTAATCGACAGTTTTAAACGACTTCAAAAATACGCAGTGATTTCGAAGTTTCGCGATTCAACCGCATACACAAGTAAGCAAGCCATAGTAATCCATTTTTTGACCGGGTTACTATGATAGCGTGACCGTACGTGAAATGATATATACTCAATTTTTAAGCAGGGGTTCAGTTTTTATGTAAGACTAACTTAAACTTTATTTTGCGGCTAGTGCTTAAACAAAATAATACCGTTTACAAACGCCTTTTCAAAATACCATACAGGAGGAGGGGTCATTTTACGTTAAGCTTACGTAAGAAACTGAAATACCCGCTAAAAATCGAACCAGTCATTTTTATTTTCAATTTTTTTGTTTTGATAATCTGAGAATTTAGTGTTTTCGATTAAACAGCATATCAATTCAAATATTTGACGATGAATGTATTTTTGTGACTTTTGCTTTGTTTTTGTTTTGTTTTTTTTGGTGGAAATTGCAATTGCTTGAAAATTGTGTTGATTCGGCTTTTTGCTGTGTACCTACGAACATTCGATTCTTATGATGATCCGGTGTTTGAAAAAAATTATTTCATTGTATGACTTAAAATAAACATTGCCGTGAAACAGCTGTAAAAAACTAAAATACCATTGCGTGTGCTCTTTATTTGGAATATGATTTGATAATGATTTAAACAATTAAGAATACGCACACCCATATATTTCCTCTAAAAATGTAACAAGTTGGTGTTTTTTTTTTAATAAATAAAAAGTTAACAGAAACAAAATAATTTAATTAGCTATATTTTTTTAAATTCTAGCCATGATCCTCCGATGAATTTCGGTTGAAAAAAGATTTTCTTAGGAGACAATTTACTCAAATGAAGAACCCACTTTTATTCAGCTACTTTTATATACTAACGACACTCCGTTGATAAATCTTTATTGACAAAAGTTCTATTTACGAAAATAAACCTTTTATATTATGATTTTGTTATTATTATCCTAGCGTTATTACTCTGAAGAATATTAACAGAAACGAGATCTAAAAATCGAAATCGGGAGACAAATACAAAAAAAAAAACTGAGCTCTACTTTTATTTGTAACAAGGTGTGTTTGCCCGGCGTTGCCCGGTAGAATACATATTGCTCAGTGTAGGGCTTAGACAAAAAATAATTTAAAATACAATCATGTTACGTATAGGCGAGAAACACAAACATATACACACGAGATCTTGTCTCATAGAGATTTCTAAATTCTACCGATATTCCTCTGATGAATACTAGTTGAAAGAAAATCTTCGAAAAAGACAAATTCACTGAAAAAAAAAAACAAGCTTTTAAACATGTTTATATTTTAACTCTTTGTCTTATTTGGATGACTCGGACTAGTATTCTCAACTTGTTTGTTATTTTCACAACGTTTCAGCCGATGTAACCTTCGATGTGACTTACGACCTTCTTCGGGTATATGTTTAATACAAATTCTCAACACTCATCTAAAGAATCCTGTTAACTCGTTGCTTTATTTGATTTCGTCAGGCGAGAATCTTTAAAACTGAAGCGACATCTGAATGTGGCTTTTATTAAAGGCTCTACCTACGATTTGATTTGTTATTCTTTATACAGGCGAAACAGAGTACTTTTCATCATATTTACGATTGGTGTTATTGGATAGGGGGTTTATTACGGTGAAGTGGATGACGGTGCAGACTGACGACCAGGGCGTGACAAGTTCGAATCCAGTCTGTTTCATAGCACGACTGTCACTTATATGTTGTTGGTGACCTTCACGTGGTCCCCCTGTGAGTTCTAGAAGAAATCGGCGAAACCAATGCCAACAACAGAAGCAGGCCGATTAAGAAATTGTACAATGATGTTTAATGGATGAACAAATATACTTTTAGAAAATTGAAACAAAAAGTAAACAACTAATAAAACTCACTTTTGAGCAAAATAATCTAAGATTTGAGCTATTTTTCTTCTTTTTTTTGTTGCTTTTCCTAATGTAATCTGGTTAGTAATTATTATAACATTAGTGCTTTTACAATATATGATCTACCGAATGTTTAGGGTTAGGGTTAGTGTTAGATAGAATTTTAAAACATTTGGTAGATCAGATATTAGAAAAGCACAACAACTACAATAACGATAAGAACAACAACAACAACAACAATAATAATAATAATAATAATAATAATAATAATAATAATAATAATAATAATAATAATAATAATAATAAATGATTGTGCTTGTTTTGAATAATTTTAGAAAAAAATGGTGAACACAACACAGCGAAATGTTTAACAGTTTCCTCTCTTCTTGAGAGTCGGTGCTTGTTTCGTTATTGGCTCGGACACACGGTCACAGACGCCGAACGCGCGGTAGTGAGCGCACCTTGCCGTATTGTCGAAGAGAAGAGCGTCTGTGCGCGTGTGCAGGGCTGAAAAGCAGGGAGAGGGTAGAGTTCGAAAAGGAGCTGGAGACAATATCCTCCTCTTTTTAACTATTCCCTTCCTCTCCCCCCCCCTTCAGAACGACAACATCAATAAATAACAACAAAAAAGTTGATTTAAACATCACAATCAAAAATAGAAATTGAAAAAAATCGGGGTCGTTTTCAGATTGGCGGGTACAATTCAAATGACAAAAAAATAGCATGAACATAGCATTCTAGCGTATATACATATACGGATATATTTATTTATTTCGCTACTTTTATTCCTGCTATAAAACTATTAATTATCTTGTTTACCGTTCGTTTACAGCTTAGCGACTCCGTTGAAAGGATGTTAACAAGGAACAAAGTTTAGTGTCTGTTCTGATCCGCAGTCAGTGAAAGAAAATTCCTTCTAGACTGAGATAAGTTTTATTATTTGTCCCAATTCTCTTATTTCTCCACATTAAAAAAGGACCTTGTAAGAAGGCCAGTAAATAGGGACATTTTTGTTTTGTGACCATATACTTCATTCAATTCGTCGTGCCTGCACTTATTTATTGCTGTTTTAAAGATTTGAAAAGTTTTTTGTTTTTTTCAAATTAGCCAAAAAATGATGAAATGTAGGCATGACTCTTGATAGGAAAATACACAAAATTCAATTTACAGTGCGGATTTTAGTATGTTGAATTACCTATTTCAAGTAATAAATGTCACCTGCCTCTCACAGCAGCATGGTAAGACACTAGGTCAGTTTATAGTGGGAATACACTTCCCCCAAAAAAGAGGATTTTGCTCCGACTAAAACGAAACAGCATAGTCGGTTTCGTCAACATTCTCTTACGGATCCTTGGGTAACCTTTCCACCTCTTCTTAAAGACAATAAAAGCTTCGCTGCTCGTCAAAAAAGAGGTAATACCTAGGAAAATGGCCTACTGAGATCGAACAGATATTACACTTGAATCCTAGCCCGATGATAATAATGTGTCCAAAATAGCTCGCAAACTAAAAATCATGAGTTTTTAACGGAATTACATAAACCCAGTGTAGCGTCGAATACAACTGTAATCGAACCATTGTTTACCAAACATGATACAAGGCAAAATGAATTGACACGAGAAAATGAGAAGGGATTTCTAGGAATTTTCATCTCATTTTCATACAAATATGACAAAAATGATTTGGATTATTCATACTACTATTCTCACCTTGGTTATTATATTCACAACGTTTCGGCCGATTATTTGGACTACTATTCTCATCTTGCTTGTTATACTAACAATGTTTCGACCAATGCTACTCCCGACCTTCTTCAAGTGCATCTTTTCAAATCTTTATGTCAAACCTAGGAACCTAGAAGATATTCTGAACTGAATGCTTTATAAAAGGTTCAGTTCGAAATAAAGGTTGCCCATTTCGAACAGAAAGTTCCCAAGTTCAAAAAGATGCACCTGAAGAAGGTCGGGAGTAGCATTGGTCGAAACATTGTGAGTATAACAAGCAAGATGAGAATAGTAGTCCAAATAATCCGAATTATCAATATTAATCTAAAACATTCCGAAACGTGAGAAAATTAATTTGTAGATGTTGTGATAATGAATCTTATAGATTAAGAACAAAATCAGTTAGGCATATTAATTACAATTGTTTCTATTTACTTGCCTCCCCACGAGGTCAGAGTTATCAAAAAGATCGGTTTTTAATGTGGGTAAAATCCAGCTTTCCAAAACGGGGAACTCTAGATTAGGACAAAATTAAAAACTGTTTTATTTTTTCGTTTTTTTTTTTTTTATATCTACAACGTTTTGGCCGATGTAACTACCGAGCTTCTTTAGGTGTGTCTTTCGAACTCGATAATCTTCCAGTCGAACTCGAGAATCTGTATGTCGAACTCGGGAATCTTTACATTGAACTTCGGGACCTGTATGGTATTTCAAACTGAATCCTTTATAAAAAGGTTTAGTTAGACTAGAAGCTTCCCAAATTCGAAAAGGTACACCTGAAGAAGGTCGAAGGCAACATCGGTCGGAGGTAAACAACATATATTTAGATTAATACGTTTAGTTATATACTAGTGAGTGTAAATTATACAAATAATCCAAAGAATTCATGCAGAGGGAAGTTGTGCCCGGCAAACTGAAAACTGCATCAAACGCAGACACATACACACATACACACAGCAGAAATACATATTTATAAATAATAACAAAAACAAACAAAACATATTGATGAAATGATAAAAAACGACTTATCTTTTTTTCCAATATTTTTAATTCTGTTGTTATATTTTTTGTGTTTTTTTTTGTTGTAAATTCCTTTAAATATTCACAATTTTTTTCGTCAATTTTTAATATATAATATATATATATATCGATGAATAGAATTTGGTCTTTTCTTTATACAATGTTTTTTTCATTCATTTACTCATTCAAACAATAGTTTTTTTAGTCTGTTTTTTTTTCACTTTCATTTCAATCTTTTTTACTGTCTTAAAAATTAAAAATTCTTTTGTGCACTTTTTTAAAATCAAAGTTTGTTTGTCATAATAAAAAAAAATCAATATATATATATATATATTTCCGAAAATATATCATGCATCACGCTGTTTTTTTTTTGTTGTTGTTGTTTTTTGTTTTAATAAATGGTTAATTTAGCACAAAAGTCTGGGAATAAACAAAGAAAATCAAAAGGAGAAAAATGAGACTTTATGATTTTATATGTTTATATTCCAGCTTTGTGGACTAAATTAACCGTTTATTTAAGGGTATTACCCAAGCAAAGTATTAACAAAAAAAGGGTAGTTTGATACATAATTCCTTGTCGGAAATACATTCCAATGTTTAACATTATATATATATATATATATATATATATAATGTGATATATATTGTTATATGGTATTATTGTTATTATTATAATTATCTATACTGTTAAGACTATCACTGTTCGTAAACTGGTTTCAAATCTATTGTCTTTCATTTGAACGCTACAAAGGGAAGAGTTTGTTGTTAGGTTTTCTGTGACCACTCGTGGCGAGCTTGTAAATCCTATTGATTTAGAACAACTATTGTTATTATTATTATTATTAGTAGTAGTAGTAGTAGTAGTAGTATTAGTATTACTATTGTTAATGTTTGTATTGCTATTATTATTATTATTATTATTAACATTATTTTGACTGTTCTTATTGTGGCTTTCCGTTGGAGCCTCGGTGGAGGAGGAGTCATTTGAATTATTTGATAAAGAAGAAGAAAGTTTTGTGTGTGTAGACAACGTCGTCGTGGTCGTTGTCGTCGTTGTTGTCGTCGTTGTGGTCGTAATGGTGGCACTGGACGGCGACGATACACTGCTATTACTGCGACAACAACCGCTACTTGTATCCATGTCCTCCGGGCTATCTAATTCGTCCCTGTTTTTAGAGTCTGTTCTGCTAATACTATCACAACTATTGTCACTGTTGTCGTTCAGACGCTGGTCGTTATCACTACTGTTGTTGTTGTTGTTGTTGTTGTGCCAGCTCGGGGCCGGCGCTGCTGTTGTTGTCGTCGTAGCCCTCGCCCTCGAGCACAGGAGAGGGTACTCTCCTAATTGCTGTTGGGCGTGAGAGTAAATGTCTGACGACGGTGTAAACGTCGACGATGAGGTCGTCGTCGTCGTCGTCGTCGGTGAGACGTCTGTGTTGACCAAGTTGGACGCTGTTGTCGAAGAAGGGTTGGCGTAGCTGTTCTCAAGGTTGGCGCCGACACCATCGGCACAAAGGTGACCATCGCCAACCCCTCCTCCTCCGCCTTTGTCGCCACCGCCACCGTCGTCACCTTCTTTTGTTTGGTGTTGATGTTGAAGTTGGCGCGAGTGGTGTTGTTCCGGAGCATGGTGATAGCCATTGGGGTGGTATGGCTGTTGTTGTTGTTCTTCATCGTGCTGTTGTTGTGATTTACAATGACTGGATCCGTGTTTATTTTGTTGTTGATGTTCCGATGTCAGCGGTTGTTGTTGTTCTTGTCTGTAAGGGCCATTGTTTGGTCCCCCGGCACAGAGACCCGAGAAACCCGTGTGAAAAATGGACACAAGGTTATTTATCTGGTTCGGACAATCCGAATTAGATGTTGTCTGTTGTTGTTGATGGTGATTAAGTTGTTGCTGTTGGTGTGGTACTTGAAATAATTGTTGGTGTTGCTGTTGATGGTGTGGCTGATGGTGCGGATGATGCTGATGGTGTTGGCGGGCTGAGGGGTCATGAGGAATATTATGAATCTGTTGTTGCTGCTGTTGCAGTATATGTGTCGTGTGTTCACCTGAAGATGTCGAAATCGGGTTTGCACAAAGGGGCATAGAAACAGATGGCGACGACATCATCGAACAAGAAGAAAGGGACGAAGTTGATGAGGACGGGGGCGACGACAATGAGGACGACGACGAGGTGTTCGACACAGAAGACGAGGGTGAGGAGGCAGACGTCATAGTACACGAGGACGAAGTAGTCGGGTCGTATTTGTTGTTATGGTCCATGAGGACAATACAGTCGCCGAGCCGGCTCCTTTTGGGGCTGGCCGGGCCGAATGCGGACGAATACATTGAAAAGATGGGCGACGAGCAGCTGTTGGTCAGCGACGGAGAGGCAGAGCCCTCAATGTGGCTCGTGTTTATGGCGCCCCCTCCGTTGCAACTGCTCGGGTTAGAACTGTTTAGCATTTGTCCGGAAGCGTTGTTATTCTCACAATAGTCCGCTGTAGAATCGAACGCGGGTCGCTTTCTTTTCATAGTTTTTCCATTGCTGATGAGGAAGGGTGATTGGGGGCCCACAGTTCCGACCCGGTCGTAAATGCATGAGGATTGTTGCTGGTTGTGAAGATCTCGGTTGTTACCGCTTGATGTATTCGTACATGTGTTAATCCGATTATTAATCTCTGAATAAGTGGGATTTGAAGACGCGTGTTCCGCCCGGTTATTGTATGAATAACAACCGCTTGTTGCGGACACATGCATCTGCTGATGATGTAACACAGTCTGTTGTTGCTGTTGTTGGTGGTGGTAGTGAACTTGGTGGGGATGATGTAACCCCATACCATTATACAGATTGGTATTACTGGTATTACTGGCACTACCGTCCCCGTTTAATCCGTGGTTTCCACACAGGCTCTCTAGGTCGCATTCCATCAACACCGGTGAGGGTGGTGTGTTTTCTTTGTCGTCACCCGTGCATGAGTTATCCACGACGACGTATTCAGATACAACAGGCGGCACGTTAACCATCTCGACCGGCTTAGGACGAATGGGTACTTCAACCATGCTACTGCCGATGTTACTACTACTATTACCGTGTTGACAGCTGTTCAGGGTACTGGGCGTGAGAGTACCCATGGGCGAAGGTGTTGTTGACTGGCAAGGTCTGTTTGTGTACGCGATCGCCGGGACCTCGTGTTCGGGTATTTCCGAGGTGGTTGTCGTCGTCGAGGTAACCGGGGAGATACGCGGTAAACACGATAGAGGGTCAACAGGGATGTGACATGAGTTGATACGGTTCTCGTTCGGGGTTGTCTCCATTGCAATCCCCATGTTGTTGTCGTGTGTGTTGTTTGTCCTGACTTGACATGATGATGGCGCCGACGGTAGGGTAGTTTCCATGGCGCATGTTGAGACGGGTCCTGGTGTGGCCGGGGACATTTCTTGGTTTGTAGTTGTGGACGATGCACAAGTTATGTTTGAATGTTGGAACTGTTCTTTGTTGTTCGTGTTGTTGTTGCTGTTATTGTTATTGTTGTTCATAACGCCGTGATTGTTGTATGCGTTGTTGTAAATATGCGACTGCATATCAACCTGTCGGTTTTTGGTCGAGATAAAACATTGATAACTCTCCATCATGTATACAGTCCGTGCTTTTTGCAATACGCTCGCTACGAGCAGATTTTTGTGTAAATTAATACCGCCCCTTTGATTCCTGGAGTTAGCGATCTTCCCCAGAGAAAGGGCAATCAGTTTTTGAGCCTCCGTAGCCATCATTTTGAAATGATTGTTCAAACGGTTTCAAACGCAAACATTAAAAAAAAAATATTTCCGATGTTGTTTTTTTTTCTTTTAAGAAAATCAACACTTCCTGATTTTCTTCGATAGGTAAAAAATACCTACAATCTGAATTAAATTATATAAAATATATTATCAACTAAAACAGTGTAATAATATATACTTATATATAAACAGTTAATTGTTTGTATGTGTGTTTGTGTCGTAAAATGAACCAAATAAACGTTTGTTGATTTCTGTATCCTTATTTGAATGTACAAGTCCGTAAAAGAAAGTTAAGTATATATATATAAATATATATTTATGAATGCAAATATATATGTATATATATATACCTAACTGTTGTTTTTATGTGCGTATAGTTTCAGGGTGATAGCGTGTTACATGTAGATAAGAGTAAGCTTGAGAGAGAGAGAGAGGAAGAGAGTTGAAAAAAATCCTCCTCTCAACGCAATAGGCTTTTAAAAAAACGCGCACCGTGTGCTTCCTATTTGCTTACTCGGCTTCTACTGAACGGTTTTCGGACTTGTCGTCTGATGATATGATTCTGTATGTTTTCGAGTAGATGACGTCAACACCACACGAGGCAGCCAATCAAACGGCGGAAACGACTTTATGGTATGTCAAACGTCACTGACGAGCGGCCAATCGCGTTGGCCCTCTCTGAGCGGGCTTTGAAAGATTTCGTTTTAGTTTCCCAGTTCTATTAATAGACTCCGCCAAATATAGGAGTCGTCACAGACTCAGTTGGTAGAGAGAAAGAGTCACCTACAGTTTTCTTCTTCTTCTTCTTCTTTTACAATTCTTCTTTTTCTTCTTCTTCTTCTTCTTCTTCTTCTTCTTCTTCTTCTTCCTTAGTTTTTTCTTCTTTACATTGTTACCTACTTATTCTCATTATTATTTTTTTCCTTCTTTCTTACTTCTTTCTTTTTCTTTATTTGTTACTTCCTACTTTTTCATTCTTCTTCATCTTCCTTCTTTCTTTTTCTTTCTTACGCCCTTATTTATTTTTTTCATTCTTACTTGCATGCTTCCTCTTTTTTCTTCTTTCTTCTTCTTCTTCTTCTTCTTCTTCTTTATCTTTTTCTTTTTCTTCTTCTTCGTTCTCTTCTTTTTCTTTTTCTTTCTTCTTTGTTTCTTTCTAGATTTTCTCTTGTTTTATTATTCTTTTGTTTTCTTCGTCTGCATCTATCTTCTTCCCCTTTTTTATTTCTATACCTCTCTCTCTCTCTCTCTCTCTTTCCTTTTTCTACGTCCTTCTTCATCTTCGTTTCTACTTATTTTGTCGTCTTCAAAATATTTCGTTATTTCATCTTCTTTCTTTGTTTTTTTTTTGTTTCTCTCTTTTTTCTCATTTTTATTATGTTTTGTTCATTCTCTTTTTTTCACTGGCATTCTTTCTTTCTTCCTGTCTGTCTTTCTCTCTCTCTCTCTCTGTTCCTTCCTTTCTGACTTACGTATTTCTCTTCTTCTTTTCCTTCTTCTTTTTCTACTTCTTGTTTCCTTATTTTCTTTCCTTTTTTCTTTTTCTTTCTCAATTCCCCCACCATTTTTCTTTATTTCTCTATTTAATTATTCCTTCCTTTTTTTTTCGTTCATTCTTTCCTTCTAATTTCACTGTTTTTCACTGTCACTAACTTTGTTTATTGTTTCTCATACACTTGCTTCTTCAACTCATTCATTAGACTATTTTTCTTTCCTTGTATTTTCTTCCTTTCTCCTCCATTTCATCTGTTCTTTTGTCTTTCACTCACTCTTTCTCCTCGATTGCTTTCTCTCTTTTCATTTTCTTTTTTCTTAAACTTTTTTATTTTCTTTTTCTACAGTTGTGAATGTCCTTACATTTTATTTTCTCTTTTTCTTCCTTGTTGACAGATTTATTTTCTCATTCATGTTCATTCTTCGCTTCTTTCATTCATTTTTTTTCTAATAAAAATCTCTTTTTTACTTTCTTTTTTAGAATCAACTTGTCTTTCTTTCTTTTTTCATTGTCGGCTCTTTAGTCTTTTTGTTCTCTCTGTTTTTATCAGCTTTTCTTTCTTTATCCTTTCAGTAACTGTTTTGTCATTTTCTTTGTCTATTTTTAACCAATCTTCCTCCGTTTCTTTCTTCCTTCCTTTCTTGATTTATTTATTTTAATCAATCATTTGTTCTTTCTGTTTAAACAACTTTTCCTGCTTTAGTTTTTCTTTGTATATTTCTTATTTTAATTTCTTACTTTCTCTCGCTATTCTTTCTTTATTTCTTATTTTGTCTTTCTCTCTTCCGTTCTTTCTTTCTAATCAACTTTGCCCTTACTTTTTCTTTCTGTAATTTTTCTTCCTTTTTCGTTTCATTCTTTCTTTCTTTCTTTCTTCTAACTCCTTCCTATTAACCGTTTATTATTACTTTTTCTTCCCACCTTTCTTTCCAATCAACTTTCTCTTTTCTTTCTTTCTTCCTTCCTTTCTTTTTTTCTTCCAACTTCTTCCTCTTAGCCTTCTATTCTTATTGTTCATTTCTTCTTCTCTTCCCCGCGCACTTTGTGTGTTCGTCCACATCTGCGGTGATTTCTTCGTTCACTCTTCCCCCTTCCTCCAACGAATACCCTCCATATACAGTGGCTGTACTCGCACCGCTGCTACTACCTTTAACACCACGAAAGACAGACAAGTGTGGTGCGCGCGAGGAAGGACTTCGCATAAACAGATTTTGACTTCTCCCCTCCTCCCTCCACTCCTTGTTTTCAACATATTTTTTTTATTCTTCTCTTCTTTCTTCCTGTTCTCTTTTCTATTTTCGCTCCTAGACAGAAACAATAGTGTTTGGCTCGCAATCTCGTCTTGCAGCCTATGATGGGGGGAGGGTTCCAGTCCCTCTCGCTACTACTAAACAAAAAAAGAAAAAAAAGAACAAAAAACTCTAGACTCCATTCTATATACTACATTCAGTCATTCCCTGTGCGACTTGTATACGTCATGGGTATTTACGATAATTTACTACAAGACGTTTAAACATTACTAGTATAAATACTGTCACGTATATACACATACATATACACATGAATATTTATTTACTTACTATTCACGTAATATATATATATATATATATATATATATATATATATATATATCCTTTACTTTATAATAAAAACCAGTGGGTGTGTGGGTATAACACGCAAAAGTTATCGAGTAAACACGTGCTTTTTCTAGCCCCCGAACGAAGCCATTTGAAGTGGTGAGAGGAAGCGAGAAAGCAAATGGTAATTCAGACAAGCAACTCAGACTTACCCCGCTGCCTGAAATAAATCCGGACTGAAATCTTCACTCTATAATAAAAGTCAACAGTGGGTGTTATTTTTTTTGGGGGGGGGGGGGGGTCATCAGAAATGATAATTACAATTTATATATATATATAAAATAGTAAATTTCTGGCGTAATTCTATGGTTTTATACGCATATAGTAATATATATAGATAAATAGCGTGTGCAAACATTGGCGAAGCATAATGTTTTTACCGTTATTTTTGACGGAGGGTGTACACTATTGCAGCCCCAATGACGTGAGCTTAACATAGAAACGCGAGTTAATTTGTGTAGACTGTTTTAATGTTTATATAAAGTTTATATAAGAGTTTAAATAGTAAAACTGAACTTTACGGGCACCGTTAAGCCACGAATTTTTAAGAGTCGTTTTTTTTCCAAGAGCTAGGAAGAGGGAGAATGAGAAGGGTTAATAACCCCCACACACACACACACACACACACAATATTAAATCACGCGAATCGATAATCTTGAGGTAAAACTTGAACGCGGTCTACACGGTAAAGGTATGAACCCATTTATTATCACGCCGATATTATTTTCAATTTACATTTTGATTTAAACTGACCCAGACGTTCCGAATTTCCTTGGACATTTCCCGTTTTCTCTCTTTTTTTTTGGAGGGGGGGGGGGCTGTCCAGTGGCGTTTCTAGCTCTTGGAAAGAGCGCGCGTGTGGGTAGGGCACTTGGAGGCCGAGATTGGAATGTGTATGTCTGTATAGACATCAACTTCCAGCATATGTGGCGAGAATGTTGAATTGTCATACTTTTCCACGCTGATATATACGCAGGTTAACTGTTTTTGTTTTTTGTTTTTGATATAATAGTTTTTTTTTTTTAATTGAATGAACTACTTACCAAGTTAAACGATTTGTGCACAGTTGCACAAACTTGTGGCCCTTAAATAATCTTGAAGATTGTCCGTCACATAAAAACAGACATTTCAGTTCTTTTTAATTATTTCCTTTTTTTTTGCCATGAAACAACGTATCAATTATATCTATATAGTTTTTCGATCAGTAGTCGGAAATTAGCATCCTCTGATTACACCTATAGGCCTCATCTCACTCTAATCCCGATAGACTATAAAGGTGTCTGCACGGGCAGTTTATAATGAAGTATGGGTTGCGTAATCACCTGAACCGGCTTGAGTCCGGTCGGTAGAAGTTCAGGACGACCGAAAACAATTCATGAATAAGCTCCAGTCTAGTCTACCTGGATAGCGGATATACGGATGCATATCTTTCCTATGGTTATTAGAGAAAATGGTGCATCGACATGAACTCAAACCAAACTCACAATGTCCCCGGATAAAACTGAACCCGGAAATGTCCCCGATCTTAGCAATAAATAAAACAGAAGTTGCGCCTAAAGAAAGAAAAAAGGGCATTCATAAGCCCTGTCACTCCTCAGTGAAATATTGTTTTTTCTTTTAGCCAAGCACGAAAAAGAAACTATAATACTCGACTTTCGCCTATAAACTGTAATTCAATCTAGAAATGACTTTATTTCTATCCGCTAATCTAAAGGTTTCAAAATCACGTTCAAATTTAAAACGACCACGAAGAAATCAGCGACAGCGCCATTGTTTTTTTTATATATTTTATTATCAGGCTAGGATCAAAGCGCCGGAAAGTCTTTCTCCCAGGCATCACCTCCCCCTTTTCGGTTGCGGTGAAGGAATTACCCCTTATGAGTGTATTGTCTGTCGCTTGAGGCACCCTTATATATGAAGGAGTGCCGACGGTTTTTTTTAGCCGGACCAGAGTGCTCTATTTTGAGGAGCTAGATGTTCACTGTTAACTAACTTTGCTACTCTACCTGGTATCTGGTGCAGTATTCACCCTGGGCGTGTTCAGCTGACTTCTTCATAAGGGGAAGTTTCTGGGGAATACGTAATTCACAAGCATGTATATCATTGTAAGGAAAGATAACGACGTTAATTTTTTTTTTCAACACCATCCCACATACACCGCTGGGTATTCCCAAATAGTCACCCATCTGGTACTGACCTGGTAAAACGTCGCTTAACTTCGGTGATCTAACGAGAACCGGTGTGTCAACGGGGTTAACCCGCCGTGTGAGGCAGATAACCCCTTTTTTAATGACAAAAAAAAGGACATGCTCGACAAGTGGTAGCCTTCGACAATAGAAAGTGATTTTGAAACCTTTTAATTTACCAAGTAAATGTCTGCCTGAAATTAACGTTTATAACCGAAAGTCAAGTATTATAGTTTGTTTGTGCTACTAAATCAAACGAGTATTTTTCGAAAGATCCACTATACTACAAAATAATTTTTAAAATTATAATAAAAAAAAAACCGTTAAAATGTAAACTAGCAGCTCGTACCCTTAGCGCTGCCCGGGACTGAATAAGGGTCCGTGTGTTCTTATGCTCCCATCTCTGAATCCCATATTACTATTTTCATTCAATTTTTGTATTCAAATAATTTTCAGTTTTCACTCTGTTGTTTAATTTCTATAATTTTTTAAAATAAAATAAAGTATCGCAAACCTCACGAAAATTGGATTATTTGGATTATTCAGACTACTGTCCTCATCTTAGATGTTATTCTCACAACGTTTCGGCCGATGTGACCCTGACCTTCTTCAGGTGTATCTTGTCGAACTAAGGAATCTATTCCCTGCTTCCTTTGTTCCAGCTCGTTTGACTCGTTGGTCTAGTGATCTCCATCAATTCACTGTTTTGATACCTCATTGTAATACAGTTTCCTGTTTTAGTAGCTTATTTCCCAGAAATTGTATAACTTTGTTATTGCTGACTGTTTTCCTCCTACTTATAGCCCTGGGCTTTTTCAAGACTAAGACTGTCGTTGCGATAATTATCTTTCGTTCTTGTTAGCTCCTTACATCAAGTGGCTTTATGACTTGTCTGGAGCCATTTCCATGAAAAATAAATCGGTACAGAATTTCGAACGGAACCCTTTATTTAATTCACGGAGGTAGCTTGCTCTCGTTCCGTCAGCCATGACCGGGTAGAAGTCTTAAGTAATTCGTAATTGTATTCTTAGTATCACCCACACTTAGGATTGAACCTTCAACCACTAGATGAACTGATTATTACTTAGCAATTAATTATTGACGCCACTTGTCCTTGCGAATAATACAAATAATACAAATTAGCAATCGCCATCCGAAACATTCCGAAACGTAACCTCAAGAAATTATTTGAAAAATTAACTTTAATAAAATAAAAATGAATAAAAACCCTTGATTCAAAACTGATTCCACCATTGTGTTCCTTATAACATGTTACCCAAGAAATGCTGTTTGATCTTGATATAGAGCTTTGTTATCAATTGAATTGACGGACAGAGAGACGGGTAGACAGAACGACAGATAACCCGCGTTGATATTATAGATTTGTAATTAAAACATACAAATCCCCAAATAATCCAAATGTATCCTCCTTCTGCATTCTCTTTAAAACTCAACAAAAAAGCAACAGTTATGGAGAAGTAGACAGGTAGTGACCCGTTGAGTCACCCTTTGAGCTCAGGTTAGATTGCTGGAATCAGGAAAAAGCGAGTATGCAAAACCGGTTAAATTAAAAAAGATAAATAATAATACAAAGACAAAATCTAAAATACTTTTTTCTTCTCGATACCTCTTTTGAAATGAATGTGAATATGATAAAGTAAGTACAAACATGACTAAGCGTGACCTTTCTTGCCCTCTCTCTTCGTGTCTCTTTCTCTTTCTTACCTGTCTCTTCCATCTCTCCCCTTCTCTCTCTCTCTCTCTCTTTCTCTCTCTCTCTCTCTTTCTCTCTCTCTCTCTCTCTCTCTCTCTCTCTCTCTCTCTCTATATATATATATATATATATATATATATATATTTCTTCCCCTCTCAAGCTGCGGGTTAAATAGTAGTCCTACTCTTCTCGCTGTCTCTCTTCGTCAGTGTAGAAAGAGAAGGAGGCGAAGAGAAGGGTTAAAGATGATACCGCAAGATTCGGGGAAGGGGATTCAAATTATAGAATTGTTGGCAGTTTCAGTGTCACTTGGATTCGTGTAATGATCTTTCTCTATTTCGTTATTCCATTCCTGTTCCAACTTGTTGTTCATCGATGTTACCTGTTTATTTGGGTGTTTCGGCACTCGATGATTGTTTCTAATATATAAGCTGCTTTCATCAGTGCCGTACGTTTTAATGGTGTCAATCTTACCTTTGATTCCAATTTCTCCTAATCTTGTTTCCAGTTTTTTTCGGAACTGTTCATAGTGTTCCTACAATCATTAGCATTAAATTAATTTTATTTCTACATCTTTTTCTTTCTTCTAGCTCTTTGACAAGCTCCATGTATTTACTTAGATTTTTTCCACCTCCTTCATCTTCACTCATATGATATTAGTAATAAAAACAAAACCTGTTGACCGGATTAAATTTGAAATTCCATGAAATCGATTGGAAATTATTTTTTTGTTTTTAAGAACACAGACCAATATTTGCCGAAAACTGACTTACGAAACAATTTTTCATCTATCTTTTGCTAAAAAACGCTATTTAAGTTAAAGAAATAGGAGAACATCATCTATACTTTATTGTATGCCAAATTTGATGCAATTCTAGCCAATATTTTTGAGCCTATAAGTGTTTCTTGTTTTCAGTGTTAGTGTATAAAATATATACCCTATGGCGTTTAGAAAAATCAATGAAATGATATCAATGTAAGTGTTATTTAATAAAGTGCGTAATGTTTAAATAAAAAAAAATATAACATAACTGATACAATTCTAAAAGTTTCGACTGACTCGATGTAATTTTGCATCTATGAGGTCAATCGTAACTTTGAACCACCTGTAATCTGTTGTGTCAGTATTTGTTATATATATTATCAAATATTTTGAAATTTCAAAATGTTTTTATAAATATTTGAAAATCCTAAGTTACAACTGCTGTTATTGTTGTTGTTGGTGTTTTTGTTGTTTATTTAAAGATTTGTATTTACAATGTTTTCGCATATTTACCCTTGTGTACAAAATAATTTATCATTCACTTTTCCTTTTTTGCTTAGCGCAGCATCAAACTGGCCATGATGAACAAAGGTTTCACAAGAAAAAACTCTGTCCAATGCCCTCGTAGCAGTCATAAACATACCATTTATTTCTCCTCGCGGAGAAAATACCCTGTTAAGTGATTTGGTCACGCACTAACCAATCAGTATTAATTTCACCCGTCTTCTAAAGGACTACTTCAGCCTCTTCGGGAATCGTGAACAGCAGTCAGAGAGTACCATGGACAGCGTAGCGGAGCTATCTTCACTGAAGACATATTTCCCCCAAAAGACTTTCGGCAGCCGAACTTTCTTACTTCATTTTTTTCTTCATTTTGACTATGTCTACATTTTCACTAACCTACACCCAACGGTGAAGTTAACTTAAATCAATACTTATCGCTGTTGTTCATGAAAAGGTATTTTTGTCCTTTCGTTTGACGACGGTTTTCGTTATTACAAAAAAATATTCTAGGAATTGTTCTGAAGAGTTTATGCTAAGATTAGATCTTATAAGCTCCAACCTCTATTAATAGGAATATGATTTTGTCTTCGGACAAAATAATTAAATCCTATGAATGAGCACCTCTTCTATTTGAAATTCCGAAGCAATGATTTAATGATTTTGGCAAGTCGCTCTTCGGGGTGGTTATTTCATAGCCAAATCAGACTGGCAGATTCTTGGGCATGCTGGTGTTCTAATTCTCTGTCGGTCTGAGGTATCGTCCTGTTCAGTTCTAGGAAGTCTACCCTCCCAGGCTTTACCTTCTAGCCCTTTGTGAAAGGGGTTAGTTTATTGCTAATCGCCCGCGGCTTCCCTACCGGGCAATGCTGACGAGGCTGCCTAGACATTTTTTGTTAGGCCAGCGTGCTCGTCCTCTAGGGCGCTGGCTTTTCGAATCCCACTTTCACAATCTTGAGTCACACCTTCCCGTCGTCGAAGCGAGATAAATAAAGTTAAATTATCATAAAGTTCCTCAATAATCAGTCTGGTGCGATTTCAGAGACGTGGAGGGTCTATATTTCTCATTCGCATGATAGGTGACTCTGTCGTCAGTTGCAGCTTATGTGGTGATCCTGATAGTTGAATTCAATTAATAAATTCTGTAGGGAAATGTCACTTTAGCCAAACACACCAAATTAATGGATAAATATTCTGTTATTACGCCAGTAAAACTGCTTTATGCATGTATCGTTGAAAAGTCTCACAGATACGCTGAAGGGAGCTAATATACATTTGTCTGAAAAACGTATCGTTGAATGGATCTATGAAATCAATGCAATCTTGAAAATTAATTGATTGAAATACAACGTCTGCTGGTAATTCAATCTCGATACTTTCGGGCTCACAGCCGTCATTAGCATGGCTAACTTAGACAAAGATCGAACCTTCGATATTGACGTCTATAGTCCAGTCTTTACCACTGGACCAAGATGGTTGTCTAGAAATATGTACGATTTTTATGTAATTATTTTATTGTATTTAGTAGTGGTCCAGTGGTAAAGAAGCTGGACTATAGACATCAATATCGAAGGTTCGATCCTTGTCTAAGTTAGCCATGCTGATAGCCGGCTATAAAATTAATAAATATATATATATATATATATATATATATATATATATATATATATATATGTATATATATATATATGTATATATATATATATATATATATTAACGAAAAATACGTCCTATAAAGTGAAGGGCGACTAATAAGGCAATTATCTGCATCTTAATCACTTAGGAAGTGAGACAATCGAAATAATAGTAAGTAAAAAAACAACGAACGCTACAATCACCAATAAAAATAATTACATAAAAATACATTATATATATACGGGAAATTATACTGCTTAAATTAATATTTTCATTTGTTTACAAAATTTCAATACTGGTAACTGAGATAACTCTTTTTTTTACGAAAGAGTATTGAACCCATTATTCACCCCCCCCCCCCCACACACACACAAACACACATATTTAAAACAACAATAAACAATATGTTATCACCAAGTCAACAACCTGTGTCTATTACAAAGGAATATCTATACATCTACGCATGTAGTCAAGTGATGAAGTAATAGTTTCAATATGTTTTTGCTGTAATTCTGGTTTTGTTTTATTTTTATTTTCTACACATGACGAATCAATTTTTTCAGTTCAGTATTTATCTATTTTAAGCAGTTATGAAATGTGGGTGGGTTATCTTTCTTGTTTGTTTTTTTTATTTTTTAAATACACTTGTTTTTAGTTGTGTGTTTCCCCTTTTCCCTCCTTTCCCGCATAGATTAAATTATTCGCGCATTTTTTTTTAGTAAATTGTCAGCCAATAAGACTTTCTTTCAACTAGCATTCATCGGAGGAGTATCGCTAGGAATTAAGTGCAATTGAACAGTAAAACGATATGTTCGCTAAAATCCTTATGATGTCGGTTAATATTAAAAGGCCTTGTGTAGTGGTTATAGGCGCAGATTGTGGGCTCTGGGTGTCGGGTTCGAGTTTTGTCGTGGCTACTGCATCATTACTTTTATTATACTCTTGAGAATAAATTCACCCTTACTTAACTTACATTAGGGTATACTAGACTCTAAAACCTTGGTTGTGCAGATAGAAGAAGGGCAAACACCAGTTTTTCACTGTTTATCCCGGTATTGTTTACAGTCATTATGGACCTTTTCTTGCCACTAGGAACAATGCCTGTTTAGGAGAGGTGATGTTGAGATTGTGCAACCTTTGCTTCACTATAGACTCCCGCGCATGCGCTCTTAATGGGGGTATTTATTATCTCTCAATCATGAAAGGAGGCCTTTTTAAAGGAAGCGAAGCGAAAATGTCTAATTAGAGAGTAAACACATTCTCTTTGTTTTTTCTTTGCTACTAGTGGTCAACCACGGCGTTGCCCGGGAATGAATGATGACCCCTTATGTACTCATGTACTCAACCCTGAATCCTTATTGCCATTTTCATTAATATTTATTAACAAAAGAAAAACAATTATTCACAGGGCGAGTACTTTCGATTACACTTAGAATTTGTACCCCCTTTATGTATGAAACCGCAATTCTGCCCCTCCTCCTAAAAAAAATAGCTAGGTGCGTTCAATTAATCATTGATCAACAAAGAACCATACCAAAAAATTGTTGTGTAGATAATTTAAAAAAATGGTTGATGTGCCATAAAACAGACGAATCCTACCAGATACACGTGCGTACGCTCTCGAGCGAACACTCACACACGCATGTGCGCAAGAAACGAGGACTCTATAGCGCGCATCGCGCGCGCACACAGACACAAGACACGACCAGGTAAGATATTCAATTGATTCAGGGATGCTTACTCGTAAACCAATTAGCGAATCGCTTACAACAGGTATTGTGTTTCGGCAGTAAATAACCCCAAAAGGGTTGAGGTTGTTAACTCGCTTCCCACCGCAGCAAGGTTAGACGTGGAGAAGGGGTAGGGGAGATCCAGCTCCCACAAATAGGGG
>OY744522.1:131278822-131293822 GCA_963556195.1 Sepiola atlantica
CTTTATCAGCGATAAATCAATGGTAAACAGCTAGTTCGAGAACGCAAAGTGGTTTGCAACGATTATCGAAAGAGGCTGAGAGTACTGTTATTCTGGAGATACTTGTTGTCATTCAGACTCCATGGTACACTACGTGTTATTGCCAGTTTGAGAATTCCTACTAAATAAACCCCTGATTACTTGCCTCTCCACTGAGAATTCCTACTGAAGAAATAATTATAATAAATAAAAATAAAAATGTGACTTTTGAAAATTCATATACATTAGTTAGTTTCTCTGGGAATTAAAACTGCATTTTTCTTTTTTTGTCTTTTTGTTTAAAATAACTCAAAGCTTCTTTAGACTATATATATATATATATATATATATATATATATATATATATATATATATATATATAGTAATGTTCTTATCTTATTGTTGTTGCTGGGGATAGGGCATCTTACCGAATGCCAGACACTCACCCGCTATTTCAGATACTCCAGCCGAGAGATCTTTTTTAACGTTCTAACCGTCTCTTTAAGTGCTTGTTTTTATCTCTCTTGCACTTGTTTCACCGGGGGGGGGGTGTAAATAATTTATTAAAAAACTATACATTACATATTTCCAAAGTATAGCATGGTTTCATTGTTAGAGATAGACCTTTACTATTTAGAAAAGGGTGATCATCGGATTCCATTTTTCGAACTGTCTCCATTTCGTGAGTCTCCGAAGATTTGAAAGGAGTTGTAAGGGCCTTTTCTAAACAGTAACGGTTTACCCGTCCCAGTGAACAACGGTACGTCTCTGAAATATGTAATGTATAGTTTTAAAATAAATAATTTATATTTTATCTCTCGCATTCTTACGATCAAGCACTTTATTGACTTCTTTTCAACATATCCAGACGCACTATATATATATATATATATATATATATATATATATATATATATATATATATGTGTGTGTGTGTGTGTGTGTGTGTGTGTGTGTGTGTGTGTGTGTGTGTGTCAATGTCTGTGTTATCCCTATAGAAAGAAAGGTTAGAGAATCTACATAAAAACTAAAAGTGTATTTACATGTAAATTTTTCCGGGGGAAACAATGGAAGTGGTCCCGGATTTCTACCTGCCCCTCAATGTGCCGAATCTCTAGGTGCCTCCTCTCGGGGTCTATGGGGGAGTACTACATTAAAAATTAAAATACGTATATCTGAGTTTAATGAAATTTTAACTATATGTGTAAGACACTAATTGAGAGAGTTTTCAAAAATGTTTGTTTCTTTCGACTATATTATGAGTCGAAACGGGGTCCAATAAAAACGAAATATAGTAATATGGTGTTATGAGCCTGGATAAAAGGGACATATTGTTCCTCGTTAAATCCCGAGTAACGTCGGGCCTTTTTGCTAGTAAATAATAAATATGATTTATAAAGTTCTATCTGCAAGTATATTGAGTCCTTTGTGTATGTAATGTCAGTTGTCATGTCTACGTGTTCCTATTTACTTGCCTCATCACGAGGGCAGAGTTAGGCACAAAGTCGGTTTTTAATGTGAGGGATATCAAGCTCACCAAAAAACGGTTCTCTGGATTGGAACAAAAACAAAAATTGGCTCAGTCTAGAAGGACGTATCCTTCACCGACCGAGGACAAAAAAAGACTAATTGCAACATCAGAACAGATATTACACTTTGCTCTTTCTCAAAGGACCAAGGGACGTCTACGTGTTTTCGTGGGTAATACCATGTTCGTACAAATCGGGGATACGTCTTCGACAATCAGTCTGACAGTGATTGTGTTGCTGTTGGGTAAAAGTATAGTTCTGTTCAGTCCTCGGAAGTCCACCTTCCCATCCTTCACCTTCTCTCTGAGAAGGAGTTAGTTTATTGCTAATCGCCCGAGGCGCTCCTACCAGGAGATGCTGACGGGGCTGCTCAGGCATTTTGTAGGCCCGAGTGCGCTTAACCTAGTGCGCTGGCTTTTCAAAACCCCACCTGACCTTTTGTCTAACCTCCTTGAGAGGAGTTTGATAAAATACCATACGGTTTTATAATCATCTACAGAGCTTGGAACATAGAAAATCCACAATGGAAAGAATGAGATCCGAATAGGATCCGACCCTCCCTCTCTATCTCTCTGCCTCTCTCTTTCTCCCTCTCTCTCTCCTTCTCTGTGTATGTGTGTGCTGCTTATATGTTGTTGTGCGTGTATGTCATGCTGGCTGTCAATCGGCTGGCCCATTAGAACACGTGCCTGCCCACGTATAGTGAGCCAATAGACGAAATACTACAACACCAACTTGTTACATTCATAAAGATTCAGACAGCTTCACAACATTTCCCACACGCCCACTGAAGCACATGCACTTAACCCAGTTACCATATTCGTGACTGTTACAACTCGTTCTGCTCTTATTAAAATCGACGGGGAGGAGTAGGAGGAGGAGGAGGTGGGGAGGCTCATCTATATTCATTCACCTAGAGTCCCTATTTACTTGCCTCCTGAGGACGACAAATTCAGACATAAAATCTCTTTTTGATGTTTGGAAAAAAAATTAAGCTTCTTCCAAAAAGGGGTTACTTGGATTGAGACCAACATTGAAAAATAAAATACTACAATCTAGAAACAGTTCTCTTACTTCAGAAGGCTATATATGTATTGACCTTGTGTCTGATAAAGCGACAAGTCTTATCCACATCAGACTTGTCAGCGGCATGTTGTTGTTTTTTGTTTACATTTATTTTGCTATAGAAACAAAGTTTCTATTGATCAGAGATCCGTTTCTGTTGTATGTTGTCCCCTCTCTCAAACCCACTGCTCTTCCTCATTCTAAAGCCGGCCACAGCCCCCCTCCCTCTCTCTCTCTCTCTCTCTCTCTCTCTCTCTCTCTTCTTGTCTGTCTGTCTCTCTCTCCTTGTTTGTCTGTTCTCTCTCCTTGTTTGTCTGTCTGTTTCTCCCTCTCCTTCTCTCTCTCTCTCTCTCTCTCTCTCTCTCTCTCTATATATATATATATATATATATATATATATATATATATATATATATATATATATATCCTAGTCTGTCTGCCTGTCTCTCTCTCCTGGTCCCCTCTCTCTCTCTCTCTCTCTCTCTCTCTCTCTCTCTATATATATATATATATATATATATATATATATATATATATATATATATATATATATATACTGATGGGTCACTACTTACCAAGGCCCAGGACTAATCGGTGATAAGGTTTGGACGATGAACGCCGCCACGAGACGATAGGAAACAATTAGTAGAATGGGAAGAAGATTACTTAAAAGGATTAATTATCCAAGCGAACAACTCAACATGTTTTTGTTTACATTAGACTTGATAAAAATCGTGTTGTAGTAAACAGGGAAGCAGCCTCACGGTATTTTGTCTCACAGAAAAAAAAATTTGTTTATAGAAGCTCCGTTTGGATTTTGGTATACAAAGTAAGAGAAAAGAAAAGTATTTGTTATTGTTGTAGCTCGGCGAGTTATTGCTGTGAATGTTATTTTGTGTGTGTATTGTTTTATGGAAAATATCTCAAGTTATAATTGCTCTGGAATTGAAAATTAGTACTATTGAGCTCTATACTTAAGTTTGACTACACAACCAATATATATATATATGATTGGTCGTGAAACAAGAACACAGTTTTCTATGGATAATTATTTTTTATATCTGCAGTCATATTTGATCTAAAAGCTGTTATATATATATATATATATATATATATATATATATATATATATATATATATATATATATATATATATATATATATATATGGGGGGTATCCACAAACAGCTGTTTATAAATCAGTCCTTCACTGGCTCAAAATCTTTTAGATCAAATATGGCTGCAGATATAAAAAATAATTATCCATAGACAACTTTTTTCTTGTTCCACGACTTATCATTGTGGTTAGAAGTAGCAACAGAATCAAACCCGAGATTTGAACCCCGACTGGAAATGGAAATCTGTTTTTTTTTTCACCATTTCACTGGCCTTCTCCATCCCTTTTTTCCCATTTTACCACCACCCACCTCCCACCGTACACACACAATCCCCCATTACACTGACGAAGGCCGAAGGATCACGGCCTAAAATTTTGTTCTCCGTTTAAGAAAAGCTTTTTAAAATTGTTTTATATATAAGGGACAATTGATATTCCTATACGTCAAAATATAGAAATAAATAAAAGATATATTAAAATATATACTTTTCACATTGATTTTTTTATACATATAGATAGATAGATAGATAGATAGATAGATAGATATTTAAGCAGAAAGCATTTGTTGTGTGTTTAGAAATATTTAAATCGGATCTGATGATTCAAAACCCGAAATTTTTAGTGATATCTATGACCTGCCTCGGAACAATTACATTTTCGCGGTTGAATCGAAACTGACTCCAATCACAGAAATCAGTCATGGCGAGTTCAAATTAAGACGGATTGTTGACATTCACTTATATAGTATTACAAATGGAATACGCATGAACGCCACTCTCCAGCTTTAAGTAAGATAGCAACTTGTATTAAATTAATGGTTTAAAATGAATCGTTTCCGGTAGGTGCTCTGTTCCGGCATTAAAAGAACCCCAAAAAGGTCGCTATGCTGTAAAACAAACTAAACCAGACCATTTTTTATGTACTAACGAGTCATCGCTTATCAAGGCCCTAACGCAACTCGAGGATAAGGGTTAATGAGTTTGTCAGGTGGACGATGAGACAACACCGTGAGGATTGTATTTAATTATTAACAAGGACGACCATGTTGTAGTCAGCTGGGAAGCAGCCCCATGGTATTGTGTTCCACAGACGGACAGTTCTTGGAAAGAAAAATTGCTCATGGAAGTTCTGTTTAGTTTTAGGTACACATATGACGAAAGGAAAATTATTTAAAGTGGTTGTAGCTAATCATTTTAGGAGAATGCTAAATATTGGTGATTGGGCGTTTATAGATCTAAATCTAAAAAACGTGGGCACATGATCAATAGTAGATGGTGACTGTCAGTTTTCTGTCTCGCGTTCTTCAAAGCAAAGTGAGGAAGTCACTACGTGTTTTTTTGAAATAATATTCTTTCAAATATTGATATCTGCTTTGTCAATTATTATTTCTCATATTTCGGGGATACTCATTACTGTCAACTGTCTATTAAGTGTTTATTTATGTGTGAATGATGTTTTTTGTGACCTATTAGTATAAATATTTCTATATCTAGCGGAGAAACCTGACATTGCCTAGTTTTAACAAGTTCACACCTGAAACATTGGCCCATTTTTTAATCACATATCACATGATTATTTGAAAAGTCTAACTAAAAGCGTGTTCTTTCCTATAGCGAAGGGGTGTGAGGCATAATACGCCGAATGGACACGGTAGCTAACTCCGGGAGCGGCTATGCCCAGTTTAAATCTTATCGGATTTATTGCGCTAATTTACGCGCGGATAACGTTGGACAAAGTATGAACACATACATTCCTCACAAATATGAGCAACTTGTTTTGAGGTTGTTTAATATCGAAGCACAAGTAAAGTCACCGAAAACATTGTGGATACAGTTCGTGGAGATACAGTAAACAAAAGCGTATACGACGTCCACAAACAGAGAAGATAATTACTTGGGCTTTATTTGCTAACTATAACATTCTCAGGGGTCAAGTGGTTAAGACGACAGTGGCTTAAAGCGGTTGCTGTTTTTAGGCGTAAGTTCGAATCCTGGCCGTGTCTTTTGCTTCTGCTTGTGGAAATATACTACCGGGTTTGAAATCTATTAATTACTCCCTATCTATCTATATATCTATCTATCCGTGTGTGTGTGTGGGTGTGTATATATATATATATATATATATATATATATATATATATATATATATATATATATATTTCAGTCAGTTCACCTCTTATTTTTCTCTTTGCCTACCTCTTCTTCCTACTAAGCGGTCCACCATATGTAGGTAAAACAAACAAACAAAAAAGGGATGGGAGTGAAAAGACGTCGACACGTACAAAACATGAACCGAGCTAAGTATTTCCATTTTCGACGCGCTGAAATATTTATGATATTTTGTTATCACGCTTCCACATAGTAAAGAGAGAGGAGGGATGGCACGAAGGAGAGAAAGAGAAAGAGAGAAGTAGAGAGAGACACAGAGAGCGATAGATGTGTACAAAAAGAAAAGGGAATGGAGGACGAGAGAGAGAGAGAGAGAGAGCGAGAGAGAGACACCCACACGCTTTTCTGCAAAGAATCCCCCAACGCCAATCTCGAGTAATCTCAACCTCCTACCCACCCCGCCGATTGTGCCCCACTCCGAGCCCTCACCGTACTCCTGGGTCGACAGACGATAGTCCTCCCACTCCCACTGCACTCAGTTTCGATTTACGCGCGCCTGAAACTCACATACACATTTCTATGTGAAATCTCTATTCATACAATTAATATAAACCCGTCTCAAAAATAATTAATAATAGTGTTTTGCCTTTTACGACACAAAGGTATGAGATATCCCCGGATATATATATATATATATATATATATATATATATATATATATATATAGAGAGAGAGAGAGAGAGAGAGAGAGAGAGACGCTCCCCGTGTAGGGGCATTACACTGGTGAAAGAGAACAAGGTTCCTCTCTGGGTAATGCTTCCTAGTTAAACGATATTTAAATACATTAATTTATCAATCTCGCAAAAATAACAAACAACCAAAATGAATATATATGATTATATATATATATATATATATGTATATATATATATATATATATATATATATATATATATATATATATATATATATATATATATATATATATATATACATTAACTTTATATAAACATTAAACGCAAATTAATGTATACTTTATGCAAGCGCATATCATCAGGGCTGACTACAAAAACGATGAAATTGTACAAAAAAGTTCTTTAACTTCAACTTTTCTTTCAATATATATTTAGGCATATAAACAAAGATAGGTAACGCTTAACATCAAAACACATATAAACACCGATAGATCAGGTGAACATGAAAAACACATACGATGTTTGACAGGTGAGACATTATATCAAAAACACATGTAAACATTGACAGTCAATCGTGTGCTCATCACAATATATGTACGTAGATATGTTGAGATAGAGAAGTCTGACACAGACTCGTAAAGACACAGGCCCATTGCGAAGAAGGATGTTTGATAAAGATACATTTGAAAAAAACAAACGTACACATTTAACATTACACACACAAACTATCGCGTATACATACGCACATAATTCTACATAGAATAACGTTCTTTAGGTAATCGGTATCGTAAATGTAAACAAAAAATCACCAGCGCTATAATCTCGGTTACTGTCGGGGCACGCTCGGTAGCGTAAAGGTAACATTTCTGACTCCTTTTCTTCTTTGCGTGTCTTTGAAGCATGTGGTCATACGACAGTTTCCTCAATTTTTACGCAGTCCTTTACATTATTGTTGTACATTGCAAGATTTTACAAGCTGCATCGGTTGGGCAGTGGAGGGCAGACAAGGCAGTGTTGCATTGTATGGTCCTCCTCTCGACATTCGAAAATAGTCGTGTCAGTTTTGCAGCCCATCTGACTAATTATCACAGTTTCAAGTGATCTGGCGATCGGGTTTTGAATCTCAGCGTGAGAACACTTGCAATGTCTAGCCACACTTAAGAGTCGTGATTCGTCGAAACATCTATCTGTGGATAACTATATATATATATATATATATATATATATATATATATATATATATATATATATATATATATATATAACTTCTTTGTAATATAGTAGGAAAAGTCCCAGCAGAGTGCTCGATTAATTAAGAATTAAAGTTAAAAATTAAGAGCATAATATTTATTTATTTTGGTACAGAAAAATTAGTACAACATTCGCACCGTCGGTTTCAAGCTCGGAAAGTCTTAGCCATCCGGATCTCTTCAGCTTCTGTTGTCATCTGTTTTGTAAATGTGAAGTCACATGACACTCTCGTTGGGACGCGTTATTTGCTCAGTG
The DNA here is from genome assembly GCA_963556195.1 of Sepiola atlantica. Lineage (NCBI taxonomy): Eukaryota > Metazoa > Mollusca > Cephalopoda > Sepiida > Sepiolidae > Sepiola > Sepiola atlantica. The sequence continues at coordinate 131,286,860 of OY744522.1, forward strand.
TGTTATGCATGTTTGTTTGAATTTAAATTTAGTGTAATAAAACTGTTGAGATTTAAAACCGGAGGAGATTTGGAGAGATATAATAATATACGATTAAAGGGAATAAAAAATGAAATTAAAATAAAATTAAAATAAAATAAAATTTGAAATTAAAACATTAGAGATAAAAAAATAACTAAATAAATGAATAAAAAATAAAAACATAAAAAAATAAAAAGGTTTCTATGTAATTCCCGTGAGCCAATTTTATGAATTTGTATCATTAGCCGTTACTGTTTTTGGGTTTGAAGGTGTGCGTTCTGAAAGGAAAAACCGTTAGTTGATATCGTGTTAAAATTCTTTTAGACAGTCCGAAGTAATTTTAATAAAGAAATTGCTGGATCTAAGGGAGGTAACTTAGTTGGAAAATAAAGGTTTGAGGTTGTTTAAATGGATTTGTTAGATTAGTCTAATAACTGATAAATAAATTAAATATTTTTGTGAATGTCGAAGTTTTTGCTCTTGAAATTTATGTGGATATGGGCTGATGAGGTGTTTGTTCGTATTTTTTTAATTTGTTTACATTAGTAATGATGGGAAGTAGAGGGCGAGTAGCTAGACATTATGTGAATCGGTCAGTCCAGTTTATGAGTAGTGCTTGTCTCTGTGGATACATCCCTTAAAGATTTCATCGCGGATATTCAAACAGGCTGTATTCGGATCAATGATGGCCCTTGAAATGTGGTATTTTTCAGCGTCACATAGAGGACATCTGTTTATGGCTGGAGAGAAGGATTTGAAAGCATCTTAAGCATCGAAAGTCATTTAAATTGACTTTAAACTTTTAACAAATACACATGTATTAAAAAACACAAAAAACACCCCATAACAAACTTAGAGTAAGTAGAACATTAATTTTCTTATTTTAGATTCCCCTCACAATGTTATCTTTTTTAAAAAGTATATTTAAAAGAAAAATTTAACTACAAAATACAATGTTTAGCTCCACCAACCGCAGAACCAAGAATAACATTTTTAAGACCCATCCCACCAACATAATATTTTACAAATACTAAAGGGGTCGATCCTTGCCAAGGTAGCCATGCTGATGACGATTGATAGCCAGAAACACGTGTCCATGGATTTCTTTTATGTACGTAAAATTAATTAATAAATATATATATATATATGAAATTAAAATAATGACACGTCCGATTAAGGGCGACTGAATACAATATTCTGCATATTTTTAACCGCTTGGGAAATGGAAAAATACTAAAGAAACAACACTGATAAATCGCCAGTAAAAAAAACAAAAAAAAACTACTTAACTTGATAGGCGATAAAAAGTCGTACATATTTCGGGCAATGCGTCATAGCCGGATGGTGAAGCATCAGACTGTAGACATTTACATTGAGGGTTCGATCCTTGCCCAGAGTAGTTATCCAGATAACGGCTGATAGCTCTTTCCATGATTCTGGCTTGAGTACAGTTGTTAGGATTTCTCTTGCACTTTGTTCACCAGGTATACTTGCCAAATATTTTTTCAAGTTCTTCTTCATGAGTCCAGTGGCTCCTATGATAACTGGAATGATGGAGATCTGTTTGAGGTTCCTGTTTCTTTTCATATCATACATTAGACCTGGATATTTTGTTATTTTCTCCCTTTCAGCTCTGTTAAAGCCCCCATCATTAGGGACACTGAGCTCAACCAAAGTTGCCACTCTCTCTCTCTCTCTCTCTCTCTCTCTCTCTCTCTCTCTCTCTCTCTCTCTCTCTCTCTCTTGTTCCATATGACAATGTCAGGTTTGACAGCTGCGTTTTCCCGATAGGTAGCTGTGGGGATTTCATAGTCATAATGGATGGTGTGTGTCTCATTCCCCATGGTTATCTCAGGTAGATGTTCCCAGGGCCTGCTGCTACACCTGATATTCAGTATCTTACAGATTGTCAAGTAGAGGTACCTGCACACTCCATTATGTCGTGCTGTATAGGAGCCATATGCCAATATAATTTTGCAACTTGATATCAGGTGGCTACAAACTCTCCACTTCAGTGTAGCAAAACCTGCTCTTGTTGTCCTGACTGAGACCAGCCATCTTTGTAAACGCATTTGTCATCATGCCCTGGTCTTGGGCGACCACTATAAGTCTCTCCTGGTTGTAGTGGAGGGCTCCACTTTTTAGCCAGTCCAAGGACCATTCCTTATCAATATAGTCCTTGGATAGTTCATCGAGGAAGTATGTGGCACGTTTCTGTCCTGACCACTCATCAATGCACCTGTTCTTAAAAGTCTAGGTGTATCTCTTCCGGTTCTTTTGGGCTATCTCTGTGACAGGATTGTTTGGTGTTTCTGCCTCATCTATATGACAGCCTTGTCCAAAATGCTTGGCCAACTTTGTGATGGAATTTGTTTTGCTGACTCTTGACTGTTCATGTTCATGTACCATTGCTAGGCTGGGGGTTAAGTAGCTTCTTAGGTACTGGCCAATGCTGACAATAGTGGCTCTATGCTGGTACTAGTACAGTCATGGCAGACACTGATTTCTATAGATGACCCTATGGAGGGTTAACATTTTTCGTATCTTTACATCTAGCCTGTTGATAGTTTATTGAGGGCAATCAATGATGTCAAAGCTGTACGTAATTACTGGCATGGCAAGTTGGTTAATGGCAGTTATTTTATTTTTATTTGTAAGCTGTGTTTTGCAAACTTTTCTCACACGGCGTAATACTCTCTGCCAATTTTCTCTCTCATCCTGGCATGTTGGATGGTGTAATTTTCTTCAATGCCAAGGTGTGTATATGCTTCCTGCTCTTCAAGATCTCGTATGTTATTTTCCTCGTCTAGATGTATATTATCTGTATGAATCTTCTTCCCAGCCCTGAGGGAGCACTTGACACATTTGTCCAAGACAAATCTCATTCCGATGTCTTTCGAGAAGGTTTTACAACCTGCAGGAGCTTCGCCTTTTGGCCAAGATCAAAGTGTAGTATCTGTTCCAATGGATACTGCACCCCATACTGGTATTGTCTTGTCCTTCGGGGCTTGATTTACGCCGGTCAATGGGTCTGTCCTGTGCAGTTCTAGGAGGTCCACCCTCCCAGGCTTTGCCTCCCCTCTTTGGGGAGGAGTAAGTTTATTGCTTACTGTCCTACCGGGGAATGCTGACGGGGCTGCCCAGGCAATTTTTAATAACCAGAGTGCTCACTTTCTGGCTTTTCAAACCCCACTTTCCCGACCCGATCATGGGTCACATCTTACTTGTGGAAGTAAGATAAAACTGACCTTGTGCCTAACTCCTGGGGAGGAGTAAATAAAAACCTGCAGGAGCTGCTGCAATTCAGTATCAGAGCTTGTATAAAGCTTAAGGTCATCCATGAAGAGAAGGTGGTTGATTTTCTTGGATGGATCTCTCTGGCGTCCCTGACCAAGGTTGTAGGCCTCTCGGCTGTTGTTGAGAAGCTTACTAAGTGGGTCTATTGCCATGCAGAAGAGCAACGGGGATAGGCTGTCACCTTGGAAGATTCTCCTTCTGATATTGATGTAAGGGATGGTAATCTTTCAATGGCTGTGGCTTAGTGAGATGGTAGTTTGCCACATTTGTATGTGGGCAGTCATTGTTTGTTTAATTTTTTTACTGTATGAAATTGGGAGTGCTCAATCATGGAAGATAGAATGATTATATATATATATATATATATATATATATATATATATATATATATATCCCTTAAATAATGTTAAGACGAGCGTAAATTCTTGGAAGCTAACTAATATAGTGACTGTAAAAAGTAAATTGACTTACAAAGAAAAGTAATTTCCCACCGACGGACTTGGGACTAAAAGTGTGTTTTTTGTTTTGTTCTTTCATTATAGTTTTAATGGTTGAAAAACTTCTAAGACTATATATATATATATATATATATATATATATATATATATATATATATATATATATATATTAAATTCCCGAAACCGTTTTTCATGGTAAACAACTGATGATCCCTTAAATAATGTTAGAAGCAAACTAATATAATAACTGAAAAAGTTAAATTTACTTACATGAGTGATTTTCCACTGAACGACTTGTGACTTATGTTTTTTTTGTTTTGTTTTTTTAAATATAGTTTTAATGGTTGAGAAACTTCTAAGACTACATATATATATATATATATATATATATATATATATATATATATATATATATATATATATAAGATACATGCATACATGTGCATAATATAAATATGAACAAATTAAGACACGCGTCAAACACACAAGCGCAAGCGCACACATACACATACACACTCACATATATATAATATAGTTATGAATATATTGATATACAGGCACACACATATATACAAATATACGTTATATATATATATATATATATATATATATATATATATATATATATATATATATATATATATATATATATATAAATAATTTAAACGCATATTATCAAGCTTCCAGGATATAGTTCAAGGCTGCAGTTAATAAATAAACTCAATAGTCAATACTGTTGTATCTCACTCAGAGTTTTTATATATGAATAGTGTCGATTTCAAAAAGTCAAAATATATTACGATTTCAAATACTTTAACCATGTTTCGGTAACCGGCAGTAGATATCACTTCTCATATATGCGTAAAGAAACAGAATGCAAATGATTTTCTTCCTCAGTAGCTTAAAATGTATTTATTTATATCTCTATTAATCATATATGGACATGCCAGAGATCGTCTAAGTACAGTCCCAAGTTAGGAGAGAATATCGAATAAATCCTAAATTTCATATAAACGGATTCTCCTCTAACAATTTAGATCAAAAATAGTAGTTCAAACGAAAATATATGTCCTTCCTCTTCCTAAATAAAGTAGTCAAGTTTTCTGGGGGTGTTTTCTTGTCAACAGATAGGTTCTGCAGAACCAATTTTTAAACTCCAGCATAATCTAAAAGTGGACCGACCACATAAAATATCCTATTATTACTTAAGTAGTTGAAATCAACGTTGTTAAATATGAGTTACTTTTTTTAAAAAAAGGGAATTAAAGAAGTAGTACTGATTCCCCCAAAAAGTCATATAGATATCTAGTCCAGGCAATCATTTATTGTATTTTATCAATGAGATTACCAAAGAATAATCGATCAAGCCTGTGATTATCTTTGTTTTGAGTACATGAAAAGTGAAATCGTTGAATATTTTTCTTCCGGAGTTAAAATATTTGAAATCAAAATTAATGTGTTTGGTACTTTTGAAATATATATATATATATATATATATATATATATATATATATATATATATATATATATATATATATATATATATATATGGCGTCAGGGTATGGTAAAAAGAAATCAATAAAGTGTTCGATTGTAAGAATCTGAGAGCTAAAATACAAATTATTGATTTCAAATCTATACGTGTCATATTCCAGAGACGTACCATGGTTTCATTGTCATGTATAGAAATGTATTATTTAGAAAATGGCTTTATAATCCATCTCAAATCCTCGACAACTCACGAAATGACGACGGGATTTGAGATGGATTGTAAGGGTTGTTTTATAAACAATAAAGGCTTATCTCACTAAATGAACATCTCTAGAATATGTGACATATAGTTTTTAAATGAATAATTGGTATATATATATATATATATATATATATATATATATATATATATATATATATATATATATATATAGATATATATATAGACGTACTGCAGTATATGAATACGCTGAGTTGTATATATAGAGAGAAAGCGGATAAATCGTATATGCGTGTATGTGTGCTATTGGTTCATCCTCTGTGTGTGTGAGAAAGAGAGGGCGTATGGGTGTGCGTGTGTGAGAGAGAGAGAAAGAGAGAACGGGGCAGACGAGTGCGTGTGTACTGTGGTTGTGTTTACCAATCGAAACTGAGAGACGAAGGACGTGGACGCCTCGATAATAACCGGGAATTTTTTTTCAATGAAAAGAAAAGAAAGACGAAAACAACAACAAAAATAACAAAAGAAAAACTAGAAAATTCACCAGTTTCACTCTGTCTTTCCTACACATTGTTGTTTCTTCTTCTCCCTCACTGTCTTTCTATCTCTCCATGCTCTTACACTCTCTCTCTATTTCTCTCTCTCTTTCTCTCTCTCTCTCTCTCTCACACGCGCATGCACATTTGTAAAAATTGTTTACTACAAATGTTCTAAACCTTTCTCTCTCTGCTAGTTTAACTTTCACTTTGTCACGCTTTCGTTGTATGCTTATCCGTTTGTCACTTTCTATCTCACTATCTTTAACCCCCTCTCTCTCTCTCTCTCTTTCTCTCTTTCTCTCACTGTGTGTCCGTATTTTTATTTGATTCACTTTATGTATCTGTTTATTGCCCCTCTTGCAATCTCTATATCATTGGGAAAGGTATGAATCCATATACCACCGTTAAGGTATAAATTAAATAATGGGGTGGTCTCGGCCCTTAAGCCTTTGTTGTGCAAGTAGTTTGGGAGAAGAAAAACTTCGAAATAACATCAGTCTTGTTCTGCTTATCTCAGCATTGTTTCCAGCATTTTGGATTTCTCCTTCCCACTGCACTCAAGCAATACCGGTTCAGGAAAGGTGTAGCTTGAGATTGTGCAATCTTTGTGCATGTATATATTATTATTATTATTATTATTATTATTATTATTATTATTATTATTATTATTATTATTATTATCACTACTACTACTACTACTACTCCTACTACTACTAGAAAATATATGCTTCCCTCCGGTCGCATATTTTTCTAGTTGTTTTATTTAATTGCTCAGTAAAATCTGTTTGTTTGTTTGTTTGTTTTTTACAAAAAAAAGAAAGAAAATCACCCCATCTTTTATTTTAATAAATAAAACATGGAATAATAACAACATAGTTTTTAAACAAAATTTACTTTTTACGGCGTAAAATGTAAAACAACAAAAAACTAAACTCAC